>JAOXXN010000082.1:14422115-14461486 GCA_026770055.1 Myrmophylax atrothorax
GCTTTGAGTTCTGCAAGCTATCCCAATGATGGCATATCCAAGGGAGCAGCATATCCTAAACATCCTGTGCAATACAGCCCAGACAGGAAAATTGGCACTGTTCATCTCTGCGAAAGGCTGCCTGGGAAGATCAGTCAGGGTTCCACTCCTCCCTCCTCTGCCTTTGGGTTTCTACTCATGAAGGAAGAGAAATGCCTAAACTAACATAGGCAGTTCCTACCTACAGGGAAGGAAGTGTTGAGTTGATTGACTGCCCTGCCAAGCAGCACTAATGCCATAACAGATTTCTTAGTGGAGGGACAATTAATTGTTCCTGCCCTCAGTAAGGTGTGACACTGCCTGCTGTTATCCGCTTGGTCTCCAGGGAGAGCACAGCAGATTGTGCAGGTCTTGCACCTCTCAGGTAGAATCCAGGGGTGCAGGATCAGTGGCAGGGAGCCCTGTCTGCCCAGAGAGCAGCAGCTGAGGGTATCCCTTGCTCACCAGAGGTGCAGATTGCTTGTAGCCATGGCACAGAATTGTACTATAATGCTTGAAATGCAGGATTGTTTTGACTACAAATATCCAGGTGCCAGAATGGTGGGCAGCAGTATAAATGTCTAAAGCATTATTGTCTAAATAAATACAAGATCCAAAAAAAATAACTCTGAAATCTTAACATTAATGACATTAATAATGGACTGTTCTATGAAGTACTGGAGAAGACCTGGAGAGAAAAAGACACCCCATGATGAATTTACAGCTGAAGAAAAGGTTACCAAATACAGAAAAATGGAATTGTAGAGTCCATAGGGCAGTACTGACCAGTGTGTCAGACAGTCTCAATACACTTGCAAGTGAACAGTTGTTGAACAATTCAGAGGATAAAGAGTTTTAAGGAGAAAAAATAAGTTGCTTCCTGGGTGCTGTTGAAAAACAGCATTCTTCCTGCATAAGCTCATAAAGAAACTGTGCTGAGAAGAAAGAAGAAACAGAATTAGCTTGAGTACTCTAATAATAGTGTGTGACTTTGGTGCTCTAATAATAGTACTTATCTTCCCCACCACCATCCTTTGGATGTTTTGGCTACATTCTTCCTTTTTTTTTCTAATTAGCTTCCTTATTTGTAGTATGGACGCCGTGCTACTTTCCCTAATCTTTGTTTGCTGATCGCTGTTTAAAGTCTGTAGGCTTTAAGTAAATACATCTCTAAAGAAAATTGTGCTAGCCCTCCTGCAGGAACTTGAGCACCTATCCTGTCCAGATCAGTTGCAGCTTTTATGGACAAAGAGGACAAAAAAAGAAAAAGAGAGATTATGAAGCCTTCTCACATGATAAACTCAACAGAAAAACAAAACTTTTAAAAATACACTTTGTTTGCAAAATAGGCCCTTTTTCATCTTCATGCAATGTCTTCCAGAAGGATGTTCTGGTATATAGTGACCTATCATCAGTACTACCAAGGTTATTACTGCCAGAAAACAGAAATACTTACTTTCTTTTTTCCTCCTCTGTCTCCATGGCTTTTTCTTGGCCATATTGACCTCTTATGCCATTCTGTGATTTTGGTTAGAACTGCTGGAACTCACAATGTTTTCTTTCTTCTGAAATGTATGTGTGTTTTTGACCAAAAATATCTCAAACTGAGATACAACAAAGTCTCCACCATGAGGAATTTCTGCAGTGCATCTTCCCTCTGTTCCCCAAGAGGCGTCAGGAATATGCTCACTTCTTTCTGCAGACCAAGCAGTGAGACAGGCGTTTACAGGGGAGATGGAGAAGGCAAAGTGTAGAGCAGACTCCATGCTAATAAATATGTAAGGCTCAGCATACTGGGCTGCAAGCTGGTGCTGTTGTAGTCATGATCAGAAAGGTAGGGAGGAAAGTCAGGAGATGGCAACATTAAATGTTGTTTGGCAGGAGAAGGGCAAGAAAAAAGTGTTGTCAGAAATGGTTGGAAAAGGTTGAAAGATACTTAATATCTTTCTGACTTAACATCAGAAAAGTTGCCATGTGGGCAGTGGAGGCTGCCCACACAGGTTATTGAGAAGAAGTCAGCATCCAAAGGATGAATGAGAGGATAGGCCTAGAGGGCATAGATCATGAGGTGCTCGGAGAGGGAAAACAAATTATGTGTTGTTGACTCAGTGAAGAACAGGCAGATGATACAGGATGACTTGATCAAAGAGAATTCCACAAGAGATGCCTTTGCAGCAGCTTTTCTGAGCGCAGACAAGAGAAGCGTAATTGCGTTTTTCAAGGCTTCTGGCAAGCAGAAAAGTTGCATTGCTTTCAGTGGCAGCCCAGCGAAGGTGGAGGGCAGTGGTCTTGGACTCAAAAGCACCAGGAAAAATGGAGCTCTGTTGTAAATGAGTTTGTTCTTATGAATGGTCTGGCAAAACAGTTATCCCAGAGAGATGTGTGAATTTACTCTTTGATAGAGTTTCCAGAAATTTTACAGTAGAGGTGTAGCATCAGCCATATAGGGATGGCAAATTAGTTTGTGTTTCCAAGTGAATAAAATGAAAGAAAAAAGGAAACGAAAAGAGTCATTTCAAAGTAAAAACTGTTGAGTTAGAGGAATATGAAGAGCATCAGTGAAGAAGAGATTTGTGGAACTTGGCCAGTGATTTGTAAAGGAGGCTCCCCAAGCCCAGAAAAACAAGGACAGAGCTTTGCCCCTGAGCAGTTCTGGTGAGAATAGCTTGTACTCCATGCAAAGGACAGATGAAGATTAGAAGAATCCTAAACTGAAGTTGGAAGAGAAACTCCACTGTTAAGTATGTATTTGGGGAGCTCTGAAGAGATCTGTGTGTGTCAAAGTTGCAAGTAGTGTATATAGTCGGATATTGTTAAGGTAAGGCTTACTATAGGAAAGAACTGGATTTTCCCTCACGGCACCTGGTGATGAACATTCATGTTGCAGTCCAATAGGAAAGGTTTTGCAGCCCATGTGAATTCCCCTGAGATAAATGGAAATTTCTAACATAGTCTGTGTGATACAATTCATTATATGGAACTACTTCTATGAATAAGCATTACTCAGTGGGAGTAAGGAACGCTGGGACAAATCCTAGGCTACTGTATTATGCCGTACTGAATATTACCTAAAATCACCTTGTGCTGCACTGAATATTGTTTGAAAGAAAACTAGCTTAGGGTGATACTAATTTCCTGTTCATTTCAGTGGGATAGGTCTGGGTACCAAAATACCTACTAAGTCAGAGAGCCAAACTTTCTCCTGAAACATGCCTGTAAGCTCAGTTGCTCCATAACATCCTTATATTGCTTTAACAGGAGTCAGCATTTGGCCCATAGTAAGTCTTCACTATTTTCTTGTATCCACCAAATTATAGAAAAAGCCCACTATTGAACGTATGTTCCAATGGAACAGCTTCTCCTGGAAGCTGCCTAGTTACTCATTGTCTCTTGGGCCTTAGATCACTGTTTCTCTCTCTTCAAGGCCTCATTCTCATCAGAAAAAGGTGGAGAATGACTCCTGCACAATGCTACCCTTTTCACAAAAGCTAGAAATTCATGCCTTAGGCTGACAAGAGTCTGGAATCCCAATCTTTCCTTTCAGGGTAACTGCAAAAAGTGTGTGCTGCTACTGTTGGCTCTTTTGTCAAGCTCCTGGTCTTATAAGATAACTTGTGTCTTAAGAGGAGGAAGAGAGTTTCTAGTGCAGGTACTGGATGTCAGTTTTGCAATTCTACAAATAAAGCAAAGGTCTTGGTCAATGTTTTTAGGGGATGTTCTCATGGGACATAAGGACATCAAATACCTACCTTAGGCGCTCTGAACAAGGCCAAGAACCCTGTTGTTTGGGGTTTTTTAATGTTTCCATGCCTAAATTTGATAGAAGTGGAAATTAAGCTCATAAGAGCGATGATTTTCAAATTAAATTCCAATAAAGGCAATCTAGGCTACTAGGTCACTTGCTTGCTTCAGACAGTTTTATGTGATTAATTGCTGTTCCTCTGCCTTTTGTTCTTCCCCCTGTGTGATTCATAATGGGAAAGGAATTTATCTTGTCTTTCACAGTATGGTGATATATTAGTAGGTGATTCCACAACAGTATTTAGTGCTGGCAGAGGTGTTTGCCTCGATCCCCAAAGCATGTCACTACATTAACATGAGGTAATTCCTGAAAGTGAGGTTCATTAAACTGGCAGTGCTGCACAGTTCTGGTTTCACAGCTCACAGCTCTGGAGCAAGAAAATTTGGCACACTTGGACCTCTGTGTTTCTCTGCATTGACTTCTATAGCCCATTTGACTTTTCTCCCTAGCCCGGATAAGTTCTGGGGAGACTGGTTCTTAAAAAAAACCCATTAAATGAGAAAATACAGAAAAAGAGGAAAGACAAAGTCATTTAAGGAACATAAGGAAACCACAGTTCGAGCATGTGACATTCAAGTCTGTGCAAGCACATATCAAGTATTGTAACTTGAAACAGCTTGTGCAAGTAACTTGAGACTAGACACAGGCAAACTTCACCTTAAGCATCTTCAAAAAAACTATTTAAATATAAGCTCTAATACATATGTATGTAGTAGAGACAATTGAAAAGGCAAGAGAAATATTATCAATTATATTTTGGTTGTTAACATGGAAATTTTACAGAAATAAAATAAAAGTGAAAGTAAGAGTAGATACCTAAATATCTGCTGTGACTTTCAGGTTATGAGAAGATTTCTTCAGATGTTATCTGGACCAATGCCATCAGAGCCAGTAGAGTCCAGGAGCTGTGACTCATCAGGACTGCTGAGGCACCTCTGATTTGACAGGGAGTTCTCTGAATCCTGGCATGAAATTTACCTTCTGAAACAATAGAAATGCTTTTTTAAAAGAAGTTTTTCTAGGAAAGGGAGGCAAAAAGCTGAGCAACTGGAAGTCAACATCGTTGTTTCCTTTTAGCTCTTGATAAAGTAAGTGTTTATAAGCACTGCTTTTTAACAGGTGATTAACAATAGGAGTCGGTCCTTATCTGTTACTATCTTTAAAGCCTTGGAGTGGTAGATCTTATGCAATGACTGAAAGAGACAGTGAACTCCTGAGTTGTATAGAGTCATTGTCATCTCTACTGAAACTTATATTGCACAGCAGCACCATGTTGGGTTGCAGCTATGCAAAATTCCACAGTAAATACTTAAAACTGAAGTTTGGGATGTGTAGGAGTATTGTGAATGCTATGATCTCTTTGGGCTGCCTGTATAAGCTAAAATTATATCAACTGCAAAAGATTTGGGTAAACTCTTAATGTCTGCCACAAACACAGCCTGCCTCATGTAATCTGAGAATTTCTGATCTGAATGTTTAATTTTACCAGTGGGTCTTGTTTTCTTCACGAGGTATGGAATAAGAGGTCAGTGCTGTTACTCTACCAGCAAAATTATGTCCTAGTTCCTTGTGCACTAAACTTCACAAAGGGATTTGAATGTGTTCATTAGCTGTTCATGGTTAGGCATATACAGTTGTCTTCTCATTCCACTACTCTCCTTTAGGACAAACTTTTTCAGGAATCTGGTTAACTGAGGCTGCAGACTAGTTAAATCCTCAGTTGCTTTTAGAATGAGAAGTGACTTACTGCCAATTAAAGAAGATATGAAATATTGGCTGCTTTGGCACACATGCAAGTAGTCATATATATATATTTTAAATAAGCTCTCAAATGAGAACTTACAACTGGGCTAACAATGAGAAATCTAAGCAGAAGGATCCTTTAGTCAAAGCTTTATTTCGTGCATATTCTTAGGACTTTGACAAATATCTAAGCACAATTTGCCAAAACTTTGCTAATGAGAGTCACCGAACTGTAGGAGAGTGCCTGGGCTTGGCAGGATAGCAGAAACAGCTCTGCTGTCCCATATACATGCAAGAATGACCTCATGATAAACTAACAGATCCTCACTAGGAATTAATCATTCAGCTACTTGCAGCTAGCAGTCTACCACCAAGAGGAAGAGGCTGCTATCTTTCTTTTGCATGTCATAATGGCAAGTACATTTATCAGAATTATTGACCAGAGACTTAGCAATGAATTTATGAGCTAATTTCTGTAATTTCTGATAATAGCACCACGTAAAATTTCCCCACTAGTACTATTTGTTTTGAAGATGTGTAATATTACAGTGACCTAAGAGTTGCTTGTTTGGTTTTGTCTGACTCGGGAAGTTTGAGCTATCTTGAGCTCCTGATAAGGAAGAATCAACCTATTCAATAAAGTGACCATTCTGTTATAATGAAGTGCTTTGCAGTGCCGTTGAAGAAGAACGTAAAGCAAGAGAACCATAAAGATAGACATACTTTTCTGAGTTTTAATTGGAATAAAACCCTTAGTTTATCTTCCTAAGAAAAAATTAATATTCTATAACATGTATGAAATGCTGCTGCATTTGAATAAGCTCTTTCAAAGACCGTGAGATGAAATAGTGTATTTTGAACACTGTGTGTGTTCTGCAACTTTGTTATCTTAAGTTGCGAGGCTGATTTCACCTAACCAGCCAAGCAGTCCTTCGAAATACTACAGGCAGCAAGAGTCCCACAGGAAGTGGTATTTGTGATTCAGTCAACGGCACCTTGCCCACTGAGTCAGTGTGAGCCAGGGTCCAAATGTGTTTCTGGAGTGTGGAATATAAAACTGAAGTCATGACTGTTGTGGCCACTGGGAAATTCACTGAACTATTGACGAGAACAGGGATATTAACCACAACATCCCAGATTCCAGACAGGGATAATTGCAACTTTCACCCACTTACTTCAATGGGAGGATAATGCTTCTCATTTTCTCTATCCATGTGCCACTTTCCTGCACTTAACAGATCACCATCCTCTAGGCATCTTGGAAAGATGAGCACCACAACTCAGATGTGCAGTCTATCTTTCTGTGAGCACTGCTGGAAATGCCAGGTGTGGCACCTGCAGTTTTGCAATCTCATGACTTGCCCCACTTGGAGACTTCAACAGACACCATCTCTGTAACTTGTCTGAGCTTTTCAAACTGGTTCAACTTTGCAGCTGAAAGGATGCGCTGAGGCATTTGCAGTACATTTCCTCTTCAGGCTCATGACGCAGTAGATGTGCACAGTGACTCAGAACAGCCTTTTCTAAAGAAAGTCTTAGTTCATGGATAGGCATTGAACAAATCTCAGCTAAGTTTAAACTGAAGACACTTCACATGTGATCTTTCCTACTGGTTTTCACATGTCCAGTACAGAATTGTTTCCTACTCAATAGGTTTTCTGATGGTTTGGGGTTTTTTTGTTTTGTTTTGTTTTTTTTAATCCCATCATTTTATAGACTTTAAAAAAATTAAGTCTTTGAAACAGATGTCTAATGTCATTCATCCACACATTAATTTATGTGAATTTTGTGACAGTAAATTTTGGTATCCATAGTTCTAAAATAATGCCAGAAGTTGCTATGAAACATCACAGCTACAGATCTGAAGTTGTCTGACAGGCAGTGTAAGTGCTGTGACTCTGCATGTAGTTGATGACATAGTGCTTAGAATTGTAAGTATTTTTCATGTTAATTGTTCACAGAAATCTTTTTATGCATTTCCTAATTTTCATTTTTTTTTGTACTTGTGAAAGAATACCTACCTGCATTTGACTTAAGAGAAATTTTAGTAGGACACTTGGTAACTCTTGTTTTATACCTGCTAACATTTTGGTTAAAATCATTACTAGCTACATATAAATGGGTTGAATTTTGTAGCAGGCAGATGTGTTTTGAACCATTTAGTTAGACTCTGCAATCTGTATATAATGGCTAACTGATTTCTACAGCTATGGAACATATTAAACATTAGGTAGCTCCTGTAGCAGGTATAGGTAAGTGAAGTTGGTCAACATGTGAGTTCCTCCATTAATACTGGGAATGTGTTTAAACATGGAATGTATCATCTTGGCTAGAAGAAGTGGTTCGTCAAGGCATGATGCAGTAGCCTCAGCAGGGAAAGGGGTGTTAGCATGCAAAAAAACCCTGGACACGACAGTACTAACTTGGAGCACCTGCTGGATCTGGTCTTGTAGGTCTAAGTTCCTTTTTTCTTAAAGGAGTAAATCATTCTATGAGAGTGAGGAATAGAAATATTACTTAATGTGAAAAAAAGTGGCGAGATTTCACTCTGAAACATGATCAAGAAGTTCTCCTTCTGTCATACAGAGTACACATGGGTCATGCACAGCACACCAGTTAATCTTGATCTCTCCCCTTGTCCTTCCTTTATCTTTCCTCCACCCTCCAAAACAAAATTTTCCTCTTGGTCATGAAGGAAGAGAGGGCGCCTGGATGCTACCCCAGGAGAGAAAGCTAGAGGAAGGGCTGGGTCACTTAGTCAAGCAAAGGGGAGGAGAAGGAAGTGGTCAGTGAAAAATAAGGTTCTAAATACAGGGCTTTGGACTAGAAATATGTTGAAACACTTCTAAAGAAATGACAGATGGGAATAAGAAATACAAAACAGTTTAATCATGTGCAATTAGTAAATGGAGCCTTCAAAGCATATGGCCTTGTGTGAGACTAATTACCAGCAACATTGATTTAGATACAGTGCCAATTGTCACTATCCATTGTACCAGAAATTCCTACTTTTATGAAATGAAATTCCTGGTACTGCTTCACCTCACAGTCCATCCATGTAGCAGCCGGGTTGACCTCATTTCGATCAGAATCCATACTGATGCCTGTTGCAGCACCTTTGTTTGTGGCTCCTCTCTCCCTCAGATAGGATGATTTAGGCTATTTGCATTCTAATACTTACAGAAAGCCACAACACAAGAAATTGATCCTGTCATATCCAGTTACCCTATTGGTGTACTTTGCATGTGTCTATTACTGTCTGTTGAGATAGAAAACCAAATAATTGTTGGTCTTTGTGCTGTGAAAACATATAATAATGTATTTAGTTATTCCATCCTAAGTATTTTTTCACTCTTTTTTTTTAGATTTTGCTTGTTTTAAGTGTTGCTTTTAGGTATTTCTTCAACTAGCACATCTCCTGTAGTTCTGTGAGCACCTATAGGAGCCAAGCAAACTGTTTCTGAGCATGCTGGGGTTTTGTAGGTGTATTGCTCTCATTTTTTAATGCTGAAAATACTTCCACAATGCAGGAAATGAAAAACTTTTAAAAACTCTTCAGTCAGAAATGCTGGTATCTTAGATCTCTATTGCCATAGTGTGTAAGCTCACAGAGGGCTGAGCTGGCAAGAGCTGTGGGATCACAGAGAGTGGAGCCCCTCTGGAGTACACTGGCTTCCACAAAAATTCTGCTCCTAAGGGCTGGCAAAAAGGAACTGAAAAAATAGTAACATTGCTATTTTTAGATTTTTTGACTTGACTACCTCTTTCCTATCCTGAGCTTCCTTTTGGATATCCTTTCATATCCTGGGCTGCATCCAAAGTGGAGTGGCCAGCAGGTCAAGGGAGGTTATTCCCCACCTCTAGTCTGCTCTGGTGAGACCTCACCTGCAGTGCTGCATCCAGCTCTGGGGTCCCCAGCACGGGAGGAATGTTGACCAGTTGGAGCGACTCCAGAAGAGGACCACCAAGATGATCAGAGGGATGAGGCACCTCTCTAATGAGGAAAGGCTGAGAATTTGGATTGTTTAGCCTTGAAAAGAGGAGGCTTTGTGGTGACCTGATTGTGGCCTTCCAGTACCTGAAGGGAGCCTACAAGAAAGATGGAGAGACACCTTTTACAAGGACATGTAGTGAGAGGACAAGGGAGAATGGCTTCAAACTGAAAGAGGGTAGATATAGATTAGATGTTCGGAAGAAATGCTTTACTGTGAGGGTGGTGAGGCACTGACACAGGTTGCCCAGAGAAGCTGTGGATGCTCCATCCCTGGGAGTGGTCAAGGCCAGGCTGGATCGGGCTCTGAGAAACCTGGTCTAGGGAAGGTGTCCCTGCCCATGGTGGGGGGGTTGGAACTATATGATCGCTAAGGTCCCTTCCAACCCTGGCGATTCCATGCTTCCTAGCCTTTGGGGGAACCGTGAAGATACAGATACATCCTGAAGTAGTTAGTTTAAGTTGTGTAGTTGAAGACTTCCTGGAGAGGTCTTACATTGCCAAGTAGCTAGGCAGCTCCAATCCCTTCTAAGTTTAGCTTTAGGGAGATTTTTATAGTCCGTCAGTGGAGAGTCATAGAGCAACCAAAATATATTGTCCCTTCCTGTACCAGGCCGGGTTAATGAATAGGATTTTTTGCAGCTTCCTGCACTCTGCTATTTCTGAGCCTCATGGGATTGGCAAAATCATTGTGTCTGATTAAGAATTGAAAGGGCAGAATTATTTGATCCTTTCCTTGGAAAGGCAGGTTGGCGATAAAATGGCTAAGAATAGGTAAGATGGCACCACTCCTTGATGTCTACTTACATTGCTCTTATATGACTCATTTGCTTACAGTGGACCTCTTTGCTTTATCCAGCCTGTTCAGCCAGCAAAAATTAAGTGCTTTTACCTAACTTATATAAGAGTTTTAGGCAAGGTGCACACAGTTCTCTGGGGTGAAGATTAAGAGAGACTGAAGGTCAAATATTGAGGAGAAACCTGCCTTGTACCCAAAGATCTTTTTAGGTGTGTTGAGGCAACTTCCCCTTTTCCTTCAGACACATAAACAAGAACACCATCTCTTGGTGCAGGAAATTTCTGTTTCTTTCACTTCCTGGGAAAGTACTTTTCTTAACTTTGGCCTGTAGCAAACAAAGCTCTGCTAACAGATCTTCTCCAGTGGTTCAGCCTAGTGAGAAATGATTGTCAGGTCATTCTCCGAAAGCAGCTAGTGGAGTTGTTTGCAGGTGCAGGATGAAGACACTACACTTTCACAGTTCCCTTTCTAGCCATGAGATTTCTTTCTGAAGTGTGTGGCAGTGGGTGTAGGCACCAGATGAAGACTTCTGTCAGATGCAGGCCTCAGCAGACCTGCATATTACTTGTTATCTAGCTAGACATGCTCATAGAAGAGCATCTTGCCTGTCTCTGCCTCACATGTTTATTTGCTTTAAATTCTTATCTGTAAATGCAGGGGAAAAGTAAGGTAAATTTTTCAAGGTCATAAGCAGTCACATTGAAGAGTAGGACAGAGACCTGCCCATTATTCAAGTGCTTTAATTTTAAGCCAGAGCTTTCCCAAACTGCTGGCTGAAGAGGGCTGGGTTATTGTTTTGAGTCCTCATCCAGCTATTTCCAGTGACATCAAAAACAAACCTAAAACCTTTGACACCTACCAGTGTGAAAAAATACAGATGAGTCAAAGAAGAGGAAAAGCTCAACCCTTTCACCTCCAGGGGAGAGGTAATTTCCAGGCCCACTGGGTCAATGTACCCATCAGCAATTATGAGGAATACCACAGAGGGCAAAGACTGGTACTGGAAACAGCTGCTGGAAACAGCCACATCTTTAGCATTACAGCCATTTATTCATATCTATTATTCATATCAATTATTCATATCAAACTGTCCTGCTACTTTTGTGAGTTCCATGGATTGCTAGGGAGGTTGTGAATGTGAATCAGGGGTAGGTAGATATCGACAGCTATGAGAGAAAGTAATGCAGAATGTGATTTACCCAATCAGGTTATTTCTGAAGAGTTTCGTGTGTGTGTTTATGACAGAAAGTCAGTAATTCAGAATGGATGGTATTAAAAGTTAAGACAATTTCATTGTGTCTAATGGACCTTCATACAAATGTAATTCTTCATTGTTCTTGTTTCAAAATAAGATGTTAGAACTGAAACTCCGATTTTCACTCTTTTTCTCTGCATTACCAGAATTGAGCTCTCGTTCCAAGTTTCATTTTTAAATGCTTATGAACAGTTGGTTTAAAAGCACAAGAACAAAAATTTGACAGTTTTGGCCCTACAAGAATTAGAATGTGCCAGATATCCTGAAACCTGTTCAGTTTTGGAGGTGACCAGGCAGGAATTACCTTGTCTGCTTCAATTCTCTCTACTAGTAAAGTGAATTATTTTGCCTGTGTAATTAATAAATAAATTTTACTGCTTTCAGTTAAAAAAAAAAATCATTACTTCTTTCATGGAAATAATTTCAGGAAGGCCTTCGAAGGAAAACAAATATTTTTATGCAGCTGCTTGCCATAAAAAGTAGCAGAATGTTCCACAAAGTAGTATTCCACAAAGATCAAAAGTATCTGGCACACACGGCAGAGATGTAAAGAGAAACAGTTCCATGAAGGAAGGTTCTCCACTGCGCTGGTCTGGTGGGACAGGCACTGAACCTATTGCCAGTGGAGACTATTTGGGAGGAAGTGTCTTTTCTTGGAGTTCCAGATAGATCAATGAAACAGCTCTCACCTGAAAGTAAGGTATAGCTGGGTATTGCCACGTAAGCAACAGTAAAGGAAAGAGGTTTTTCTTTCCCATATTAATTCTAGAAGTTATCTGACATGATGGGGTTATGGGTTGAAACGACATCGTACCCTCACAGGGAAGAAATCCTGTGTTACTGCAAAGACAGACAGAGAGCATGGGTTCTGTAATATGTTTGAAAGTAGTCTGTGATAACAGAATAAGAAATTGTCAAGCTTTAAAGGAAAGGACTTAATTACCTGATGTTGTATTAAAAGGCAAGGGGTACAACATATTCTTTTCTGGCCTGTTATGGAAACTGTTGATTTTCACCCTTCCAACTGAGCAATAATTTGCCAAGAGATATGTTTCAGGGAATGCTAGCAGTATGAATTTCTCAATAAAATGCCTTGTGTCTTCTGCAACATCTTGGAACTTACCAGTGCATCCTGTTGCCTGACATTGCATGGGCATTTGGTCACACTGTATTTGAACCCATTGTATATAAACAAGAGGGGGCTGTATAATTTTATTTGGTTTTTAAAGATTTTTAGAGTATGATAAGTACACTCCAGTGTGTTGGAATAAATTCCCTGTGGAGCTCAAAGTCATTGCTGGCTTATCTTGTAATCTAGAATTGATACTGGCAAGAAGTATGTAAACACATCTGAAATTAATTAAGACATCTTCTTGACTAAAAAGGAAAGAAAAAGGTTTGGGCTGGCTTTTTTATATTTTTGAAATAAAAGTAGCAAACAAAACCATTCTTAAAACTCTTTAATTAGTAGCTGAAAAACCATAGTTACCATTTAAATATAGGAAGTTTGAGGCAGGTAACCTCTTAATTATTGTGAAAAACAATGGAACAAGCAGCCTTTGGAGGAAAGATTTGTAGCTGTCATGCACCATGTCCAGGTCTTGCTAGATTTGACACTTGATAAGGAACACAGCTATTTTAGGACAGAACTTACAAAGAGCCAGCTAACTCCCTGCAAACAGTATCTGAAATTTCCTGTAGTCCAGGTGGGAAGCACAGTTGGTGCAGGTGTTCCTAAGGTATCTTTATACTTGCTAACTCACCTCTACACCTAGGACAGCTGCAGGGGCATGTGGGTTTCAGTGTTCGGCCTGGACTGTCTTTTGGGCACGTGGAGCTCAAGCTGCCACATTGATGCTGGCAGCACTGGGGACTCGTGCTTAAAGCTTCTTGGGATATGTTTACACAAGTTGTTGTGCCACTGGATTGCCCTGTAGGCAGATCAAAAGTGTGAACCCCACTTAAAGCCCTGTTGCACAGACATCCAAGTTACAACCATTTCCTAGCTGTGTTTCTGTGGGCTGCAGCACTGCCTCAAATCTGTAGAGAAAAACTCGTTGAACTCCAGTTCTCTAGCACCTCTCTTATGCCAAGGCTTGTAGCACTATCCTGCTGTCTGCTCAAGTGCCAACTCAGAGATGTAGTGATCCAGTTTCTAGGCATAAAGGTAATGGGATAGATTATGTTCCCACCTATAGCATATGTGTTTCCTTGTCCTACAAAATTTTTGCATCTGAAATTAGTCAAACTGTACGTGCTTCTGCTGTTCTGTTTGCTGAGGTGCGTGTAACATACTGTTCTGGGGAGGTTTGTCATAAAATTGCTTGCTGGCTTTATAATGCAGGAAGCTCTTCTTTGAATCACTAACCTAGAAAAGGAAAAGCAAGCTACTATGAGCAAAGTAGCTGACTGATGGAGGAGTATGAATTAGTCATATTTACTGTAGAATGTCATATTTACAATAGGATGTGTTCCTAAGATAGATGTCTGTGGGTACAGTTCTCTGTGAAAATTTGTGTGAAAGGTGTTGATGACTTGTCCATTTGCCTTGTACCTCCTGTCCTATGGGCTGTTACCTTACCATGTTCAGCTGTTTTCCCCAGCTATCTCATTGTGGGCAATCTTTTCCTGGCAGGCCAGAAAATGCTCCCCCAAAGATATCCCTGTACCATGAGAGGCATGCCCAGCAGACACCATTAAACCAACGCCCCTTTCATGAGCTCCCCGTCTCAAACAGTTTTTGTTTCCCTCCTCTCCTCAAATTGTTTGCTACTTGGGGCAATCATGTGGTCATTGAAATAGATTGTTTTTCTGGTCTGACGTGTGTAGAGCTGTGCATTGAAAATTGTGTCACTTCACAAGGATGGGGCAAAAAAGGAAGCGTACCCTTTGCTTTTTTCCTACCCATATGTTAGATGTTAATGATTTGGGCATGTGATCCATCAATTTATTCATGGTAACAGCAAGGGGATCACAAACTGTGAGTCTAGCAGACACCTTCAGCCTGGTCTTGTAAGTGAAGTCGCTGTTCTCTCTCAAATTACAAAAGAATTCGGTACAGTTAAGGCTTCCTATGTTTCTTGGTTTCCATCTATACCTGAATATTTCTATCTGGTGATAACTCTGCAGTCAGTAACCACTGTAGCTCTCTCAAATAGGTGTAAGGAGGACTCTTGCTGCAAGTTTTTTTTTAACTGCCGAAGTAGAGGTGGAACTCAGCAATAACTCACATTATCAGCTGGGCTGGAAACTCAGGAACACCAAAGTTTTTGCCAGAGTGCCCAGTCCCCAGATAGCATTTCAGTGAGAAATCAGTATTCACAGATGGACTGAAGAAACTGTCACACTGTCCTCAGTCTTAAATTATTTCACAGACTCTGCCAAAACTTGTGATTGAAAGTATATAAACCTTACCTTTTAAACTTTGAGGAGTTTCAAAAGCAACTCAGCCAGTTATATCTGCAAGTTCCTGCTTATTTTTTCCCCTGAGCAAATATATAGCCCAGGGCTATGCAGTCTTGACAGCTGACAGCAATTTTGAAAAGATACTATGGCACTACCAAATCCTGTGCTTGTCACACTATGTTTTAAAAGTAAACTATTCAGTGTGTATAGGAAGAAAGCAACATTGCATTTTTGTTACTAATATATGAATGTTGCTTAAAGAATTAGAAAAATATCTATAAAAATAGTAAACATATTCCACTGCGATGAAGTAGCTCAGTTTCGGGCTGGTCATTACACCGATCTTTTACAAATAGTGAGTCAAAATATGTCCCCAGCTACACCCTCGCACTGCCACTGACGTCACAGTTTGTGACTTTCAAACAGTTACATTCACAGCTATCAGTGATGCAGTTAGGAAATGTAATGATGGTGTTATTGTATGCTACTTTTACAGTATCATTAGCTGTAATAGTAAGAGCTTTGATTTTAAGAATGCAGTTAGTAGGAGGCAGTAACACTAAAAGTCACATCCACCAAACACTTTTCTGTGGTGCTTTTGGTCAATAGGGGCTCCGTTTATTCTTTTTTCCATAAGGAAGATGGCCAACTATTTTTAGCCACTTGAGATGAAGTGAGAAGAAGGTCATCCAAGTTTCAAACAGGTTTTCTGTCAGTCCACTAAAAATTTCTACTACTAAAAATACAAGTAAAACTAGAATTTTATTTGCCTTTCTCATTAAACAAAATTAGTAAAAAAAGTGTTTCAATGCTTCCTAGCTAGCAAGTCAGCTTGTTTTGCCCATTTTAATAACAAGTGACAAAATGAAACCCACATCCATGAAACTGGCACACACAGTTTAAAAATGAAGAGACAAACATGCTGCTTTTGCTGCTCCCAAGTGTATGTGAGAGGTGGAAGGAAAGCCATGGCAGAGCCTGGCATAGCTGAGGGGTATATTCCCCTCACTGCCAGCTGGACCTGGCATCTCCCCACACCCTGATCCTTCCTCTAAAGACAACCACAGGAACACGTTGGATCACTTGCAGCTCTGGTCATTACTCACTTCCAGTTGTGCCCTAGGAATCATCTGCTCTAGGCAACTGCCCTTTACCTGCATCAAAACTGGTCCCACTCAGAAATGCAAGACAAAGTCTTTGTGCAAAGTTTTAAAGTTCTGAATAGTCTCAAAGTTAAATTTCTGTGATACATGATCTGGACCAAACCCCTGATAAACATACTACATTTGTGGGCAAAACCAGCTGCAAATTGCATCTGGTACTCTGGGTACATGAGTGGTATAAATAAATGGCTTAGCTGCAGTAGGAGGCACCAACAATTTAAATTACTTTGTTTATAGGTCAGTGGGAAAACAGGGTGCAAATCTAAGTCTGGAGTTCCATTCCATGGCTCTACTTACAGGTATGTTCTGTGAAATCATGTGAGCGTTGAAGTGCCCTGAGAGCAGTGCAAGTGACTGTGAAAGATGTTTGGGGTATCATTATTTGCATTTTTATTGGCTTCACAGTGATAAATCCCCTCAACTATTATTTCTGTCTTTCAGAAAATATTAAGAAAAGCAGCCTTCTGTTCTAGAGACTACAGAGTAGTTTTGAAAAAAATAACAACAAATCCCCTTGAAATTAAGATCTTTTCAGATGCTCATATTTCTCTGACTCCTATATAAGCCTTTTCTTGGAAACTTTGGCCTTGTAGTTTAAATGATAAATATTTGTGGGTTTGTGTTGCTGCATACTCCACATCCTTTCACGGTATTTAATGTGTTCTAGTTTGTAAATACAAGCTATGACAGGAATCCTTAGTACTTACTAATTGGAACAGATTTGTTTATTCATGAAGTTTGAAATAAAGCAGCCTGTCAGTCCAGAGTACACCGTTCTCCCGCAGTGCTCGGGACACTGCACTGCCTCGCTTGCCTGCTGTCCCTGGTGCAGCCAAAGGAGTTCTGCCTCGCTCATACATTAGTTTAGTTTGGGTGTGGAGTAAGTTTTGAGATTACATAAAGGACCTCGACATGTGTGCTCTATATTTAGAATAAAAAAGCTAATGAAACTCATGTGCCATGCTGACAGGTGAGTCAAGCCCATAAGGTGTATGGAATTACCCTTGCAGTGACTTTTTTGAATGGGTACTTCACCCCTTTCAAAGGTATTTTTGAGTTGGCACTTAAGTTTGAAGTTGAATTCAGTATCTTAAGCTGGCCACCCCAAAACTTTTTTCAGGTGTTTTTTTGAAAGCTATTGCAATCTATACTGATTTTATTTTGTTAGTCCTTCAAAAAGCCTACAACAGAATAGGATTTTGTTGTTTTAAGCATTTTAAAATACACAGAAAGTCATGCTTTCAAAAAATTCACTGTGGAACTAATACACCATAATTTGGTAGGAAAGTAAATGAGAAACCAAGGTATGGAAAGTTCAGCTGGCAGAGCAAGGTCATAAAATGGAAATGTAGAAAGAGGAATCAATGGCAGTAAAATAAAGATTTCCCAAATAATTTCCATCAGCTACAAAGTCAATTCCTGTGTATCTCTGTTCTCTTACAATTAATATTGCTCATAGACATCTGCCCACCTAATAGAAATCAGAAGATGTGCACTGAAATTTTGATAAATTGCGATCGTCAATCTTAAAGATGACATGTCTATCAGAAACAGTTTTTGCTATGGTATGATATGGTCATAATTTCTGTGGGGTTCAGGAGTTTGCATTTGGTTGTCCGTTATATCAACTGAGTTTCTCCATTTGAGACAGAGTAAATCAAGAGTTGTTTACTTTCCACTGATACATGGTATTGGCATTCTAGCTGGAATGTGTACTGGCTGCCAAAAATATATTTATATGCTAGTTCTTTAGAGAGCACGACACTTGGGAAATGAAACTTCAGACTTTAAAAATAAAAAAGCATAATTAACAGCAGCTTTCCCATCTGCTGCTCCTCAGCTTCAGCAGGATTATCAGTCATTATTTGTAAGTTACTAGAATTACTTCTCCACCAGGTGAAAAGTTGGACTACTGTTCTTTGAACAGTGACCAGTCAGTACTGATCATTTTATCCTTTTCCCTGTCGGATATTTTACAGATCCTATGTTTTTCAAGAAAAATATTGTGCAATTTAAGTTGAAGTGTCCTAAAATAAGTGCCCTGTTAGTAAAAACAGCTTCTTATGTAGAGGTCAAAATTCAGCAGCTGGTATTGGTGACAGAGTCTTGATCTGATCACTGTGAAATGATGAACAAATCTGTAATTTTAACTATTCAGAATAAGGACTGCCACAGAGTGCAGATGTTAGAGTAAGGAAGGCCCGTGTTTTAAGGAAATTACAAGTGCCTTCATGCACTGGTTTATGAAGATAGGTGTTGTGAGTCAGCAGCAAAACCCCTCAAACTTCTGTAGAATTCCTGCCCCTGAGCTGGAAGGATGAGTACAGAACCTTTTCCTGCACGTAAATTTCTATCATTATACCCTTAAACCTATACAAAGTTAGTTCAATGAAGATTTCTCACATGCTAGATATCCAAAGGGATGGAAATATTTCAATGATTCTTCTGCCATCACTCATTTTCATTTTGATATATCTTGCAAGGGAGCGAGAAAAAGTTAAGGATCTGCGAATCTTTCTCTTGCCCTCAAAATGTAGATGGCTGAAGGCTGCATATTTTCAGGTCTTAAGGGCATGGCTAGTTTGATACTAACAGGGAATATTAAATGAACTCCAAAATGTTTTTCTTTGAGAAGAAAACATACTTCCCTAGGCACCTAACAAGGGTAAGACGAGGATAATTAGGAGATATAAATTGAACTGTCTTCCTCTGCTCTAGATGCAAAAAGACTTCCCCAAGTCAGTAGGGATTAAGAGAGGCATGTGGGAAAAAGCAAACATCATGTCATACTGGGACAAGCAGAGATATAATGGACATTCTAGTGCCTGCTAGGAAGAATAGAGAGGTATGTTTGGCGCCTGTTTGGAGGAAGTAGTTTAATTTTGAAAAGAACAGCATTGTTTTGAAGTCTGGATAAATGTTCAGACATTTTTGTCCATGGAACTTGACTACTGACTTTTAGAATTCTTATGATTTTGTCAGAATGAAGTTAAACGTAATTTGAAATTACACCATCTGCTTTCCTCATGGGTCAAAATGGTGCTTGCTCTTCCTCCATAATGAACTGCTTGCTTCTGGTATCACTCATTACATTGTAGAATCATATAATGGTTTGGGTTGGAAGGGACCTTAGAGGGACCTCTTCCATTATAGTGGAGTAGAACCAGCACAAAGCCTCCTACTAGCATAGAAGTATTATAAAAAATTCCTGCTTGCTTGTCACTGGTAAAACTTTCTAATACAACCTGAAAATTTCTTTTTATCTGAAAATTTGCAAAGCTGAAATCTGTAAATCTTACAGATGTATTCCTGGGTTGTACATAATACTGGTCCTCTTGCAAATCTCAGGGAGGAGCAATGAACGGTTGCTCTTAAACTGGTGGATGTCTCAGCTTTTCTTCCCAAGAACAACACAGGATTTGTGTATGTTTAAACTCCTTTGCTCCTGAGAACCTTCAATGCTAATTAAACTTAAACAACTTATTTGATGCCCCAGGAAGGTTCTTACTGACAGACTTGAGCATTATGAATTCCTGTATTGCTTGCAGCTGTGTTCTGCCCGTGCAACAGACCTGTCTCTTCTCTTTACCAATTTGGAAAGCCTGTGTGCTTTACTGTCCTTGTCAGCAGTTAATCTATAGGATTATTTTGTTGTTGCTGACATGCACAAATAGCAGCTGACACTTGCAGCCACACAGCTGTGTGAGGTTTACCTACCCAAAATCTTTCAAATGCATACATTAAAGTCTACAGTTGAATTTATTAGATATAAAGATGCAGAATTACTTTCTGAAATTCAGTAATACAAACTGGGTAAAGAAGAAGAAAACTATTTTGGTTATATCCTTGCATGAGTTTCATAGATATCTAAATGTATAGTGAGAGTCTTCTGTACATCTTCTTTTAGTAGCAGCATCTCTGTTGATGTCAAGAGACATGTAAATCTGATCTCAAAGTGCCTATTTTGCCAATAGACTTTGTGATATGCTAGATCTGGACAAGAAAATTGGAAATATACCACACAAGTACATGTTAGTAAGCAACCTTCCCCATTTGTGCAGTGATAATAAAAAAAGAAAGATGTGCCTCTTCTGATCGTACTTGTGCCAGAGCAAGCACTGACTAAGTTTTCCATCCAGTTATCAAAGAATTCAAAATCCAAGTCTCAGACAAGTGAAATATTATTTGATTTAGTTGTCCCAAACAAAGGATCTGAAGAATAGTGTTCCCTTGATGTACTTGGTGACATTTCAAATATATAGGAAATGGCACAGCTCTCCTGAAGCACATTCGTGTATCTCTCTGAAGACATACCATACTGCTTCTCCTCAGGTGCCACCTTATCTGAATTTGAGTCCACAGAGGAGTAAGGCCAGATGTTTGCAACCCATATGACTCCTTCCTCAGATCCAACATAGAGCTAAGCTTTCTTTGCATATTCAGGATTTTTGATGGCAAGGAGCAATTTTTAGACATATCTGTCCCTATGTGACTTTGCTGATCACCACAGGAGTGAAATGATTGCAATAGCATGAGCAAGAGAACAGAATCACTCAGATTTTCAACATATTTTTCACGCTGCTTCCTTTATTTACGCTACTGTAAATAAGTTTATGCAATCATGACTTGACGCTAAGTCTGCCTTGCTTTACATAACTGTGGGCTGCATTTCCAAAGTAGGATGTGACTTAAGTAGCTTTTAAGACTGAATATGACTGTCAGCCTTGTAGGGTCATCTTTTTTCATTTCCTCTGCATAGACACTGCATACCGTACATTGAGGTCTCTCTTAGTCTGTTATTTGCAGTTTGTTAATGACTGTGAACCACCAGTCAAACTGCGTTTTGTCTTTCCTTTGAATTTACACCTCATGTCTTGACTGATATATCCACACTCCTTTATGAACCTTGCAATATTTTTCGGGTGTTTTCCATCTGGCCTGCCCTTTTTTGTGCTCCACTCTTATGGCATTGTAGCCTGATTTATTTGACATCTGTGCTGTTTCAGAGAGGCATTGCATTGGGATGATGCATGGTATTTGATCCTGTATCCATATGTGCTCAACTTCGGCTGATTTAAATTCCTTTAAAAAGTGTTGGAGCAAAATACAGAAGTTCAAAAGTCATTTGATCCATTCAGTTCCAAAGAATTATTTTAGCTACATGGTGAGATTTGAAAAGTCGCTAAAGCCACACAAAAGTCTTTGACAGATTAAATCAGTAAACTGAAATATAAATTATGATGGGGATTATAAGAGGGAAGATACTACAAATAATTCAGACAATGGTTAATGCTGTAAAATCAAATGAAAGAATCATATACCACCTTAAGTTTATTGGAAAAGACAAGCCCATGACTGATTTGAGCTTAATGGATCACAAGGTGTTAGAAAACACATTAGGAAATATAGACAATTTCTGTGACTGCAAACCAGCATTCTGTGTCTACCTTCTCTATTAATTTTGGACATATGTCTGTCTTAGGCTTTCTCCTTGTAGCATATATATATATATAAACAAAAAAAAAGAGATATCAAAAAGGGGAGACTTGATCAAAGTAGTGGTTTGGAAAGAAGTAGTGCTGTTAGGAGGTAAGGAGCATCTGAAACTTCTGAACAAACATTCATATGAAATACAGGAATGTTAAAAACAATGCTGCCTGCCAATTAATATTGCTGCTGAAGAGGATCAGAATTATCAAGTATTGCTTGTGTGTTGAAAAATATTCCAAAGTTAATTCCTCAGCAATCTATACCTCAGAACCTTACCTTTATTCCCAACAGGTTCATAATTATTTGAAACTGTAACTAAAATAGAAGGAACTTTGGAAGATGATGTTCTCAGAGTATGAAAGAATACAGGTTTTGGAAGAGTAAGTCTTGTTCCTCTCGTTTAAGAATTCTTTGAACGTGTCAGTAGAATGTGGAATGAACATGAAACAGATTATATTGGTCTATGTTTTAAAATTTTGATTTTATTATCTTAAAGAAATTAAATGATGATGAGGTTAGAACAAAAAAAATTAGAATGGAAAAAAAAATAGTTTTGTGGACTTTCTGTTGTTCTTCCCCCACCCTGGTGTGGTTACCCTCATGCCATTGACGTGGAACTAAACCATGGTTATACTGGTTTGTTCTGTCACAGAAATTGTCTTCCTCTCAGATTTGGCTTCAGCTGTTGGCTTTTCTGTTAATTGTTTATGGCATTAATGGCAAAAATGCATAATTTGGGAACACATTCAGAGACACAGTCTACCCTAGGAAATAAAATAATCCTCCCGTAAATGATGAGTTTGTGGAGAAGGCTGTCATGCTGTTTTTTCAGTAGGTTTGAAAGCTCAATAATATTGATCATACAGGACTTTCTTTTTACTATATTCAATATCATGTGGTAGTTTGAACTATTTTGAGTGCAATTCTGGCATTACTTAATGTAAGTTTATTATTACAGCAATATGCTAGTGAAAAAATATGTTGAAGAGGACAAATGGAGTTTTTTGAATCACCACTGGGAATACTGTAACACATAGAAGCACAGTTGTTTTTGAGATCTCATTCAAATAATTTTGAGGTACTAGTAAAAATGTTATGGTATGCTCATATGACCCAGTGGCTGGATCTGAAGAAATCAGAAGTGACTCAGGAAATATTTGCAAACCAAAAAGGCCTTCAGAATGTTACAGCCAAATCCATTTACAGTGCAGTCTCTCCCTTTGCTGGGCTGTAATAGACTTCTTACTGAATGCAAAAGCATGGGATTTTTGTGGTAGCCATTTTTACAGTTAATATGATAAGCCATCCTTTGTTCTCAGGTACTGGTAATATAATGAAAAAAATAGATGTTTCAGGTGAAGACTCTATTCTGAAAGGCTTTTGCATTGAAAGGGGCATTTGGGAATACACTGTCACAAGTTAAGGTATGCTCTTAAAAATCTGAGATAAATCTGAATTTTACTGGTTGAACTTCTGTATGGGTGAAACAACTTTTCCTCGTCTTTGTCAAATGAACTTGGGTTTATGAATCTTGAGGCACAAATGGCTACGGGACTGAGGCTGGCATGCTTATAGGTTACCTGCCTTCCTCTTAGTTCAACCACATTAGCCGATGGAGTCCTAAATTTCCTAAACTCTCACTTGTTATCTGAGGTTGCCCAAGAGTCATTTTAAGGAGTTTCATCAAAGACGATGATAAAACCTCCAAGTCTGTTTTTTCACCAGGATATAATGCAGATGGGGAGTAGTTTACTTGGGATTTTAAGCAGCTCTCCATGAGTCATTGTCCCAGTATTGTTCTTGGCACTGGTTTCAGAGCTGAGGTTTCTGGGTCTGTCCTCTGTAACCTCTGGATTTTTGTATTTTATTACTTCGGAGGCCTTGTTTAGAAAACCACTCCTGTTTGGCAATTTGTCAATTAACATCCTTACATTTCAGAACATGACATATGTTTGAAATTTCTTGTGTGTTAACAAACTTTGTTTCATCTGAAGAGACAAATATGAAAGTTCATTCAGAGTGGTTATTTCAGAAGGAGAAAGGTGAACAAAAGTCTTCATGTTACCGCACCAGTATTTTGTGTCTCACAACTGTCTTCAGATTGAATGGAGGATAACTGTGCTCTCAGACAGATTTTTCTAGGCAGTAGAAGCTCATTCTGATTGTCTCTCTTGTCCAGCCAAGCACCCAAGAGATCCCTGGCTGCAGGATTATGTCCATGTTCCCTGTCAAAATCCAAGTTGTTCCACTCCTTGTAGTGCTTGCACTGTGTAAATCCACTTTCTTTGCAGATGGTGGGAGTGTGAGTTTCTTTTTCTTCTGCAGCCTCTTTGCAGGGTTGTAATTAGTAAATAAGGTTCAATCCCTTGATCCCAGTGTCTCGAACCCTGAGTCTGGATAAGATTTACATATGCTTTATTTCTTTCTTATTTTGACTCCTCAATCAGCATAGAAATGCACTCATAAGGATCTTCATTATAGTAATACTTCCAGTTATGAAAATGGATCTTTAATTTCAGATGTTCTCTTGTGGAAAATGTGTTTATTGAATCTAAGTATCTCTTATGTTAAGAAAGTAATAAAAATCTTCTAGCAATTATAAACATAAATAAATATAGCCATTTAGTTACTAAATTATAGAAAGTGAGGAGTGGTCCTGATAAAATATTGTTAAATTAAAAAAGCTGCCTGTAATAGGAGTAGCTGATATGTGTTCTAGCCAATGTACTATCAAGCCTGTTCCTATTTTTTTAATGTATTTTTTTATGTATTTCCACAAGGAAAGACTGTTTTGAGTATATTGTGATGTATCTGTTTAGTGGCTTTTCTTTGATGGTCGTGGTTTTAACCTTCAATATTCCCAAGAGACAGGGACTGAGGCATAGGAAAATTAGATAAACCTGCAGTCACGGCTAATTAAAAAGATTACCTAATTCCTAGGTATCTGAAGGCAGTGTGTCTCACTGAGGCTTCAGGCTGCATAATAGATTACAATGTTGGGCAAGGAATTAACTTCTGGAAGAAGTATTGTTTGTGAGAAAGATTTGCAGTTACTGTGTCAAAGACTTTTCCATTTCCATAAGAGGCATAAACCAGAGGATTTTTTTTGTATTGTTGGACAGAAAGAACTTCTGCTAAAGATGGAAGAGGAAGAGGATTATTTGCTTGAGGTTCTTTTTTCCCATGTTAGTACTTTTGTGTTTCTACATATCATAACAGGAATTGGTATCATTCACATCCGCGTGGTCTTGTGAGAATGATGTCGTCTGAGAGGCAGAGGGTTGTACATAAGTTTTTAGATTTGTTTTCTTTTAGAGTCTTAAGTTCAGGAATGAGCCATCTACAGTACAATGTCCTGTGTTCCTTTCTTTCATTAGATGATAAACCAAATCATATTCACAGGAACCTTAGGTTCATCCCTCTGTCCAAAGGCAGGGTCACTCTATCTGTGGCATTGTGCACCTCCTTTAAAAAACCTATGATAATAGACACAGTGTATGCTCCTCATCAATTTATTCTAATGAAAACTTGGGTTACAGTCGCTGCAAATGAAATCCATTAGTTCTTGTCCTGTCTACCACATTTTATTTTTACACTCCTCATGTATTCTGAGACTTCCCTGCTTTTGCCTGTGACTGATGCAATGTGCCTGATCTCTGCTCACAGGCAGCATTTCCTGAACCCCTGAATGCATTAGTTGGGTACCTTTTGTCTCTTGCTGGTCTGTGCCCTTCTTGGCACTTAGAACTGCAGACAGTGTTTCAGCTGAGGCCTGACGAGTGCCAAGGCAGACAGTGAATCAGAATTATTTCTTGTGTTGTTCAGGCCCTATTCTGATGTAGGCACCTCATGTAAAATGTCTGGGGGTTTTGTGGCACCATGAGTTGTTGATGCTGTGAATGATTTTAACCCTGAGATCTATCCCCACAGATCTGCTACTGAGACAGTAGTATCCCAGCCATTGCCATCTTCTCATTGAAACTCATTTTCTTGCATTTGCCAAAAGAAATTTTCAGATTTTTTAGATTGTTTTTCTGGTTTGACAGAATTGACAAAATTCTTACCTGATCTTCACCAACATTTGAGCCCTGCATGTTCAATAATGATAATCTCCATTCCAACCTTCTTGCTTGTTTTGGAAATATTGAACCGTCCTGGTTAAGGGCAAACTAGTTTTTAAAACCCCACCCAGTGAAACCCCAACCATATCAATTCTATGGCAATTAAAACAAAAACCAAAGAACAGGTTTCTGTGGCTTGCTCTGAAGAACATTTAATGTGCCAGGGTAAGAAATCTGCTGCTTGTCTATCATGCAGAGACTGTGCTGTCCAGGACTGAGAAAAGGAATGCTAAGAGCAGCCTCCATGCCCAAAGTGAAATTTTGGGATGGCTCTAGATTGCCAGTGCTGTGATAACTCTTCTCTTCATGGTGGGCAGATTGGGTTATAAATGCTGACACAGAGGAGTCACATATTCTTTCATCAGTCTACAAGTACCACAAAGGAGTAAGTGTCCTTGGCAGACAAAGGCCACCTCACATTCTCTATCCATAATCCCTATAAAAAATGTGAGACTGTTTAGCATTATTACCATAGTTCATCTAATGTTCAGTACCTTTAAATTACCAGTCTTAACAATTCATTTATGATGTAGAAAAAGGAGGAGAAAGCTGGGAATTTCCCTGAGAGTTTTGGAAATGCATGTCAGTTTGTGCAGTGCTGTATGCACAGTGGGGATTTCTCCTATAGCAGAGAAACTGAAATACAGTGTTCTGTGTTCACTCTTGGCTCTTTCTGGGCTCTCTCAGCTTAGGGAAGTTATAATACTTCTGTGCTTATATTTGCCTATATGACTAAAATGATCCAGAAATGTGAAAATGAAAGGGAGCTTTGAGAGGCCATGTAATCTCCTCACTGAGGTAGTATTAGTTATAAATTCCTGAGTCTTATTTGTGTTCAAATCTCTGAATGGGACTTAAACCCTCCCCAGCTGACTTCTTTAAGAGCTTTTTCCTAAGTAATGCAGTGTTTGTTCTAACCCTCAGCTTCTGCATCTTATACTTAGTTGTTGTTTTGCCTACCACTAAAAAGGAAGGAAAGTTCATCACTTTTCTTTTTCTTCTCCAACCTTGCAGAATGAAGCATAGTAATAAATTGGATATTACTTTGTAATCAAGTCAGTGTGGTAAGAATGCACTGTGTAATTAAAATGCATATTGTCTTGATTCAAGAAATAATGTCTTTTCAGACCTGCCTGTAAGTCACGTGTTGAAAATGAAAAATCTGCTTAAATGCATTTCTGAACCAGAGTTTATGCATTTCTGAACCAGAGTTTATGCATTTAGAGTGTTCTAATTGGAGGGGGAAAAAATCTGTGATGTTTATACTTCATCATGATAACTGTGTAACTGTGGCAGTTTTAGGAATTTGTCCTCAAATTCTTGTTTATTACATATTGACTGTGGTAGAGTGGAAACAATTTGTTTAGTTTTAGCAGTTTGCCTACACAGGCATGCAAATCCAGAGGATGAAATTGTCAGAACTTCTGAACATGAATGCCATGGAGTTGGGCTGCTGATCCTGCAACAGACGGAGAAGTGCCAGCACTGTCACTGACATTAGGGCAGCCAGACATTCCGGGAATAGTAATTTATTGTAGAATGGCTACAGTTATTGTAGAATGGCTACAGTATAGTGAGCAGCACATGTAATGCAGAGGGTTTGTATTTGGGGAAATTTTTGTTGTCTTCTTCCATATTTCTGCTTGCAGTCATGATAGCTAAGAAAAAACAGAAGGTGGGACAATAAAACAGCTTAATGAAGAAAAGTAAGATTTTTCTAAGTCTTATGTTCATGGCCATGTTCAAGTTTTTTACTCATAGCTCCCGTTCAAAAAACCACTTGTTGCTTTCCAGCCACCCTTTCTTTTGAGAACAGACATTGTATCACCAAGGACTTACTTCCAAATATTGCCCCTCCATCTTTTCACAGTGGACATTCTCCATCTCTTGATCTCCTTAGTCACAGACTGTCATTTCTTTTCACAGAAATGGGGAGGAAAAGGCCAAATCACTACACATCTGAACCCACTCCCCATCCCATGAGAAAATATTTTTACAGAAAGAGCTGTCAGCATTTCTGAGTTTTTAGAATTTTTCCTTTCCCTATGGCTTGAATCAGACATAGGCCAAGAAAACCCAGTCAGTAAAAACAAGCCATTGTAATAGCAATGCAGCTGTTGGATGTAACATTAGGCCACAAGTGGTATTGTAGGTGGTGCTTCTAAGTAATTGTTTTATTAGTTCACTGTTAATAAAGAGCTTTGGGATAAAGCTTAGGGAACATGCCCTGTAGGGGACTGCGTGTCCTCCCATGTACAAACAAGTCTGTTACATTTAGCAAGAGAATGTGCCAAATTTGCTCGACCTAAGTTTTGTCATCCAAACCATTGTCTAGGCACTGCTGGTCATTGGTAATTCTGACATCGCTGTGTTACTGAGAGGAATTCGCAACCTGCAGACATTGCAACAGACCCACTGCAGAGATGCGTTAATGTTGCCATAGCCCCGTGGTAACAGTGTAGTGGAGGACACAGGAATGAAGAACCTGCTACTGACTAATGCAGGTAAATTCAGTGTAGCTCCAAAGGAGATACAGATATACATGTTACGTTTTAATGGTTTGGAAAGCTTTGGGGTTTTGTTTCGCAAGAGAGCGTTACAATTACTTACCTTTGCAGTGGGAAGGAGTTACAGTGGTCAAAACAGAGAACAACCAGCATGGCAGAGCAAGATATTGAACAGCTGTGATGTCATGAGGAAGTGTTCCTTCCTACAGGCTGCCCAAGCTGGCGCTCCAAGAAAAGCACGTGTCTCTCTCAGACACCGTTTCCTGTTGTTAATAAGTGGAAGTGGTGTGTGGGGGAAGTGATGTGTCTGTCACAAGTTTGAAAGTCCAAGAATTTGACTAGCAGAGCTTGAGGGCAGCTGTCAGGACTGCAGCTGGCAGATAGAACTGTTCCACAGAATTTGGTTTGTAATTCACCACATTGCTCAGAACGCCTTTTTTGGTCTTTACCTTCTGAACATGTCATGACTCTTATTTGCATAGGAAACTCAGAGGAGCTAATCCCAAACCCAGTTACAAGACACCAGGTGGAGGAGTAAACTAATTAAATCAGTCACAATCAAGTCATGCAAGCCACTCCTTTCTCCTAAATCTGAATACACAGAATTTGAAGAATTCTTAGTTAGCTGCCCAGCAATGTTGCACCCCCACCTCCACCACAGTATCACAGATTCAGGGAACACTACAAGAAGGAAAAACAGATTTCTGTTTCAGAAATTATGAAAGTTACAATAAAGCAAGCAAAACAGGCAAGAATTTTGACTTCATGCTGGCTCAAAGGCTTGTCATCATGTTTAATAAAATCATGGAAACATTGAGTTGTTACATAGACACCATGTCACAAAGTGGACCCAAAGGAGTCTGTGTAGTAACTCAGTCTCCTTGCCAGGCTGGATGCTCCTATGAGCTAATTATCAGAGAGCAGCAGTATTTGTCAGTATTTGTCGAGTTTGTCAGTATTGCCAAATTTCACAACTTCATGGCAAGACTTTCTATGGTTGCTTTACTACTTCAAGGTTCCTTGGTGTATTGAAGCAGAGGAGAATCTCGGTTAAATTTTTTTACCTTCCTGATTATTGGAAAAAGGCTCGAAGCATGGATTGAGACAGGGAATCATAGGACCCACAAAATGCTGTATTTTGCAAATGTCACTAATTTAAGCAAAACCTTTCTTTACAACATTTGAGGTGAGAATTTTACTTCCTGCATTCATTATCAGAGTCCTGCTTGATACAGTATATGGTATACGATAGACTGTATTACAGCAGAGGAATGCCATGCCATGACAAAGTAATGATGCAAACTTTTGACAACTGAAGATTGCAAATGTGAACTGGTGACTTGCCTTTCTCTCTTGGGCATTGGTCAGTAGAGCCAAAGAATGAGTTGAGAGGGATGAATCTGCTTTTCTATGGATTTTGGTTCATTTCTTTATATCCTATTTCAAGTTCAATACCTCAACTTCATGTAACTGTGTTTTGTGAAGTGCTGGCCTCTGCAGCCATGTTTTTGAAGAACAGGCATCCACTGAAGTGCTTATAATGACCAGGCACAACAGTGAGTCAGCAGTGTGAGTCACTGACCTAGTTGTGGTGCACGGGATTGTAACAATGGGGTCAGATTTCCCTCTGCCACAAGGAGAGGGTACACTCTGACTGTCAGCTTCACTACACCAAAGGGAGGGATGTGGCCCTTGGTGGTTGGTGCTTGGAAGTTGCTCCTCAGGCTGAAGCTAAATGAGATGCCATATGAACTTAAAAGCAGAGACTCCCACTAGCAGCGATAGAATCTTTACAGTCCTGAGCATAACGACCGGTGCTCTGTCACCAACAGTAGCTGATGTTATCCTTATGTTTTCCCAGTTAAGGATAGCTATGAACACAGCCAGAGGGGGCTGTCAGGCAGGCCGCACAGTTGTGGTTCAACCAGCTGTTCATGTGCAGTTTTCCTTGGTGTTACCATACAGCGAGGGAGGGAATGTCCTAAATCAGCTATGTAAATGGCTGACTTACCCTTGTCTGTAGGTCACTTTCTCCCTGACCTGTCACTTTTTCTTGGAAATCTTTCTACAAGGATGGACAAACATTTTGTCAGTTGCAGACGTATGTTTGGAGTTGGTAGAATTCTGACGTAAACTATGAGATTGATCTGAAGAGTTGGTTGCATTCTTTTCACTCATATCCAAGTTCACTTCCCACTAGGAATTGGGTGAAATGTGTCTCACAAACACTGCAGAAAGACCACAGTATTTCAGACATCATTCCATGAATACACGCAATGAAAAAGAGCAACATGGAAACCTATAATGAAGATGTATGCACTGAACAGCAATGTACCAGAAGCTGCACAGCCCAGGAAAGATATGAGGCTGGCCAGCAGGAAGAGGCTTACAGAAAAAGACAGTGGAAAAGAAAGAGCTTAGCTGCAAAGCCAGTCAAAGAGTGAATGTTATGGTGTGGTGCCCATTCACAGGCTGGTTGCTCTGAGCTTGACCACCAAATTGCCAGACAGTGAACTCAGTGAATCTCACAGATTGGACCAACCAGATGTCATAATAATTAATTCCAGCTGTACAGTAATTGAAAACAGCATAGAGACAGCAATTTCTTGTTGACAATGTTAATACATCATCATCTTTAGCTGGAAAAGCCTCAGGTCTTGCAGTTTTGAGTAATGTAAAGTTATTAAATACTTCTAAAGGAAAGAATAAAATTCTAGATTCTAAGACAGGCTTTGCTATGACACTGGACTGTAGTCTTTGTCTATCTTAGAAGGGACTAGTTCAGCAGCCATAATTCTAAAATACCCCTGTGAAAACATTTGTTCATGTACGAGGAAGGGCTTCTTCACAGGCATGCAACTGTCCATTAAGAAGCAATGCATTCAAATCCTCTTTAACAAAGTATTTTGAAATTTTGTAAATGAATTCCAGGAAATTTGCCATAGGAGTGCTCTGCTTCATTTATGTCAGTTCTAACCTTACTGCTTTATGTAATTATCCTTAAGGTAAATCATTCTTAGGCTGTTTTTTTCTTATTCAAATGTGATATTTTAATATATACTTGGGGATTTAAATGCCCAAATTGCATTGAAATGCCTTAGGGCCAGAGCACAGCGTTCTATAAAACCTGTTGCCTCTACTAGTATCTCTTATGTTCAAGTGATCCAAAATGAAGCTTCTCATCTGTACATTCCTGTTCTGTTTCTCATTTTATTTGGAGGGTGATAAAACTGAGGAAGGCAAATATTGTGCTTGTTGATATGCCTAACAGTGCATAGAGAGTGCTGGATCTTCCCTTTTTTTAGGGTGAGAACCTTTCCATGAAGTAATATGATACTCATTTGCATCTGATCTATAATGTTCAGTTCTTTTAACTGACTAGCAAAGTATGGTCCTCAGGATACCACAGGATTTAATGAAGTGGGGCTACTTTGTTTACATGGTGCAAATGGGAGTAGAATATACCTGCAGTTGAGATACAACTGAGACAGATTTTTTCATCAGAAAAAGATTACTATCACTTCTAAGATTTATATATATTTAAGAATATTATCACTTTTGAGATTTTTATGCCATTAATTGTAGATAGGTTAAAAAAAATTATTAAAGACTTAACATAGAATTGTTGCAATTCTTCTTTTATCCTGCCTAGCAATTTAGATGGAAATGACATAACTTAGTTTTACACTTCTTATGTTTCCCACAAGGAAGTAGGGAAATTAAACAGAGGTTTAATTAAGGCATTAGCTTTAATGGGTTTGGTTAATTGTTGGATTTTTTTCAGTACTGTTGATACTTTGTATCATAAAAAAACCCAACAACAAAAAAAACCCCAAACAACCCTCTAACATTTGGTGTCTTTAATGTAATAACAAACATTTCTATAGTTCAGCACTTGTGAGCAACCCTAGAATAGCAAACCTGTGCAAACAACTTAGATCTTCTGAGAAACTTTGAAGTAAGAAGTTTTTTTGTGCAAAACTCAGCACTTTGAGACCATTTGGATAATGGCAAACCAATGCTCTCAGCTCAGCATTTGCCTGCTCTTCTGCAATAATAAGCCAGTGTGAATGTATGACAAAAAACCCACTTAAACAAAGATTTCATTTTGAAGTTCAGAAGGAGTGAGTAAAAGCAGATTTTATAATTTACCAATACATTTTATTATGTACAGAATCAAGTGCAAAAGGTTATACCTGGCACTTTGGTGTGCTGCAATACTTGTAGTTATCACAAGAAGATGTAATTATTTTTATTTTTGTTTTAATTTCCTTACCAGAATCCTGAGGTGACATTAAGTAAGGAAGGGCAAGGCAGATTGGGATAACTGACAAGCAGTGATTAAGAATTTGCTCCTTTTCACAGCAGCTTCGGGGTGTAATTCTACTGTTCACTCCAGTGCTTTCAGTGTGCCTTTCTGGCTTTAGCTGTATGCTGCAGGAAACCATTTCAGCTTGTGCTGCTGGTGTAGCAGTGACAGGGGCAGCTGCAGTAGCTGCTCAGGTCTACAGAGCTGTGTTCCATCCCCATCCTTTTCCTGGTCTGAAACATGACTGCCCTTTTCCCATATTCTCTCTCCCCATTTCTGACTCACTCGCTGTTTCTTTTTATATACAGAAAGGAATGATTCCAGTGCAGGAGAGGTCAGAGCTGCTTTTGCAACTTTGCGCCGCTCATACAAAGGCAGTATCGGGATACTTCTCACTCACACAGTGCTCTGCAAACTCGGGGGACCAAAGTATCTGGCTCACAGCAGATTCGTTTGCCTACAATTTTCAGCTCCTCTGTACTTCTCATGTCCTACTGGTGGCACTGGGGGAGGGGAGGGAGAACAGAGCAGCTGGATTGGCATCTGCCACATGGCAATAAAAATAGCAAATCACCATTATGATTTTGGCCACAAAATTGTCATGTAACCCTGAGTTATAGGAGACTCAAGGATGTTTTTCATCATGGTTATGAATGACCTTTAACGAATGTTTTGTGGTCAAATAAACACCAAACTTGTGGAAAAGGAAAGTCCAATTACGTACTGAATGTTCTCAGCTCTTACATAGAACTGGGAATCTAACAATTGGATTAATGATGAACCATCATAGTCAGAACCTGTTTCACAAACTGAAGTTAGTCTATGAAGTATTTGTCAGGGATTTAATCAGAAAAAGCCTGGAAATTCATCTGGAACGTAAGCAGCCTTTGTTCAGCAAACTGCTGACATGTTCCTTCAGGCAAGTTTTTCCTTTGGCTGAATTAGTTAAGCAAATAACTATGCAGAGTGCTTACTCCTGGGTTTGCAAAACTGAAGGAAATTTCTTTCCTTTACAGGTGCACTGTATACATGACTATGTCAAAGCAAGGTCATAGTCTTTGGGTCTATGTTTTGATTCAGTAAAGCTCAGATTCTTTGAAACAGAGGGGAACTCTGGTTCTGAGTTACCAGCAGGACAATTGGTGGTCATCACCAGGTGGTTAGGAAACACTTTTCATAGCACCGAAACCCTCTTCATGTTTTTCTGCCTTTTAAACAAGGAAACAAAAGTGAAATCAGGGATTCTGATACCAGGCACCCCATGAAGGATGCTAGCAAGCTAGAGGGCATTTGGCTGTACCAAGTAACTCATTGGCACATACCAGTTGTCCCATAACTGTAAGACTATGAGCTATTGAGAATATGGCTTTGGAGAACCCTGTAATAGTGTAAGATAGAATTATGATTTTGAAATCCTTTAATAGACAGTCAGTTCAGAGGCACAGAACTCTGTGTGTGCAAGTGTCTGGTAGTGAGCTAGCTCCTGTACAGTCAGAGAAAAAAACCCAGACACCTTTGTGGGGAAAATAATGGAATTGTTTGCCTTTTAGGAGTTTGCAAGTGAATGCCAACATCTGTAGAGCTGATGTAGATATTTTTCTGAAATATCTTAATATGTTGTTAGCACTACCAGGACATCAGCTTTGTAAGTATTGAAGTGTACTCCACAAGTATTTTGCAAATGGTTATTATAGGTTTTTCTTTCTTGGCTAAAATCGTATTCCTCTTTAACCCAGGATGCTGTGTTACATTTTTAACGATTACCTCTCTGTTACAGAGATGTTTTCAGTGTTGTAGCAACTGTACACTCTTTTTCTGAAAGTGTTCTGCATACTTGATTTTTGTCTCACAGTATTTCACAGACTCATTAATTCAATAACATCTTCTTTGCCATAAAGGAATTCGAATTGCCATTCTGTAATCACTACAGACTTGCCTGCAAATGCTGTTGGACTTTGGCAACACCCAGTTGCTGTTCATAGGCCTGAGTGATGCTCTGACTTGCCTGGACCTGTGTCTTGTTCTGCAACATTTAAGTTGTGTTTGTATTATGCAGCTCATTGTCCCACTTTGCTTCCCCTGAATTCCCTTCCCCATTGCCCTTGGTGGCTCAGAGGGGCAGAGCCGAAGTCAATGACACTGTCTAAGGAAGGAACTGGTCATGTCTGCCTTTCCTGTTGAGCTTTTTCCCTTTTGTAGCTTTAGTAGACCTATTAGCACATTAAAGAAAGCTGGGGAGATATTTGCTCTTACAGGGCACTTCTGTACCCTGTAGTTGTTTCCTAACACCCCTCCAGGCAAGCAGAATGATTGTGAAAGCATGCCTGGGTCTTTGTCTGAGAATCAATCACGGGTCTAAGTCCCCACTAAGGTGGACAAGGAATGGAAATGTCAGATGTTTCAGAAAGCATTTTGAAAACTGTGAGTAAGTAGGAAAGCAAATAATAAACTAATGAGCACATACTCATGCAGACATGCCCTGCACCCAGGTGAGAGGAGTTAACACATAGGCAATGTGAGCTTCCAGGAAGGATTCCTCAAAGGCTCTGGATGGGGACTGAAGAGGTTTAGGAATCAAGATATCCTGAGAGCACGAGCAGAGGAAAGTGTAGATCATCGTCTCCACTTAGGGCTGGCGGGAATGAGAGCTCTTTGGAAAGAAGGTGGGCTGTGCTGAAAGCAGAGTTTGGTGACGCATACATGAAACAGGACAGGGGTTTGCAGAAAGCTGCTCATGCAGTTTTGGATATAGACACAGCAGCCAGCTCCCTAAGGAGTACATGGAGTGAGAGGGGTAGCAAGTGAGATTATCCATCAGAGAGGGAAATGGTCTTATCCTCTGTCTTGCTCTACAGACACTTGGCTCCATTTCTCCAGTACCCCATGTACCCTGCCTTTCACTGGCTCCAACATCCTTCTTGGTTTGCATGGAAGGATCACACAAACATGAAAGGTATGGCCATAGAGAAAAAAAAATGAGCTGGGATTCACACCCAGGAGAGAGGAAATTCCCCTTCCTGAATTTCTATGTTGTATCTTACTGGTTTACACCTTCTTCTCCTGGTTTTGTTTCCTACAGAATGTTAGTTTTCCCAGCTGCAGCTGCCCTTTAGCAGATCTCTCTTAGATGCCCACATTGCTTGGTCTATTTGGCCAGGCTAATATTTGATCCTGGCAACTTCCAAGCCAGCACTTTGAAGACAAGTTACTCACTATCATTACCCATATTTCTGTGATGAGAACTGAGATTACAGGGTTGTGGGGAGAGGACACAATGGCAACATAATGGAAACTAGACAGAAACCTTCTTTCCTGGTATATCTTGGCAACCTCTTGTGATTGTAGCTCTTCTTCCAGCTCTGGCTGCCTGTGGAAGGCACCCCAGCAATGAGAAGGTAGTTCTGACTTTTTGGCTGTCTGTCCTGTGTCCTAAGACTTTGCGAAGAAGAGGCCTCATAATCCATCATTTTCTTTGCAGTGTAAGAGTATTGCAGCTTTGTGGGGGAACATTTGTTTCTTTTCCTTGTTTTTGGAGTCTTACTGGCTGTTTGGTTGAGAAAAGCTCGAATGAGCAGCTAAGTTAAGTTAGATGTCATTGTCTCATCTAATATATAGGCTTTTCTGATCAAAAAAGACTGTTGAGGACTAGCCTTGCTAAACATGTGAGAGAGTAGGAGCTGTCTGGATTGACTCATGGGTTTGACAGAGGAGTGATGAAGTTTACCTGAGGATATTCTGAAACATCATGAGACTGGTAGTAGCTAAATATAAGACAAGTCTGTTGGTGCCACCCTGGGAAACAGAACTCATGAGTAGTGTGGTAGAGAGATAGCAGAGCCTGCTGCAAAGAGGCAAACAGGCTCTCCCACTGACTTCTTGAAGGTGTCAAGGCGGTCAGACTGAGCCATAGTTGTGGCTGGAGCTAATACCCAGTACCTACAGGATGTTATGGACCTGAAAATAAATTATAACATATAAGAAATAGTAAGCCAAGGAGTATGGATTGTGGAAAGCTGAGAGTTTAAAGGGATTCTAGAGCTCCTGGGATTTTCTATCTTTGAACATGAAAAGATTCATACCTGAACTCCACATACATCAGTGTAGCCAGAAAATAGACTTCTGCTGGTCCCCTTTTGACTATATATTCATTTGACTGGCTATCTTGTAGCAACAATGCTGTAATACACACAGGCCCAGATGTTTTCTGGTAATAAAACTGTAGCTTGCTAAAGCTTAAGGAGGAAAGACACTGGCTCTTCTCTAGGAAGAGAATGGTGTGTCCTGCAAGAGATGTGACTTAATGTGGAGAGAATTACAGAGCTGGAGCATTTGCTGTACAGAATAAGCCAGTCTCAGCACCAAATAGCAACCTCCAAAGCCAGTTACTGTATTAAATTTGTCACAGGTACAAGAGATGTGTTCTGATTTTTACCTGCCTCAGACCTGGCTTCCAGTTATGGATGTAGAGGGACTGTGTTTTGGAACTTGACCCTACTCACAGGAACTTATTCAGTAATACTTTAAGAATTTAACCAATTTACCTATCTCTCAAGGTCTTGCCGTGCATATGTACCTCTTGAAACTTAACATCTCCTCAAACTGATTATCATCTATCAAATCGGGCTCCCAGCACTTCCTTTCACCCATTACTTTCTTTTTTTTCTTACTTAGAACATGAGGTCTTTGTGGCTCATACTCTTGGTTAAGGCACACCACTTCAACTTCTCGTTGGCAGGCTTAAGAGAAGAAACAGAAACACAAGCATGTGTGGATACAGTACCATTATCAGTGAAGGCTCACATAGCGAGGCTGGCTCTTTCAATGACTCTAGAAAAGGCATGACCATCACAGCTTTCAGGTGGGACTGTCGCCAGAAGAGAATAGGAATTAAATTGTGCCTCATATTTCTAGCGCCTGATCATTGAGATGTGTGAAGAAGTCACACAGAAAGCAGCTTCCAGAGTGGAAGACAAAGCACACTTATTTCCTAAATCTGAAAAGACATGGTTTTCATTTATCTTTTGGCCCAGATGAACTGGGGGAGATACCTTGAAATGGAAGTTAAAAAATCAACCAAGTGTGTTGAGTATCTTGTGGCATCTGTTTTCAGCAAGCAGCCAGAGGGTGGGGAGACTCCCAAGTTAGCAATCACATGAAAATTACATTCAGTGGCAGCACCCACAGAATGTCCATCTCCCTGTAGAAACTGGTTTTGCTGCTACAAGCACGTTCATGTTGAGATCATTATCTACTCAGCAGTTCGTGATTCCTTGTACTTCAGAGGATATGCCATATCTGTTTTGAAGGTGGATGGCAGAGAATGTGAAGACTGACTTATATACAGGTAATTTAAAATAGTATTGCACGTTTATGTTAAGCTAGAACACCAGTAGTTTTTATATACACCATCTTACACCAGAACCACTCTACCTATCCCTTCTGGATTTAGAAGAAGCAATATTGCCGACATAGAAGATGAAATTAAAATCTTCTGTATTATAGAAATACATATTTTAGAACAACTTATTCAGGACTGGTCATATCTGTGGTCTTTTCCTTCAGATCTCTCCAGATCTTGTTATTTAAATAACAGTCCCCAAGTCTTTTTGTTCTGGGTGCAACCATGTTTCAAAGGTGCCTGTTCCAGGCATCATTGTTCTTCCAGCTGCACTCTGCCTGACCATTGCCAAATAACTTGTTTCAAACAGAGCTGTGATTTTTTGTTGGTACAAGGACCCAGAAAAAACTGCATATTGTAAATACTTATGTTTTGCACATTGTAAATACTTATGCTTCTGGAGGATTTCAGCGACCGTAAAGCACTCATTGGGGACTAACCTATAGCACTGTTCCACTGAAGACATGCCAGGCCTTGGACACCTCTTTTGCTACCAGTTATCTGGAATTTTTTACTTTTTTTCCTGTGGGAATATGAAACTACCACCATTAGATTTAACTCTTAGCACTTTGCAAGGAATGCAATAGCCCTCAAACAGTCAAGGGAATCAGATAATGACCACTGGTAGCACCCAGGTGCTTCACAAGGAAGCTGCTGCAGTGGAGTTTATTATTATCTCTTGCATGACTTTAAGTTTTGCCTGGAGGCCAGTGCTGAAATCAGGCTTCCAACCTGCCAGGGAATTTACAACTGCTTGCTAAGTCACCCTCCCTGCCCTGAAGACTTTCTATTCTAAAAAGTCCCTTCTATAAATGGAAAGGTGATGCATAAACCAAATCCAGAGTTAGATTTTGCAGCAGGTTGACACTGACTTGCCTGGTGTCTTGCAGAGTATTCTTGAGAGGATCAAAAGCGTTTTCTGGCAACGCTATGAGTTTCAGCCCTGTGTCTTTCTTGGCCAACCTCCTTTACAGGCCAGAAAGACATGGAGTAATATGTGACTGAAGTTTGGGGTTTTTTTTTCCTGTCTTCTACTGAGTAAAAAAACTCTCAAGGAAAATAATACAGTTTATTTCATCTGTGTGAGAAAGGGCAGGATGTTTTGCTGGTTATTTCATCATGTGTGAAAAATAAAATGTTGCCAAAACCTACACTGAACATACTTCCTTAAGAAAAGTAGGTTAAATTACATTAAGCCTTAAGGGCTTTTAGTCACTGTAGAAAAGTCAGTCTATGGTTTCTACTGTGCCAGCAGGTTGGAATGCCCATACTTGCCCAGTATATCACTTCTCTATTATAGCGCCTTTTGAATTTAATTGAACATACTGATCTCTAATTGCAAAATAGTTCTTCTATTTTTTTCTCCCCCC
>JAOXXN010000082.1:14461586-14473060 GCA_026770055.1 Myrmophylax atrothorax
GAGGTTTTTGGAAAATCCATCTAAAATCCTTTCAGGTAATATTTTATCTTTCTGTCTACATATATCAAAGCTTGAGCCAGAATTCTTTAAGTCTTCTGAAATACCTGTACATGAAAGGAACACATAGTGTTGAACTGGAAAAATGCAGAGGACTTAAAATGTCTCAGTTAGTTCTCATATCTTTATGTTGCTAGGACATGAAACATGAAATGGCACTTACAATAAACGTTAAGCAACTAAAGGTGACCCATGTTTGACACTCAAGTCGTTTAAAATTTTTATCTGCTCTCTGAGTGCCCATTTCAGAGATGCAAATTCCAATCTTGCAGACAATGCTTGTGGTGTACTCAGTTAGTCTGTGCTTGCCTCTGCAGTCATTCGTATTCATCATCCCCATGATTTCACAGCAGATTTTCATGAAACACCTGCCTGAAAAAAAAAGTTGTTAGAATCAGCCTTTAATTCCACAATGTATTTAGATTTTTGGGGGGATTTTCCAAGGTGAAAAATGCTCTAAAAAGACAAATATAAGTAAGTCAAGAACAGTGAAATGTGGCAGTTGCAAGTTTTATTATTTGAGTGCTGACAGGTCATTTCCCCTTTGCCTCTTGCATAGAGTGTAATATTAACACCAGTCAGCACCAGCCATTTGGCTTGTCAGCAAAGGGCAGGGAAATCACACACCAGGCAGGGAAAGCTTCTTCTTTTCTTTCCCAGGGAAGTCCATGACAGGAAACAAAAGAAGAAATTATAAACTATGATCAAATAAGATAGAATCATCCACTCAGGAATTTTGTTCCCCTTTCACTGGATGTTGAGAACAAAAGGCTCAATGTTTAGCTGCTCTGACCTGGAGAAGTCCAAGTCAGTTGTCTGAGCACTGAGGCTTTAACGGTGACTAAAAGCAAATGCAGAGAAAGGTTATGTTCCATGGGGAAGACAAGTGGAGCAGGTTGGGGGTGGACTCCACCTCCACCAGCTACAAAGGACCTGGTGGTCCTAAAGAATCCACCCTTGCAGATAAAATACTGGCTAGAAATTTGGCTTTTTTCTTGGTGCGTGTCAATCTGACCTAAGAAACAAGGTGCAGCACTTCGAGTGTACAAATATGTCACTGGACCTCAACAAAGCCCTTAATTATACAGTGGTTAGGGAATTACTGCATTGCTAGGAGCATGAAGTGCTCAGTAATATTCCACAACTGCCTGAAGAAACCTTTGTGCTGCTGCCAAATAGTTTGTGGGGATATTAAAACAAATAGTGAATTCTCAGCAAAAAATTGGGCTGAGGTCCTTTACTTACAAAGAACAGAACTGTTTCTGGGCTGCAGATCTGGGCAGTCCTGCCTTGTTGCTCATACCAGTAAGAAAAAAAGGGCTCTTAAACCTTTCCTCTGTTCCAGCTTTTGAAGGGTTGTAGATACCTCTTTTATCCCTGCTTTATATTGGTGTATCTTGGCTATTTGTCTTCTCTCACTTTCAAATACTGTTAGCATGCTTGAGTCCTCGTGCTGTCAGACATCAACACCTGGAGCTTAGACCCTATGGAAGTGATAAGTTATCAGACACAAGGGATATATCCTCATTGGATATGATTTTAAAATTTTGTTAAAAGCATGAAGCTAGTGAAGACAGAAACTTTTGACATGTGGACAAGTGTTTGAAACAGCAATTTTTTAATGGAAAGATACCTATGGTTTCCAGCTTGGCCAGTGTAGAATGGGAAGACCCCACATGTATGGAATGAAGAGATTTAGTTTTGGAAATGGAGTGAAAGAGTTCTGCTAGTTAACCTAAAAGAGTAACATCAAGCAAAGTAGAAAAATGTTGTCATCTGGATCTGAATTGTTTGCTGTCATCTTGTTTTGTTGCTTTAGATGATTGAGTCAGAATTTTTTAGTTTCTCACTGACATACCCATTTAGAGGATTATAAACCTCAGTTACTTAGACATGCAGGTGTGCAGTTTGACCAGTGACTATGTGAGGAACATGCTGCTGTCCAAGACAGAAGATCTGAAAGATGTTCAAAGCCAAAAGTCTTTTTAACAGAGGAGAGTCTTAACATCCATAGTACTATGGCTTGGTTTTGTTCCCTGTGTACTTCTTTTTGGCAAACATGCAGATCCTCAGAGTCAGGCATCCTCTGAAATAATTCAGAACTAAATTTAGCAATTAAGGGGCCAATTTTTTTATGAAATAACCTGAGAATTGTGTCAACAGCACTGTCAGTCACCAAGTGTCAGTCTGAGAAAGTCAGGTGATGTTCCCTCAGGGTTCCGGCTGCACAGGATTAAAAAAAAAGTTCTGCAGGGCAGAACTGTTGTAGGAAAGTAGTCTGATTATATGCCTCTATCCCATTTTGGCTCCATTGTCTTTTTGAGGCCTGCCACTCCTTGCTGACACATTACCAGGTCACCTCCGCTTCCGTCCTTTTGCTCTCTTTTTCCCAGGCAGGCCACCCGCCAGGTCACTTTGGACAAGTGCCATTCAGCAAGCCTAAGGAGGTCTGCAGACCAGAACTATTCTTCAGACCAGATAGAAATCTATTAAAATGGATGATTTTTTTATCTGCTTTTATGGGCCATCAGTGCTACATGTATTCATATCCTTTCGTGGAACAATACATATGGCTCCATGTGAGTCAGAATGAATTTTCTTGGCAACCAACAACATTCAGGAGGTGGATTTGCCAAACCCCAAATTATTCAGTGTCCTTCCATCTCTGGGGCATTTTAGTCTCTGCAGCCATGAGACTCTTGAATGAAGTGCTTGTGTCAGGCAGCATTCTTATTAAACAGGAAGATGGCCTTTCCTCCTGCCAGTTCTCAGTGCATTTCCTGCTCAGTTCACTGGCACCACTCACAGAAATAACTGGTAAAGTGGCTTTACCTTTTTTGCATAGGTTTCTGTTTTCTATGGCATGAGTACTGCTCAGGAAAAAAGCACCAAAATGCAAATACATATTTGGAAACTCTCTGCCAGCTTTGCAAATGTCTTTGCCTTTAGTTTGTTTTCTGTCAAGTTTTCACATGAGTGCCAGAGGAAACAGCAGAAGTTGATGTCACCTTATAATGTAACTGATAATGTGACTCTTAGCAGCTAGGAATAAATAGCATGGTGAGTGTGTGGTTTTAGAAGGAAATGGTTCCATGCTTCCTTTCTCACTGCTTTCCAACATTACTTTCCTTCATCGTATTGATTGCTGATTACAGACTTCCTTTATAGGATGGCTTATCTCTTTCCTCCCTTGAATAGTGTTTAACCTTCAAGGAGCCAGTTTCTTCCAGATGGGAAGTGCACTCTTTTTTGGGACTTGATGAATATAGAATAGCAGTATATCATAATATGCTGAATACCTTGTAATGCCCCAACTATATTTGGAGCTCTCAATATATTCTGTGGATGGAAACCAATCAGAAGACGAGTTCTACTCCCACCTGCTGGAAAGAATATTGGTGGGGCAGATAATTAAATCTATCCTGCAACCTGTTAATGGAGTTGTAAGGGAAAGGAACTCAGATCTATCAACACTCTTTGTGTTTTAGCCTGTCTAAAACAGAAATTTGAGCCTCAATATTATTAGGGAAGAATACCTACCTCTAAGGAGAAAAGCAATGAATGATTCCTTTTCTTCTGCAGAGGCTGAGAAACTCTGGCTGCAAGGCTGGTGCCTTTGTACACAACTGTCAGCGTGGAGGTGAAGGTGTTTGAAGGTGCTGATTCACATGCTATGTGATATTGCATTACAGTTTCATTGCTGACAATGGCTTGGGTAAGTGATTCCAGAGAAACCACAATCCTCTATGCTCAATGGATCAGCTACTTAAAACTTTATTGACTTAATTAATTTATCTTTACACTCATTTTCAGGCCTTGTGTTTGTGGTAGAGGTTAGCATGTTCCTATACAACTAATGGAAGGTTGTGGGCTACTGAAAAAAAAGTTGCAAAAAAAGCCACTTTAGTGTGATCTAGTAATTTTTCATACCATATCAGCCTTTGAGGAAGAATGCCTACCTATTTGACCAACCATATGTAGATCATAATCCTAAAACAAGTGAGTCATTGAAACTTTAATGTCTTGTGAATTGGGAGGTATTTTTCAGTTCTTTTTTTTTCCTTTTCATGGGTATGTGAAGAACAGACCCACTGCATTCAGTTATTTTAAATTTTTGGTGCTTTACTTTATTGCAAGATGTCTGTTTTGGAGACAGTTGGTAAGCAGAAAGGTACAGTTAGCTTAGCTCAATGATGAACCCATGTAATAAAGCTGCTGCAGCTCCAAGTATAAAAGGATTCAGTCACTTTAAATCTGATTTATACAAAGTTAGTTTATACCTACAAGTGACAATTTAGCTTATAGTTAGACAAAACATGGGACACGAATCCTTTTGGTAAACACCCAGTGGACAGTAAAAATTACCCTTTAAGCTTCCTCTTGAATCTACTCCTTGGTCACTTGGTGTGTGATAATTGGAAAGCAAGGCAAGTACATACTCCCTAAGTGGTGTTGGGGGAAGGACCTTGTATGCAAAAAACTGCAAGGCAGGTATTTTTGCTCCTTTCCCAATTCATTAAGGAATGCTGTGCTTTCTGTTGTGTCTGTTTTCTTGCTCTCTCATGTGTCAGTGTGGGGTTTTCCTATTCTTCAGGCTAAGACAAGGATGAGGGAATGCTGAGGAACTTATACAAAAATGCTTTGGTCAACTGGGAAATTCACTGATACGTAGTTACCAATAAAGCACCTACTCAAGCGACCTGGTAACAAGAGGCCTAGTCCACCACAGAATCTTTTAGGACAGCTATATATTTCACATGCTTTTAGCAATGCCATCATAGACAGATATTTGATCTATCCAACTTGGCATCCTGCCTTTTGACCTGGCTGGTAACTGAGAGTTAGGTGATCAGCACAGTTTCCAGTTTCTCCTCTCACCCTGAAAACACACATAAGCTGTTTTACTGTAGAAAACAGTAAAATGGGTTTGTGCCTCAGAGGGACCTTTGATTCATGAGTTGCAAAGTTGAGTTTTAGTACCAGCTCTGCCACTGACCCAGACATTGGCTGTGAGAACCTTCATCACTGTTGGATTACTTAAAATGTCCAGCCTACCCATTTAAAGCTTGCCTGTTCTTATGATTGTTGTGATGTTTTGCAGAGTTATTTTTTGTTTTCATTGCCAGTCAAACATTTTCAAATGCATTTTAATTTTTTGCCTGAACTAACATTTTAAAACATGTTCTTTAAATGCAGGTACCTGCAAATTCTGTTGATAGTCAGAACAGTTATCTGTCTGTCAGGCTCCACAACTGTCAGTCTTTTGAGCTGAAGATCTCTTCCACAGCTGAACTCTGCTCATGTGCCATGTCATCTGCAGCTTCACCTCTGTGAGAGGAGGATGAAGGTCTAGTGTACAGCTGTTGGCTGGAAGGAGGTTTCCTTCTTTCCTTTGCCCATGGCTGATGAATCTGCTAACACTGTATGTTATGCAGACAAAAAGCTAAAAAGTACAAAGACCAGAGGATCCAAAGAAACAAAAATAAGTAAGCAAGGGGCCATGTAGGTGAGCCTGTAGGGAGCTGGTCACCAAAGCAGTGGAGGGTATACTGTTCTTTGGAGAGATTTGGAGAATTATTTGAGGCACAAAGATTACTTGGTAGTAAAAGGTACATCTCCATTGGCATTTACATGACAAAAGCTAATTATGAAGAAATGTCACTTAGGGGAATCCCTGGAACAAGCTGTGTAGACTGTGTCTACCAGTTATAAGTATGTTTGGGCTGGAAATTGCAGTTCTCTGACGATCACAGCTATTGGTCTGGAGCGCCTTCATAAATTATGAAATGAGGCAAAAAGTATTATCGCTGTTTCAGTGAAAAATAGTACTTTTAAAAAACAGGATGTTATGAAGTGGCTTCCTTCAAAATGTGAGGCTCAGCATGTCCCCTTAATCTGATATTCTTAATATTTGTTCTCTAGCAAATTAAAGCATTACTTTTATAAGGATGCTTATACTGGGGTTCTTGTATGTTTGCTTTTGTGCATCTGTGTTTGGATAATTTAATCTTTGTTTTCATCTCTGTCACTGGACTTCTTCAAGGAAACCAAAATATTTTGTAGTAAGGAAAACAGTGCTATTAGGCACAGGCTGAAGACATAATGGAAATACCTCATGCAGTGTAATCTGTTTTTAATTGGTGGCATCATTCAACTATTTCTAGTTAGAGAAGATGCTGAAAACAAAATGGACTCAGAAACACTAAAACGTGTTATAAAAAATAAATGTAGAAATCAGTGACACAGTGTAAAACTAATTGTATGGAAAATCTCAGCAATTAATCTTCACACAGAGACTGACATAATTTCAAGTGTAGTACAGGTACGCATGGGCCTGAAATTGTATTTTTTGCTTTGGGTTACAGCATTAATATTACAGAATTAATATTTGGGTTAAAACATTAATAGTTAAACTACTTGGAAAAAGTTATTCTAGATTCCATCATTCTCTTTTTAGGTTAATGGTAATTAATGTCTGCTGTTTGAAAAAGAGCAACTATTCAGAAGCTTTCTTTTTTCATTCACATCATGTAGTGGGTAGACACAGCACAAATGTATATCTTCCTTTCAAAGTTGTTGTCTTTGTCCTATCCTATCCTTAGTTTGTCCTGTGACAACCAATAAGGTTATCTGCCAGTTGTCCAGGGCAATTTTCTGATATTTCTTAAATGCCTCAGCTATTAAATAGCTGTAGGAATGTTGGTTATAGATCAAAGCCCCACTATGCTAAGAACTGTACAAACACAAGACAAGTAGAGGACCCAATGCCTTCCATCAGAAAGTACAAGCTAAGTGAAGCAACATTTCTAAGTGTCTGTGTCTAACTGGCCAGCTGGTATCACGTTTGCTTTGAACCTTTCCTCTATGCAGTACAATGACGATGAGGACAATCTCTTTATTGAGCCAATGCCTGTCTTTTCTTCTTAAGACAGTACAAAATGCATTGCCTACAACTGTGAGTTACAACTTTGCTTCCTCTCCCGAGTGTGTTTAACAGGGGTTGGATGACACAAGGTGAGTGTTGGTTGGTGTTCACTACCATTGCTCCATCTCGCTCAGCAAAGGGAGGCCAACACGGCCCAGATGCCAGTGTGGTGTGTTCATTACCCTGAGCCCTGCCACTGGCACGGGTAAGGCAGGTTTGTTTCAGGCTGAGTTGGACTCCCAGTGAGTCAGAGGTTGTACACACTACACCTCTATAGACCTTCTTCACACACTGGCTACCTGCATGTGGCAAGGAGCTGGAGATGCGTGGGTGTGCTGATAGCACTCAGCAGTTCCCATTTTAGATTACAGGTTTTGGTGTGCATTTTACAGATAGATTTGGTTCATTTGTGAGGCTGAGCCAGACACCTGTCTTGTAAAAGCAGGGCTTCTGGGAAAGCTTTCCATCCAAAGAAATTTTTCGATGATTCACAATAAAATTTAAGCTAGGTGACCATAGGCACAGAAGTATAAAGGGGCTTCTTACCCAAAGCAATCAAATAAATTATATTTGTTTGGCCAATATAAAGAAATATAATAAGGAAACCTTTTTGTTGCACCTCTGATCCCTTTGTGAGAAGGGAATGGGGGTGCCAGGGAGCAGGAGGGCAGGTGGTCCCCTGGGGAGGCAAGGTGGCAGTGGGGACTGCCCCCAGGGCAGGCAGGGCTGTCCCACCCCGGACTGCAGTGGGCGAGCGGGGCAGGCGCAGTGATGGGAACCAGCCCCGGCCAAGCGCCCGCTGCCAGCTGAGCCCCTGGGGGCACGTCAGAGGAGGGCAGCAGGGCAGGCAGCTACGAGCCCAGCGATGTCTCCACCCTCCACACAATTTGGGCGAGGATCGAGGCTCAAGGCTGAGCCCCTTGCCTTCAGCACCGCTCCTGAGATAAAGCAGGACAGGCCGCAGCTTCCCAATCTGAGTCCGGATTACAGCTAAGCCCTACCAGCCCAGACCTGGAGCACAAACATACAAACCCTGGGGCAGGGGAGGTGCAGGCAGGGCCCTGGCAGGTAGAACTTGCACAGTCCCATGTTGCCCAGGCACCCAGGACTGGGGGGTGAAGGTGGCTGGCATGGATTCTGTTCAGACCTGTGCCTAGTTGTTTATGCAGAGATCTGAAGTGCCTGTTTATTTTCAGACATCATTCATTTCAGTAAGGCTATGGCTTTGTCTTTAATTTCGACAAGGTATGTAACTGCAAGTGTTCAGGGTTTTCAGTACAGCTTATTTGTCAAATTAAAACAGTCCAAAAGCCAAAAGCTTTAGAAAAGGTTAAATTACCAATTTACCTATTCCTGATGTGTGAGGAGGACAACAATTAATCATATCTAGTATTTGCGCAGCGTTATAAGGAGATACATCATTATTATTTATTTATATAATCCAGAGGAGGAAAACAGGTCTCAGCAAGGTCAAACAAGAGATGAGCCAGCATGTGTGAGGTCAGTCTTCCAAGAATTAATATTTGGCACATGAAAGCAAACAGGGTTTTTTTTAATTTTATTTTTCCCCAGAGATAGTAAACATCCACAGCTTGCTTTGAAATTATCAGGAACTCAAGCATTTCTGAGAATCAGTTTGTATTTGTCACCCATTTTTATTTCTAAATAGGCAGGTAACTTCTGGTGCAGCAGTTTGAGCCAAGCAACTTGCATACAGAGAATTCACAGCTAGCTCTTATGGAGGATTACAAACTGGGATCCATGACTGAAAATCATGGTTATATCCAGTTTTATTATAAAGCATCTGGTTATCTGGGCATGACAGAGTGAGAGCAATAGCTTTGCTCCATTGTTCTCTTTCAACCTACCAGTTTTCACTAGTTGCCTTTATGATTGTTTTTTCTCATTTTCTGGTTTGTCCAACTCACAGCTCCAAAAGAAAAGCTGCATGTGGGGTCTCTACAATACAGCTTTACTGAGGCAAATCTTCTTAACTCTCTGACATGTCAGTCTCATTTGGCTCATCTCTTGCTAGTGAAAAATGCACTCTAAATTTGGGGCTGAGGCTCTACACAAGCCTCAGGAAGAAGCCTACGCACTTGGATTCCAAGGAGCTGGATGAAGCAAATTGCACCATTTCCCAACACTCAAGAGCATCCAGCTGTAACCAGCACCCCCACTGCACCTCCAACCCAGTTCTAGGTGAGTCAAATTCCCAGAATACGAATTACCTAGTGGAAAGAAGCAAAGAATTTCCTTCATACATCACCAGCTGGGACCAGGGTCTGAAACTTCTTGGGAACAGCCTCCAGATGGACATTAGCCTAGAACTGGAGTGTTCCCAAATATTTGAGGAACCCTCTGAGCCCTCAACCAAGGTGCCTTGCTGGCTACCCATTTCTAGCTGAAGTACTACATCACTATTTCCCAAGGTAGTTCTCAATTGGACCAAATGACTTGTGCTAAATCTCATGTTCAGTGTTGCTTTTAGTCACAATCAGATTTTATGCAGTAGACCCATAGCTCCTGTGCTACCTGCTTTCACTGTAGGGTCTTCTAAGGAAAGACATAGGCCTCTGTTGATACAGCTCCAAGACAACCAGTGAATCAGGCTCACTTTTGGCTGGGTAGGGCATGCATAAGATCCTTCCTTTCCTTTCCCACTCCCCAGGATACTGACAGAATTTTGCAGAGAAGCTTTCATAGCGCTGTATGAACTAGATATGCTGCACAACAGAGCTTATTAGTGCAGCTCACCAGTCTCTTCCAAATATCACAGTTGTCTTCACATTTTGAAAAGCAATTAAAATCAACAGCACGTAACATACTGCAGCTGTAGTAAACATTTCCCTCGGCCATGGCAAACAGGCCTGGGAGCTCTAAGCTGCAAACAGCCCCTCCTCCTGTTTGCAATGGGGAGGCACATTTAGGTTCAACACAGCAGAAGTGATTTTTCACCCAATTTATTTCTATGTCCTTTGTAAGCCACCTGGAGAGCCACAACCTCCAGAGTATTGCATTCAGAAAAATTAAGTCCTCCTGAGCAAACTGTAGCTTATTATTCTGGAGTTTATGAAAAGCACAGACTCTAGTAAAAACAAGAATTAATCATGGATTGCTGAGAGGGATGCACACCCTGCATAGTATTCATTTCTTACTGGCTACAGGTTTATCTGGTTAATCCCAGACACTGATATTCATTACCTAAATGAATACACCCACAGCCAGACAGAATGAATTTATGGGGTTGTTAGTTGGCATAACTTCAGTGACTGTTAATAAGCCTTCATTCTTTATATACCAGTTGTCAGTCATAATCCTGTATGTGATTTATAGGAGAGATAAGTGCTACCATCATCTTGCAAAAAAAGAGATAAAAGAAAGAAACATAGGGCTCATCTGGGGCTACTGTGGAGCCAGCAACACAAAATGTGACAGCTCCAAGTCCATATTTACAAATGTAAATTGTCTGATGGTGTTGACCTTTCCTTACTGATCACAACTCCAGCAAGGTGCCTTAGTCCACAAAGGGATCCTGTATGTGAAATTAACTTTTCAAGAATGATGAACTCTAGTAGCCTGTGCTACATTTGTACTGGATGTTGCCACAGAAATGTGCCATGTCTCGTGTTGTATTATCCCTTTGCTCTTTGATCAATTCTTTCTTCTTGTTGTGTTTGCAATTAAGGATGTTACAGGAGATTCCCGGTTTAATTGGAATTGTTGCTTACTTGTTGGGGCATTGCAGGAATTAGACTGAATAAGGGTGATTTGTTCCAGAAGGGTAAACACCACACCCAGCCGTTCCCTCTCACACCTTCGAGCCACAGCAAGCCTTACAGTGTGTGTAGGTGCTGAGTTGCAACACCTGTGCTACGGTCTGTGATCGAGGCTGAACTGGGGCAAAGCTTGGATTTCAGACTTACAGGAATCTTCAGTTGCTGTTAAGACAGACGAAAATCCAAACCAAGGCAGTTTCTACAGCCTGCACAAACCCATTGATCTATTTGAAATGTTTCTGTCAGTGTATTTTGAACGAGTTTTAACAGGTTCTGTCCTTAAACTCTTTGAGTAAAATTTCAGAGACTCATAAGGGCACAAAGAACGGCTCAAAGAAACGTCTCAGCCCTGTCACATTTTGAACACGTTATGCATAAAAATAACTGCTGTCATGCGTTCGGCCGCAGCCGAACAGCAGGCAGTGGGCATCCCGCGGGCCAGCTCGGGCACCAGGCCGCCTGGCGCCGGTGAGGGCTGCCCGGCCTTGCCCCTCTGGCACCGGGATAGCCCGGGATGCGGCGGGATGCCCCGGGATACGCCGCGTCCGGGAGCGGGGCGGTAGCACCGGCCGATGGCGCCCCCTGGCGACCGCCGCGCGCTCCGGCACGGCCGCAATTCCCCCCGCCCTGTTCTCCTGGGATCTGCTGTCAGGAGGGTGCGCATCCGAGTGTTTCCGTCGCCTTTCCAGGTGTATGGAATCTACTTGCTGTTA
>JAOXXN010000082.1:14487886-14507963 GCA_026770055.1 Myrmophylax atrothorax
CTGTCCCATCCCCCCACTGTCCCACTGTCCCACAGTGTCCCACTGTCCCATCCCCCCACTGTCCCACTGTCCCACAGTGTCCCACTGTCCCAGCACTGCCGGACCCCCCCAGGGTCCCACTGAGCTCCCCCTTGACCCCAAGCCCCGCCCACCCCGCCGACAACAGCCAATGGGAACGAGGGGCGGGGCACGGGGAGACTGGTGAAAGGAGGCGTGGCCTGAGGGGGCGTGGCTTATCGGGGAAGGACCGCTTATGGCGGGAAAGGCGGGACCTCGAAGGGGGCGTGGCCTCGAAGGGGGCGAAACCTCGAGGGGGCGTGGCTTGCGGCGGCCGCAGTTCCGACACCGGGGTCCATCCGGATCCCGATCCCGATCCCGGTCCCGGTCCCGGTCCCGGCGCCGTTCCCGGTCCCCGCGCCGCCCCAGCCCCGCAGAGGCGCAGCGGCAGCGCAGACAGCTTTACTGGGAGCCGTCCCGTCCCTCCGGGCCGAGCCCCCGGCCCCGGGACCCGCCGGCGCTGTCGGGAGCCCTGTGCCGGCGACCGGGCTCTCTCGGGAGCCGGAGGAGGATTAGCTGCCGCGCTGTAATCCTGCTCTTCAACCCCCCGTCCACCCCAGCGGCACCGCCGCCGGAGGGAAAGGTGTTCCTGTCCCCCCGGGTCGCCCCGCCGCAGCGGGTGTCCCCGCAGCCTGCCTCGGGCTGCGTGCTCCTGCTGCACCCGAGATATCCTCTCTTCTCTCCTTGCCTTCCTCAGGACCTGGCTGCCCCATTCTCGTCCCCGAACCGTCTCCCAGCTACACGTTGCTGTTCCTTGCAACTGTTTCTGCTCTGGGACGCGACACTGTTACAGCCACTCTGTGATGCTTCAGTCCCCACTTCCTTGTCTCTGTGAAAGGACCAGGTGCTGCTGCACCGCGCTTCTCCCTCCCTCCTTCCCTCGCTCCTTCCCTCCCTCTCTCCGCACTTGTCTCCGCATTGGCAGACCTGCAGCTGCACCCTAGGACAGGGCTTTGCAGGAGAGCCCCGTTGGGCAGGACAGCAGCGTAGCAAGGGCCTGGGTAGGATTATGGGGACAGTGCTTTCGTGGGTGCTGCTGCTCTCTCCCTCCCTTCCTGCACCAACTGCCTGGCTCTGCTGCATCTCTTCTCTCCAGCCCGGTGTCCTCGTCCCTCCCAACACTGCTGCAGCTGTGTGTCACCAAGCCCGGGCCCCGGTGCTGGTGCTCACCTTGATGCTTATTGGTTTGTATGTAGAGGTAGAGGAAGGGAATAAAACGGCAGGACTCTGCAGTATTGGGAGGATTCAAGCTATTTTAGGCTCCCTGTAGGGCTAACTGTATGTGGGGCCCTTGTGCAGCTTCTGTTCCTCTTTCTCATACTTGAAATGCTTACATTTGTCCCCAGAGTTAGGTTTGCGGTCCTGATCTGAAGGATTTGGAATTTTCTACTGTTTTTCTCATATTTTTCCTTTCCCCCTTTTCAGTTCTTTTGTGTAAAGCCAGTTATTCTTTTCCCACCTTGCTTTGTTGTTGTTTTTAAAAAATAAGGGGCTGCTTTCGAGTGCTCGTTGTGTAGTCCTGTAGATTTTGAGTCCCTATCTTTTCACCTTGGTCTTTGTTGTATTCTCTCTTTTTTTCCTCACAGAAATCCTTCTTCTTTCTCTCTCAGACCTCTTCTCCAAGAGGAATTCTCTTTGGAATAGTTGTAATAATATCAATAGTTTCAGCTTGAGAAAATGTACAAAGCCTCATAGCTTCCTACTCACTTCACTAATAGGTACATGCTTATCCCCATTTTGCAGGTGGGTTGAGGGATATAAAAGAAGTAGTAACTTCTGCAAAGTGTTGCAGCAGTTTTGTGACAGAGCTGGCATTTGAATATGGGAGAAAAGAGTCCTGGCTTTGTGATGTAACTGCTGAGGATGCCTTTATGGGGAACACTAGACTTACTGGCTAGTATTCACAGCACTGTTCTGGGCTGTTTGTCTCCTGTTTATCAATCCCTTCATATCCTGTTTCTGTGCTTGTATGGTCTCTCTCCCCCTCCACAGTGTGCTCTTCTCACTACACTGTCTGTGAGGGGGCTTCAGGGGTCTTTTGGAGGCTTGAGTACCATAGAGATCAAGTTTATTTGCTGATCAGATATCAAACTACACTTTTCATCAGATCCTCATGTCTTATTTTTCTCTTCTATATTTCTTCTGCCCTGTTCTTAATCTGATCTACTCTGGAGGCAGGAATTGTTGCTACTACATTCACATTTTCAGTTTCATAGCACCTACCCTCTGTTTTTCTTCCAGGGGAGCCTTCTCTGTGGTCCGCAGATGTGTAAAGAAAAATTCTTCACAGGAATATGCTGCAAAAATCATCAACACCAAAAAGCTGTCAGCAAGAGGTTAGTGTCTCGATCTACCTTTCTGCCCTATATTAACAGAAAATACTTCATTTGAGTCAAGGCTGTAATAACTTTAAGTGATCTATAGTTTCTTGTTTCAGTCATTATTTGAGCATTGCAAAATAATTGAGTTGTGTGGCAAAGAGGACACTGAAAGAAGGTAGTGTAGGATGATAGAAAAGTTCTTGTGTCTGGAAATGGATACTCTGTAAAGTGATGTTGTCTTTTTTCTTCTTGAGATCTTTCTTCTTCAAGCTGAGCTAGAGGTGGATGTATTTACGTGTGTGTGTACCAATCACTCTTAATAAATAGAAGTGTTGCAGACTGATTTCGCTGAATGCCTGTTTTACCCAGGAGATTTATCTTACCAGAGCAGATGTGATTTTTTTTAAAAAACAAATGCTATATGCCTTGCTTCTTTCATGCTGTAGTTAAAAGTGGTGTGTTTGGAAACTAACAAGTCTGCCTTCAAAGGCAGAAAGAGCCTGGGTGGAGAAATCTTATGAATTTGACTTCTCAGTGTATTAGAACAAGTTTGGGGCTTTTAGGTGTTTTCATTAGTCCTGGAGACTGACAAAACCTGAAACCAGACTGTAGCCTTATAAAACCAGAAAATATCTTAACTCTTCTCTCAAACTGTTAGTCTTCTGTTTTCCAGGGATGTACATATGCACGAAGACCTTGTAGAATGAAGAGAATGTGTATCTTCTAGTGTGTAAGGAATCACTGCAGGGATTAAAGTTGCCTTGCAGGTGGGATGGATGAGGGGAAGAGTAAGAGAAACTGAACTGTAATAGAAGATACTGAAAGCAGGGAGTGCAACAAGTTGAGATGCCAGAGTCCACTGTTTCTGGAAGAGATGAACAAAAACAGTTGTGTGTCTTTAGAGGCCTTTCATATTTGACAAAATGAATGTATTAAGCCCTTGGCTGTCTTGCTAGTTGAGTAGACGGGTTAGTAGGGGGTGTTCACTGAGAAATGAAAAAGGAAAAGCAAGAGGAGAAAGCAAATGATCTTGATAAATGATTTAGAAGTGAATAATGTTTTGCCTAATCCTTATAAAAAAGAAAAATGGAATATGTATTCTCCTTTTTGCCAGAATATGAAATGTGATGATAAGGGCAGAAGACATCTTGAAGAATAGTGAAAAATTTCCATTTGCTGAAGCTTGCATGAGAAAGTAGTGTCAGTCATAGAGTGCTGTGAAGTGAGATTTTTAATTTTCTTTTTTTAACTTCTATAAGTAAGCATATGTGCTAATGTTTTGGTACTTAGCCTGAGTGAGGTTGTGTTGGGGACCAACCAGTGGAGCCCTAGATTGTTAAGGCGGTGGCTGCAGATCTTGTGAGAATTAGTGTTCCCTCCATGGTCACCTGACAGTGCCTGCTGATGTAGGTACGATATCCAATCTCTTGAGTTCAAAATTAGTTCAACTTAATATGGGAGAGGTTTGAAGAGTGGCTTTGCTTTGCAGATGGCTATTAATGCCATGTTTGCTCTGCAGACATCCCTGTACATCCTGTAGCAAGGACTAAAGCTCCGGAGGGCCATTTTCTCAGATGTGAGTTAGTGGACACCAGTCTACTTAGAGAAGGGAGAGGGCAGGTTGGTAAACTGATCACAAAGGATAAGCCATTTTCTTGTAAAGGAGATGGTATTGATGTTAACACTGGAGATAAGAAAAATGGGGAAACTTGCAGGGTGAATATAGTGATACAAAATTCAGAAACATATTAGCTGAAGTCAAAAACTTGTGTAAAAGCTGACTGAGTCAGTTGTTAAGTGTTTGGTGATCTAATGAGTTACAGAGAAATATATAGATTGTAATTGTTTTTCATATTAAAGTGATGACAGTTTAATGACCCAACAAGTAGGTAAAGTAAGTATGGGTGAATACGCCCATATTTTGATCTATACTTACTATTTAGATTTCATGTCTTCCTGTAAATAAAATACCTGAGGCTGCTAGCCTGGTCCTCAGGCTACTTAACTCGAGGCAGCTGACAATTACATACTTAAAAAGGTATTGGTTAGGTGAAGAGTAAGAGTGGGGAGAACCAAGAAAGAAAACAGACATTTCTGCTAGTACAGAAGAGAAGCAGAAACAAGGGGCTGATCAGGTTGTGATGAAGTTATAACTGAGGGCTAAGGAATCTGAGAAGTGGATGGTGACTTCAACGGAATACATAGGTTCTTCAGTTATTCCAGCTGTATTTGCTCATAGCTGAAGGGGTAAGTACAAAAAGGCACTAAATATTTTGATAGGAAGTTAGTGACTTCACCTTGGAATAGGTCTTTAAGCACTGAAGGAATAAGGTGTGTTATTTAGACATTGCAGCTGTAAATCAGTGATTAGGGAGAATTTGATTCAGCCACCTGAAAATTAAAGTCTCAGGGAAAGGCATTTTAGAAAGCTGTCTCCCTCAGGAGAGGTCTTATGGTGTTAATTTTGCAGTATCCTGGATGTGTGTTGCCTGATGTGTCCTTTCCTCAAGCTGGCACTTCTCAGGTTGTCCACGTCTCTGCCTGTCAATGCCTACTCATGGGGCTTTCCTGTTCACCCAGCTGTTGTCTATTGTGCAGGTTAACTCACCTGCCTGACCTTCCTCCTGCGTTGTTGCTTTTCTTCTAGGCATGGTCACAGAGCCAGAATATTCCCTCATGTGGGGACAGCCTGCCCCTCTCCAACATTTTGTATCACCTCTAGCAGTATTTGAGCCTCTGCAGATACCTGATGTAGCAATTGCTACAAGAGCCAGCATCTTGCTGCTGCTGCAACGTGTGTACAGCCCACAGCCACCTCACGGAAGTTTTGCCTGCTGTTGTGCTTTCCTTGATTATGTACAAGGAAAGGGTAACAGAGCCTCACTCTTCCTCTGCAGTACTTCTTGTTACCTTTGTTTTTCAAGACTCTTGATGAAAAAATACTTGATAGCACTGGGAAGTGCTGAAAAGCTTACTGTACGTATCTGAAAAGGTAGAAGAGGAATACTTTGGGGTGAATTTTATGCAGTTTAAGGATATAGACTTGAAGAGGTGTTTTACAGGGCACCTCGGGGAAAGCAAAGAGGATGGATGTGGTGCTGGTCTTTGTGAAGGGCTGTGCTAACAACTTTAGTCTAGTAAACTTCACCCTTCATAAAATACTAAGTCAGATGTTGAGAGAAGAGTCTGTTTCTCTATTGTCTATGATTTGTGGATGCCTGCTCTCTCTCTTTTTTAATAAGTTTTGTCAGTAAGAGCTGGTCTAGATTAAAATTCATATTTTGGCTTTAATGAAGTATTTGCTATTATTCATATTGTGTTAATGCTTAAGACTGCTCAGTGAGGAGCATGCCAAGAAGCTTAATGTTAAATAGGGGCCAAATGCTTGTGGAAAGGGAGAGGAAACCAACTTCACCTTAGTCAGCGTTCAGCTGACATATAAGAACAGTGGTTATTACACATGGGGGAAATACAATGCTTCAGTCATCTGAAATTCCTATGGGATTGAATGCACAGGCTTTTACCAGAGCTACGGGTTGTGGGAAATAATAACTGTGATTTTTTGAAAGTTGTCTTGTGGATTTCAGCAGAATACTTTTTCAATGTGAAAATTCTCAGCAAGTAGTGCTACAGTTCCTAGGCAGCAGTGAAGTTCAAATAAAGTAAAATTACTTGCAGTGATCCAATGATCAAGAGAGAAGCAGTAGCTTTTGTAGCAGTAGGAAAATATCCCTGATTTGACTCTCCAGGATATACTTCAATAGAGTCCAGCACTGGAAAAAGTTAGGCAGAGCTTTACCATTTAATAATTTTTAGGATATTATTTATGCCAAATAGTGTCTAGTGATCCTGCCACTGTGTATAGTATTTTTGGCTCTTTTTTTTTAGGTGCAGGAGGGCAAATCTCTGTGTATTACATCTATTGTTAAGTTTAATTTGCTGATGAAAATCTGTATCTTTCAACTCTTGAAAGTGACATGTCTTGACGAAAAAATTAAAAACAGCTATCTTGAAAGTTAGTCCACTTCACTGTGTTCTCCTTACTGTGGCTTTGCTCTTGCCTGCAAAATAGAGGTAACTTTTCTCCCTGTTTTCCATCTTTTCAAATTTGTGAACCATCTAAAAATTTGCAGTCTAGCCAGTTATTTTGTTCTTGTTCCTGTAGGAGATTATGCGGATTGTGGGAGGAGTAGGGAATTACTTCTGTGTATCAAACCCTGACAGGAAAAAACACTCTTCAAACTCTGCTTTTTTCATACATCTCTCATGTCCTGGCTTTTTTGTCCATAGTGGTTGCTGATTTCAGCTTTACAATATGTTTTGATGGAGGTGTCAACAGTAGTTTCCCTGGACTCTAAAATGAGCTTGAATGCTGCAGAGGACATTCAGCAGCATTGGTTCCTAGCATCTGTCTTGATCTGGTCTGTACCTGTTCTTAGGTGCTTCTTGAGTTTGGGCTCTCTTGGACTGCTCTTGTGTCTGCCAGGTTTCAAGTCCCCCGTGGGCTACCGCGCACCGCTGGAATTGGCTGAGGCAGCGGGGATGCACTGTAGCGGCACAGCCGGCTCTGGGCAGGAGCAGAGAAGCCCAGCACCCTGGTTACAGACAGCTGAAGTGCAAATCCAAACTTGTGTGGAAATGTCCTGTAGCAGGTGTCCTCTGTGTATGCCTGTGTTTGCAGATTGAGGACAAATGTCCCTTCTTGCACAGGATGTCAAATCAAACCATGTCAGCTCAGCTATACTTGCTAAGCAGCCAAATCAGGTCTGGTCATTTGGTGTGGGAGATGAGCTGCCCTTCCTGCAGTGTGGGCCTTAGGCTGAGTGAAGAGTGTCCCTGAACCCCACCTGTACCCCATGCCTCCCCGTGCTGTCTGCAGGAATCTGAGAGGTGTTGTGATGAGGGAGCATATATAGGAGATCAGCTGCAGTGGGCTGGGGATGTTGTGGAGGTCTGCACATGTGGAGGGATGTACAGAGCAGAGGAAAGAGTGCTGCACCGCCCCCCCCAAAAGCAGTGTGTGAGAGTTGGGACTGCCTGGTGAGGGAACCATAAGGGGCTTGGTGGGACAGGGGCTGCAGCAGAGGAATCAGTCGGTGGGGCGGGTGCATGGATAGCAAGTGTCGGAACTCTGCTCTGCACCACAGCACATGTATGTGTGGCAGGGGCCGGTGGCAGAGCTGCTCTGCTGATACCAGAAACAGCAGCTGTGTACCTCCCACCAGCAGCCTGCCTGCCCCTCTTCTTCCTACCTGCCTCTGCTGCAGCCAGGCAGGGGAAGAAGGGTTCAAACAGTATATATTTATCACTATATCTATGTATCACTAGGGGAAATTCCACTGGAAGAGGGGTTAGGAGAAGAGAAAGGCTCCTTGGAGGAGAGGCTGGAGCTGGGAGTTTAGCAGGGGACTGCAAGGGGTCAGCCTGGCTTTTTGCCTGCCCCAACACATCAGTACAGGCAGGAGAGTGCCCTGGCATGAGAGCTGGCAGAGATTGGCTGGGGGGTGAGTGGTGGAAGCCTTGCCTGAGTGTGGCTCGCTATAGCCAGAAGCTGGCTTCCTCCCACTGCGGATGGTTGGGGTTACCCCAGGTTGCCTCTCAGTTTACGCTGTATATTTTATAAAGGAGCTGGAACAGTGCAGACAGGATTTCAGCTTGTGTCTGTCTTTTCAGTGGTCACATTGAGTATTAAATTTCCGGCATTAACAATGGAGGGGGGGGAAGTGGGCACACAGATTGGGCAGGAATTCCTACTGGCTCTGCGCGAGGTTGGAGAAAGGGGCTTGGTGAGAGTGTCGGGTTTCTTGTTTTCCCAATATAAAATGGATTTGTGTATGGCAGAAATGTGATTCGAGTAACACCTGCACGTGTCTCAAAGCCCTTAGCTCTAGAGCATTTATGCTGGTCAGCAAGCCTTGGTTGAAATACTTGCACATTTCCCTCCAGTGAAGAGCAGTATGTTGAGAACCCTGTAGATAGTTGAGGCAAGGAGAGCTACTTGAGTTACTTGTAAGAGGGTTCCAATGCAAAAAACTATTTGCTTTTTTTGTTGGTTTTGGGATGCAGTGTGGAGATTTCACTGTCTCCAAATTTAACCCTTCTTTAGACAGTACCAAAACCACCACTAGCAGAGGAGGACTCATCCATGGATTGTAAAGAAATTTCCACAGAGTTCTCCCCTCCCCAACAGTGGTTAGCACCACTGTTGCAATGTTTTAAGAGAGGGCTATGACAATATTTTTGTTTCCTTCCATGCCCTGGAAGTATTCTAGCTTTTTTTGGCCCTGCAAATTGGGTGAAGATAGTTTTTAAAAGGGAAGCATGCTAATAAAAAGAATTTCTCTCCACTGTGCTGTCTATGATCACTATCTATTTGGTTTAGAACCCCAACAACCAAGGCACCACGTCCCCTTTTCATTAAATCTGGCCTTTCAATTATTTTGGTACTTCAGGTGTTTCTTTTTTCCCCCCACTCTGTTCTTGAAATCTGATTTTCACCAAGATAATTTTTTTTTTGTAAAGGCTGGTAATGTGCCAGTATTTCACTATAGATTGAGCTATTGCTGTTGACTTGGTTGGCACCAAGTCACCAGCATAGGAAAGAAGCCTTGAATGTTGAAAAATAAATGTGGAGTACCTCATATTGTTGTGTGTTGCCTGCAACAGAAGTGCTGTCAATGCTCATAGTCATTTTGGGGAAAGCAGAGACACATTGGTTTCTGATGAACAAATGCATCCTTAAAATTTTGGGGTATTCACTAGTGGGTTGGGGTTTTTTTTAAGTGTGTGGAGGGAATGTCACCTTGTAACTTAAACTATTGTAGTTCCTGCTGGTCCTTACATCAATAAACTTAATGCTTCAAAATTTGTGGTCCTATGAGTTAGATTGACATTATGTTCCTTATAAAATTTTCTGTCTATTTAAATATCACTTCATACTTCTGTAACATCTCCCCAAGCATTCTGGTGTTGCTGCCTGCATGATTTTTGGAGAAGAGCAGCAGAATACGTCTGAAGAAATGGGCCGGCAGTATCTTAGAAGCAAGTTTTCTGAACACTGAGGATAGCCAAAGATAAGTGGGTCATGGGTTTAGCTTTCTGGGGAAACTGAGTCTATAGTTGTTAGATTTTGATTCCTTATAGCTTTTTTTTACCTTTTACTATCCATCTCCCTTTCTGTTATAATTTTGAGTTCATTTTGGTTGTTCATTTGTCTCTCATTAATCAATTACTTTAACCCATAATTATATTAATCTATAATGCTTTGATTCAAAATAGCCCTTTAGTAATGGTCCTTTATCTTCGTCCTTTCCTTCCAGAGAATATGTAGAATTCCTGTTGCTCCCACAAGTTAGATGAGCAGACTGGAAAGTATGGTGGTTGGTGTAAGTGGCTGTTTACTGATGCCTGAGACTAATTCACAGATGGTTAATGTTGTATCTTGCCTTTTTACTACAGAGTCAGGAAAGGAGGAGGTAACTGTGGCTTTACGCCTGGTGCTGGGATCTCTCTTTCTCTGCTCCTGGCAGAGTCAGAGGGAGAATTCCCTGTCTCTGAGATGTGAGTTGAGTAAATGTGATGACCTTTCAGAGAATGTGTGTGTGTGTATAACTTTCGTGTTATGTTTCCGAGAGCATGAGTTACATACCTCTCCAAAGCAGTGACCTGCTGTCCTGCTGCTTCAATCCAAAGTTGCCATCTTGAGTTAGCTGTTGTCCAAACATCCACAGCCATGAGCTGTCTTGTCTTACCGGTGGCTGGTGTGTGCTTAGCAGTGACACTGGGACAAGTCCAGGTTAACGTTGTGCTTCAGAGGAGGTTGCTATCTAATCTTTTCTCTTTGCTAAGAGGCATGGGTGATTTTGCTGTTAAACACAAGACCCATTTTCTCCAGGGCAGCAAAGGTAGCAACTTTTTCTGCAGTGCTATTGTTAGTGTGATTCTGTCAGAGTCCCAAAAATTGAACTGAGAACTGTCACAGAGAAAAGAGTAGGCATTGTGGGAATGAAGACACGATAATTTTAAAGAAAAACAAACCCCATGTAACATATTTCTAAGGAAGGAAGGTGCTTGCGAAGACGAGCCTGGGAGTGGGCATAGCTCTTTTTAGGCCTATGAGCCAAAGGCTAAATGGCAGATCAGGCAGGGAGTGGCAGCTTGCCTGCTGTGGCAGAGCTGCTGGGTTATCTCTGGGGGCTGTTGCCATGATGACAGTGGCAAACAGGGACTGAAAAATTTACCAGATGCGTGTGAGCCAAAGGATTAAACTTTCTCATAAGAGAGCAGGGAGGGGAGGAGGGCGGGTGATGATGTATTAACGAAGGACAGCATCCTAGTGAGAAATACCAGGCTTGCTCTCCTATAGCCACTGGGATGGTGGCAGGGAATGTGGACTGGCATTCCTCCTCCAGTCTAAACTCTGGGCAACACTGCTTTAACAGATTTCCTCTTTGAAGAGAGGGTGAGCGCACCCTGCTTTCCCTGGGTAAATCATCAGGATTTTCATTGCTTTGGCACGTGAAAAATAAGAAGTGGAAAAAGATAATCTCATTTTTTGGTGTTTTTTCCTATTCTATATACCTACAAATAACTGTAGTTCTCCACCATGTGCTTAGAACTTTTCATGCTAGAGTTTGTGCAAATAATCAAGTTTCAGTATTGCCTGCAGGTTGTAGACTATCAAACATGATATTAACCAGCCTGCACTAGTGTCATCAGTAACACACATCGATCATCATTGAAAATGTCTGATACAAAACCATGTCAGCACTATGAGGGCTAGTAGTGGTCTTGACAGTGCATTCTGCTTTTGTCTCTGCTGATTTTCCTTCCCAGAGCTGGAGCAGTGTCCCTTCATATCAGAGCTATAATGTGGTGGGCAGGCACTGCATGGAGAGACTAGGCTTGGGCAGTTTTCCCTCCACTGGAGTCTAAGGGAAGTCCTGTTACTACCTTGTGCTGCAGCCTCCGTTGTGGAGGTTGACCATTATAAGGACGGCTCCTAAGAGTTAGTGATTTGCAGTTGTCTGTGGAGTGAGGAGCTGGTGAGGGAGTCTCTGCACTCAGGGCCCAAAATCTCAGTGCTTCCCAGCAAAAGGTGGTGTCTCTTGGTTGTTTGCAGCACTGCAAATTATCACGGTACCTTCTTGCAGGCATCTTCAGGAAAGGCTTACCTGATTGTGCCTGGGAAATGTCTGCACAGCAGTACACTATCATAAAATGATTGTCTGCAGACTTACTAAGACAGAATTGTGGTAATAAAAACTATTTTCATTATAGAAGGGCTTCTCAACTTAAAACATTCGTTTATAAAAAGAGACATTAAGATCTATGGAAAATAATGGTACAGGCCTTTCCCACTAGCCCAAATCCCAGTGGACTTTTTAAGCCCCTGTGAATACAGGCCATGAGTGAGAACAAGGATGTTAAACCTCCAAAGCCAGTTCTTGAAAGCCTGTGGAAAGGATTCTTTCCTTTCCTTTTCCTCACTTCTACTCCTCGTCTAGCCATCTGAGTTAGTTGTTGTAGGCTGCAGCTCATCTAGTGGAGTAACTCAGTATTTGTATGTGCTTTATCTTCTGCAGTTACTGTGTCATCTCCGATAAGTCACTTGGTGTAGACTGTGGTAAGCGATAGCCGTTAAGACAGAGATGTTGTTTCTTGATGTTGAAGACAACTCTTTTTTGAACGATGAGGTTTTCTCAATCCCAGGGGTAGCAGTGAGAAAAGGAGAAGCTCTCTGACATAGCCTGAAGTCTGAGGTGAAAAAAGGAGAGAAAAGAGCTAGAAATCTTTGAACTTAAGTGCACTTTTTTTCCTTCCTTCCTGTAATCCCTGTTCTTTCATAGAGATGCCTCTTTTACAAGGGGTCTCTTTATCTGTGCAGCAGGACATAGTCAGTGCATCAAGTTTCCTGCGGCTCTAGAGATGTGTGAGATGTGCTTGTTGATCCTGCTGCTCTGTTTGCTGCTAGAGACCTGATGTCATAGACCTGACTTGAAATGTGACTTCGTAGGGGACAGTCCAGTGCTTTCTCTGGGATGCACTTTCTAGATGCACATTTCAAATACCATGGGTGCCCTGGAATTTTTTGCAGGGAAAACAGCTTGTTAAAACTCATCCTGTATTGGTCTCCAGTGCATGCTAAATAAACTTGGTATTAGAGCAGCTGCCATTCTGAAAATGTTCATGTGTATCTTGGGGTTTTTTATTTTATTATTTCCTCATACTCCCTTATGTCAAAGCATATAACATTTCATGGGTAATGGGCCAAGAAATCACCCATTGGTTGGAGGGGAAAAAAGATGTAGAAGGAGAAAGTTGCCTTTAGTGTCCCCTGTAACCCACAGGGAGTTGCTGAAACATTTTTTGTGAGGGCTAGTGGCTGGTGATGCCAAGCAGGAGTTTTCTGTTGTTTGCTGAAAGAGTTGGTGCGCTGTTAAGTTTAATTTTGACCACCTCAGGGCCACGGCATCTAAGCTTTGGGTATCAAATGTCCTCTGCTGAGATTGTGTCAGAGAGATTAGGAGAGTTGAAGTTGCGCAGCTTTATTTTATAACTGGTGCCAGTGCAGAGACAAAGCTTGATTGTGAGGATGTGCTTCTTCAGTGCAAGTTGAAGTAGTGGTTCGTGTTACTTTAAATATTTCTGATTTTTGGACTGCAGATTGAAAAGTGGCTTTTGGCTCTGCCCATTTTTGTTTGACTTGTGTGTCATCTGGCCTAGAATCTGCCAGCTCTGCAGATTAGGATATTGTGTTGTGTCTGCTGCTTTTTATGAAGTTGCCTGGATTAAAATTTTCAGTGCAGAGCAATGATCCACAGTCTTCTCTCTATGTCTGAATTGCTCTTGCACTTAATAAGGATGTAGAGTGAGGTGTTGGTCAGCTTGTCCTTTGTGTGAAAGCACTTCTACAGCAGCAAACTGGGAGTCGAGCTCTCATAACGCATGTCTTCTCCAGACAGCCAAGTTCAGCATCAGAGATATGAAAAAAGAGGAACAAGGTAGTTTTCTTTTTTTGATAACCATTATCAATTATTGGTGACAAGTTCAAGTGACTCTGGTTGCTGCCAGCAGTTTATAATGCTGCAGAGTTGGGTACTGAGCTTTAAGGAAGCACATTATACCTTGTTAACTGTTTGTGGCTGTGTGCGTTTAGTTTCTTTAGCAGTCCTGAAGCTGTGCTTAAAAAGCTTTCCCTCCTACTACCTCACAAATGGTCAAGAAGTTTCTCATCTCCATGATGTATTATGAAATGTTAATTGCTGAAGTTTTCCTGATTTAAAAACACAGCTAAAACTCCATCCCCATCTTGGAAACAAAACCTGGATCTCACTGATGGGGTTACCTTATCTGAAGGGGTGGTGGTGGGTGGCTTGGGAACAAGTCACCATGCACCTCGACTGAGCCAGAGGAACTTAGGTTCTTCCTTCTGTATCTTTGAATTCCTGGATCCTGCATTGCAGTGACTTGACAACTGCTGAGACATGCCTCTCTGCTGCATTGTTACTTTGTCTGCTAACAAGCTGTAGTCTGATACTTACTTAGCTGGTTCATCCAAAACCGCAGACACCTGATGGGATCAGCTGATGGGCAGAGGAAAAGAACTCATGTCCAGAAATAAGCCTAGTTGGTGGGGTTTCTCTTTGTTAAGCTGTGCACTTCAGAACCTTCCGTGTCTAGTGCGATTAAGGCAGAGTTGCTGGAGTTCTTGCACAGGTTACAGTTGCTGTGTATGCGGCAGAGAGGGTGCCGGTATGGCTGCATCGCCTTTGGAGCTGCTCCGTGCCCTACTGTCTCACTTACGGCATGTCCACTTTAAGAGAGTTCATCTGCAATGCAGCTGTTAGCAGGGAAGTTCTGTAAATCAAGAGGGAGTGAGTGCAAGCGAGCCCGGTGTCTGCAGTTGTGGCTGGGTCCTCCCCACAGCACAGGAAAACTTGTTCAGAAAGACTTTTTGCAGCAGGAGGAGGCGAAAGGGAGGGCAGCACAGTGCTGATGCTAAAAGCCTCTCCTTTTTGTGCCTGTGTGTGCACCAGCGGCTCAGGAGCTGGAAAACATGGAGAAGCACAATGGGCAGCAGTCCTGGGACTGGAAAATCCTGTCATGCTTTTCCCCTCCTCACTCTGTCACAGAGTCTAACCAGGTGTTTGTTTAGAGCCAGTCCTGTCAGGATGTCTTTATTGCACACTCCCTTCTTACACAGGATGTCCTGTTACAATTTGGAGCTTGTGAGCTTCTGCATATCACTGAAAAGCACACAGAAGCCCCATAAGTTGCATGTTTACTACTGTGTTGTCCTCTATTGCACAGGCTGCCAGTCATCATGTGCTGGTGCAAAGGGATGGTGCCAGGGACCTGTGGGGTTGCTGTGATGCCGGGGAGGAAGCCCACAGGTGGAGTCAGTTGGAGTGCCATGGCTGTGCAGGTGTTGCAGCTGGCAGGCTGGGGACTGCTACTGAGTGACTTGGTATGAGGAGGAGGAGAAGAGCCACGTGCTGTGGTAGCCCTGCTACAAGTGGGCAGATGCACTGTCTGTGGGGGAGTTCTGCAAGAGTTGCAGCCCCTCAAGTGTGTGCCAGGAAGGCTGGCTGAGGAGGTTGTGGCTTTAAGCATGTGGCTGTGGAGTGGATGGCCTGCTGGTCTGCTCTTCCCCTGCCCCTCTGCTTCTCCAGCAAGCAGAAGCCCCTTGAAAGACTGCCTGGGTAACAGCCATGAGCAGGAGCACTTGTAGGATTGCTTGCTGGTTCCCCATCCACAAGTTTCAGAGGATATTATGGTGCAGAAATTCCTGCATAGTTTCTATAGTTAAATAGCTGGGAAGTGTGATGCCTTCTCACAGGGTCCGTAGGGATACCTGGAGCTCCATGGGCCATGGCTGGAGAGGGCCTCAGAGCACCTTCCATAAAGGTGACTGCAGCTGGTGGGGAGTGCACACTGCTTTTCCTTCTGGTGCTTAGTAGAAAAGGGTTTCTCCACCACTGTGTTGAAAAATATTCTGGGCAGACCTGGTTCCAAATTTCTACTTCTATTTCTTTATTTCCACTTGAGAAAGCATTTCTTATTGACAGTTATTGGTGATGCAGAAGAAAGTGATGTATGATTCACCACCTGCTTTTCCTCCTCTGTTTCCTCTTTGCCTCTCCTGTTTGCCTGCGCGCTTGTTGTCCCTCTCATAATAACCAAATTGTGCTAACTGTGTGTAAGCAATGTTCCCTCCCCTTTTGCTGGAGGACTGACTTGCTGTAAGAGGTTATTTTTAGGGTTTGCTTCCTGGGATATTCTACCCGTGGCCAGTTATGGTGATGAAAATGTCACTGAGATGCAGAAAGGACTCCCAACTCATTGATAGCATGCCTGATCTTTCTGATGTAAGGGTGTTCACAGGGGACATGAGTCCCTTATCACTACATTGCTGGTCGTCAGGACGCAGCCCCAGTGACTGTGCAGCATGACTGCCTGTGAAAAGCACACTGAGCATCTGAATTGGCCCAGGGGAGAAAAAAAGAAAAAGGAAAGAAAAGTAATAAAAGCCTTTCTTTGGTTGCAGTGGAGTTTGTTTGTGCTGTTGTTCTTTTTTGTATGTAGGGCTGTCAGTGCTGCAGAGCTGTGTGCCAGTGCACAGGGCTGTCCCTCACAGGTAATTTGATCCTTGTACTGGCTGTATTAGGTTGCACTGGGTTGCTGCCAAGTGGCTGGTCTAGACTAGAGGAGAAGGTGTGTGTTTATTTTTTTCAAACACCTCTCCCACCCCAGCTCTGTTGCTTGCAACACCTGAAAAGTTGATCTTTATGGCAGCCATAGCTAACAAAGTGTGAATGTAATATGAGCAAAATACAGAGCCCAGCTGAACAAGGCCATGAGTTGACAAAACAGTCTCTGGTATCGGTATGGACTCTGGAGATGCCTGTTCCCTCTGTATCACAGCAGATCTCTTTTTTTTTTTTCCTGTCTCATCCCTTGAATCAGGAAACCAGCTTCAGGAAAACCATTCACTAAGGAATTACTGAAGTGGTTGGGATGGGAAGATAATTGTTTTCCTGGTAGATTGGAGATCTATCCAGATCTTCAGATTTCTTGGAGCAGCCATGGAAGGCATTGCTTGAGTGTAGCTCTGGAAACCAGGATCTTCTGCAGCTGGGTCTGAGAAAGTGCATGTGAACTGGTATGTTAGTGCACCAGGCTGGTGATGTGGAGATAGATTTTGTGTGCCAGAATGGTACTCCTGGGAGTATGGGAAGCAGAGACTCTTGAGTGGATTTGGATCCAGGTAATAGAGAAGTTTAACATGGTTTTATGGCCTGATGCTGTTGGAATCAGGAAGCCAGGTGCAGTGCCAGGATGGAGGCAGCAGTCTCGAGGGGGTGGGCACTGTCCCTGTGCAACACCCCAGCTGCCTGCAGGGGAACCTGGTTACAGAAGGGTTGGGAGACACTCCTCCTTGACTAGATAGCATCTTCACAGTTACCAGTGCTTAGAAACTTTCTGTATGTTTCTATATGTGAAGAGTTTCTTTCTATGTGTGTGACATACACACATAACTCTGTCTATGCTTTCAAGTAATCTTGACATTTAAAGTTGCTTTAGTGAGTGGTAACTTTTAATATGTCTTCTTGCTATCTTGCTTGTTTACAATACCTAGAAGTGCCTGAGCACTTTGCATACATAGGATCAAGTTTTTGGATTCTTCAGGACCTGGAGGCAGCCAGGCTGTCTCTTCCCTGCTGCCTCCTGTTCCTAACTGTCGCATGGACTTACTGATACATGATGTGTTTTGCTCTTTGGTAAAGAAGTGCTTTTGTAGGTCTGCTAGCAGTGATGTCTTGTGTGATACATGTGTGCATTTTAAGTCTTCTTCCATTGAAATTTCTTGGTGGCTTCTCTGTATTTACAGCTTGCTCTGTTTAATTTAAAGTTATCCTAGCATCGCTAGGGGAACTTATCCTTAAAATAGATGGTTTGACCTTTTTTTTTAATTATTCTAATCCTCTAAGGCTTGATGTTTCTTCCTGTCAGAAGCACGTATTTCAACAGAGGTATTATCTCTTTTGGAGAGAAGTCATTCAGCACTTGGGTGCAGTCCCATTCATCTGTGCCTTTAAGAAGATTTTCTATTTACTTCTCTCATTCATTTCCCTCAAAGATCAAATCAAGGCATCATTTCCAGCATCCTTCTTTCTCCCAACTGGCTGGAACAGCTAAAAAAGAAGCAATGGGTATAGTCTTGCTGTTGCATGGACACAGGACCCACAGCAGGTCTCCTGCAGTGAAAAATGTCCTTCTTCTGAATACCAGCATTAGGAGCATGCAGAAATTCTGAGGTTTTGTTTTCCTCCTGAGCTTCTATTCTTTTATTCGAACATGAATTTGCTTGGTTCATTCAAAAAAATCCAACTGCTTGGTAGCTGCATTGTCACACAGCTTTTTATTCAAGAGCCACATTGTACAGATATGTTATTGGAAAATTGGGGCTGGATGCAGGAGATCTGCAGGCTTGGACAGCACTGACAGTAAAGGCCAAATTGAAGTGCGTTGGGGTTGTATGAGAAGGAGCCTGTGTAGCCCTCATGCTCAGAGACAGCCTTATGGTTTCCATTCATATGTCGGTAAAGATGAAGTCAATGCCAGGAACTTCCTCTTCCAAGAAGGGTTTTTCCCAAGATTTAGTTAGGGATTTGTTCTCACCTATGGAAAAGGGGTGGATGTTTAGTCTTGTTTTTCAGCAGCTTGATTCCCCTGGCTCCCCCCTCCCTTTGTCCTCCCAAAATTTGTTTTCCCCTGCCTGAAAGAATGTCATCATTCTACTGCAGTGTGTGCCTCTGCACCATCAGAAAAGTGTTCCTGCAGCTTTTTTTTTAACCATGTACCCTCAGTTTTGCTTTGTTTTTCTCCCTATCAACTGTGCAATGCATCAATAGGTTTCACGTTAAGCATCCTGTATCCTCCCAGTACCACTACTGGGCAGGGAAGTATTAGCTCCGTTTTGCACTTGGAAATACTGAGAAAGATGCAAATTTTCAAGTGCTTTCCAGAACACTTGGCAATAAGCCATGATGAGCTAGGAAAAGAGTCCAAGTCATATTTTTTGCTGTAACAGTGATAAGAAGAGTGTAGGTAGAAAAAAGACTGTGGGCATTTGGCAGGAAAATAATGTGGGCTAAAGCATATAGTATTATAAGGAGTTGTGGTCTAGTTTGCTGGTAATAGGAATAATATTTTGATGTGTTTTCTATACTGCTTTTTGCTCTAATTTTGCTTGTTGTGTATGGAATAGAGCTCTGAAATGTGTTATATTGGGCATGCCTCTGGACTCTTTACCTTTCTGTGATTTTTCCGGTGGTAAGAGGTAGTTTGAAAACTAGAGGTAACTGCTGTTGATACAGAAGGCTCTTAGATGATGATAAACAGCACATGGGTTGGGTTTGTGTGTGTGTGTGTGTGGGGGGGGGTGTTTGAAGACTAGGAAGAAAAAGTGAAGGAGGTCACACAGATATAAAATTGTTTCCTTGTGTCAGTCACAGCTATAGAACCAGGGACAGTAACATCTGCAATAGTTTGTTTTTGGAAGTGAATAAGGGTAAGGTGGCAAAAATGAAAACTTAAATCTCTAAGATAAGCAACTGTACCTAAGAGTGAAAATAAAAACAGTCTCACGACAAGAATTGAGGTGAATTCTAAAATTGGCTGCATTTCGGAGCCTAAGTAATTGAGTCAATTGTGACAATTTAAAGTATGGGATTATGTCAGGAAACCATTCCTGCCCCCTTCTTGCTGTGTTTCCTACCTCCTGGAGAATTCAGAAACAATCACATTAATGCCTGGTTAAGGCATTTGAAGTCTTTTGGAAAGAAACAGCTGGAGGTGCACAAGGCATAGTGCTGCAAGCCCTCTTGACCATATGATAATGTCAAACTAATATAAAGTCTTCAAGAGCAGAACATCCTTGCCACCTAGGGAGGAATAAAATCTTGTGAGTGTTTAAGAAGATTATTGTTAACTCATCAGAAGGAATAATGAGAAGTTATGGGACAGAGCTGAAGACCTGTCATTAAGTGAAAGCTGGTTCAGAGGAAGGAATAAAAACTGTGGGGCAATGACCAGAAAGCTATTCTGCACTTAATAGTGTGTGTGCTGGGGACAGTGCTTTGTTTACAAATGCTGTGATTCAGTTTTTGTTCAGAAGACAGTTAGAAACCATGCTGTGGAGGTGCTGGAAGGAGTAGCCATATAAGGGGGAGAGTGGAGGGAAAAGGAAAATACTGGGGAGAGGTGGAATGTGATTAAGGTTAATTAAAGTGTACTGTGAAAATTAGTTAAATGTTTTGGTGTGCCCTTTCTGTAATAAGAGACAAATGTGGTTATGCAATGAATTGAAAATTTATCTTTTCAATAATTTATTTCAAACTGACTGCCTTGAGATGAGTATCATAGATTAGAATAAAGGATGAAAAACTTTTGTGTATTAAAGTTGGCATTTTGGAGAGGAATTCTTTTAAAAAGTAAAGTTCTTGCTGACTTACTTCTTCAGGTTGTTTGTGTTTGGTATTGCAAGATGAATCCCTTCTCCCCTTTGTACAGGGTGACTGGAATAGTCCTGAAACATAGATTGGTGGTTTTTTTTCTTTTAATTGACAGTTGTTTTCTTCACAACTTCAGAGAAGAATACAAGCTCCCATTTAGAGATACTTTAGAGATACATT
>JAOXXN010000082.1:14508063-14529023 GCA_026770055.1 Myrmophylax atrothorax
AGAGATACATTCTCTCCTAGTACCAGAGCAGGAGAGTGAAGGTTTGAGTCCAGCGTTGGGAATGATTCACGCTATCACTTGAGTCAAAAAAAAAAAAAAAAAAGAAAAAAAGAAAACAAACCCCAAAATAAACAGCAACACAACCCCAAACAACAACAACACCAAAAAACCCAGATAAGCAGAAAAGGACATGCAGCCACTATCTTCTTTCAGTCTGTCTTTTTCTGCCATCTGGCTGTCCTAATGTTCCAGTATGTTACAAGTTGAGTTGTTGCTATTCTACCTGAATTAGCAGGTTTCAGACCCCATTGGTTACAGAATGAGAGGCAGAATAAATTAGTGGTCTGGCAGGGAGTGTGTATTAAGTTTAGGAGCTGATAGTCACAGTCACACTGCCTATCATGATTTGAACTTTCTCCACTTTTGGAAATTGTCTTTGCTTGCACTTGCGCTTTGTTTTCTTAATCTTTAGCCCATTTGAATAGCTTGTAATGCTACTGAGGACTCATGCTAGTGCATCCAACCATGCTAGCACTACTGCACATAATTCTTTGGCCTCCAGATTGCAAAGAATTTTTCTGCTAGTTTGTTGGGGGTTTTTGAGGAGGGCAGAAGAGAAGATAGCAAAAGCAAAGCCTCAAGAAAATGTAGCATCCCATGATGTTGTTTTTAGAAATTCTGTGTTGTGCAGGTTTACATAAAAGACACTTAAGAAGCATTGACACCCTGCTGCACGCACACACACACACACACCCACACACACACACACACACACACACACCGCGCCCAGTTTTCTACCTCCTGTGGAAGGCAATGTTAATACTGTGAAAGAAGGATGTGAAACACCATTCTTCCAATCTCAGTCCTGCGAAATGCCTGAATTTGGTGCATGGTTGGAATTAAATTTTTACACATTGTTCTGCTTCTCTCTGTGGGTGATACATTGGTCACCTCCAAACAAACAGGGTGTCTGTTCTTGACTAGAAATTCATGTTGACTTAAGCAATATTTGAATTGAAAGCATGAAGAATATGATGTCAAGCCTTCTGCATGGAAAATGGTGTTATAAGCTATTAGACACTTCAATGCACAAGTTGTAGTGATATCAGCTGTGTTACTAACTGAAAACTCTGGTGATTCTGCAGGTTTTGTGAAGCACTGAAACAGCAAAACAAATTGAGAATGTACTTCTCTAACTCTTGACAGTGGATTTCAACTATCATGGAATCATAGAATGGACTGGGTTAGAAACGACCTTAAGGATCATATAGTTCCAACTGTCCTACCATGGAAAGGGATGTCTTTCACAAGTCCAGGTTTCTCAGAGTCCCATCCAGCCTGGCCTTGAACACTCCCAGGCACTGGGCAGCTACACCTTCTCTGGGCAACCTGTGCCAGTGCCTCACCACCCTCACAGAAATGCATTTCTTCCTAACATCTAATCTATATCTACCCTCTTTCAGTTTGAAGCCATTCCCCCTTATCCTCTCATTACATGTCCTTGTAAAAGGCCTCTCTGTATCTTTTTTGGGCTCCCTCCAGGTATTGGAAGACAGTGATTAGGTCACCATGAAGCCTTCTCTTTTTCAGGTTAAACAATCCCAATTCCTTCAGCCTTTCCTCACAGGAGGAGTGCTTCATTCCTCTGATTGCCTTGGTGGTCCTCTTCTGGACTCTCTCTGACAGGTTGATGTCCTTCCTGCGCTGGGGACTCTGGACCTGAACACAGAACTGCAGGTGCACATTGCTGGCTCATGCCCAGCCTCTCTCCCACCAGCACCCCCAAGTCCTTCTTGGCAGGGCTGCTCTCAACCTGTTCATCCCCCAGCCTGGACTGGTACAGGGATTGCCGCACCCAGATACAGCACCTTGCATTTGGTCTTTCTAAACTTGATGAGATTCCCATGGCCCAACTTCTTGAGCTTGTCCAGGTTGCTTTTAACTATTGCCTAGGCTGACTCTTCTGGGAAGAAGCATGCCAGCTTCCCCTGTGCTCAGTGGTTGGTTTTCTAGCTTCATAGAAGTGAAATTCTTGTTCAGGCTTGTCTTTGGGCTTCCAAGAACATATATTGTTTCAGATTTTCAGGAGAAGCGAGAGCTCTTTGTTCAGAGCTGTATGTGTGAGGGGAGTTGGTGGGGGGAGGTGGGAAATCTGGACTTGTTCCCTTTAGTCGCTTATGTGCCTGAAATTTAAGGATGTGGTGCGTATCTTTATAAACCCATGATGTGATCACTAACCCCCAAAAGGGCTGAAAATTGTACTGAAAATGGTAAAAAAGAGGAGGTGGTGGTGGTGCTTTTTTGTTCTTTAGATTTTTTTCTTTTTCCAGTTGCTTCTGTTCTAAAATAAAGTGTTGTTCATTTTTAAGTCATGAGGTACAGCCTAATTGCAAACTGGAGATCTTTAAAGCCATCTTTCTCTTAACTGTCTTCTCATTTGGAATAACTGTGAACCCAAATGAAGGGCAAATAGTACTTGGTTTTGAATTATTGGTGTTTATGGAAAGGCAAACTGTTTCCTTCCCTCCTGCCCTTGCCACAATAAGGGCATTGCTTTTGTGCAACATAAACTGCATTTAGTAATGGTCTTGTGCTTAAGAGCTTCTAGTTAATGATGAGACCTATTAACAATAATGAAAAATGGCATCCTTAAAGTGCAGACCTAGTCAGAAAAATAATTCTCCAAGAATGACTGGATGGCTGCATACTCTTTCTTGTCTTATTTAATTTAGTGGGTGGGGGAGGAGCACAGTCTTGGCTCTGAAACTAATTGTTCTCCTACAAATGTGCCTGTGATCTGCACTTCCCGCTGGGGATTTGTAGAGCTGGGGCTTCTAGTGCTAAAGAGCTTCTCAGACTGTGCCTGGCTAAGACTGGGGCGTAGGCTTGGCTTTGCTTTCCCAAGCCTCAGCGGGAGTAGCAGTAGTAAAACCCATTTTTTAGTCTGCTCAAATGAACACATCTGAGTCAACACAGAGCAGTTGCATGAAGTAGGAAAGTGATTTTTTTACATAATTATTCATCTGGCTATGTTTGTGTTTTAGTGCATTGCCACCTCCGCATCATGTGCTGTTTTAGTTAGGAAGGATATGCATTGCTTTTCAATACATGAATAATCCCATTTAAGGAAAGGGAAGGATTGGAAACAACTGGATTGGATTGGAAATACAAAAAACCCCTAGTTCTTGCTTAGGAACTGACACAGGGAAACTGCATGGATGATGTCTGTAAGTATTAGTAAGGCATTACAGGAAAAGTTTAGAGAAGTGAAAGGTACCTACATCTCTGCCTTAGTGTCCTCCCACTCAGTACTGCTCTCACATGTACGTTTTAGTAATTTCCTTTCGGGCTAGGACACCCTATCCTGCCAGTTTACAGACTTGGAATGTATTGCCTCAGTATGGGACCAGCTTGTCCATCTTCATTGAAAAGGATTTCTCTGGTTGTTCTCTTACTGTGCTGTTTATGCTAAGTTCTTAAGAATTACAGCTTTCTGTGGTTATAGGCATTCTGTATACTGGGAGAACTTCCATGCTGTGGGATAAAGTGGGCACCCTTTAGGACAGAGGAGAGATTTTCACATAGAGAAGAGTGTTTTTTCTCCCATTTTGTGGACAGGATTGGATGCTGAATACAGACTTCATTTTTTGGTTCTGTACCCTGGCTGCCAACTGAAGCTAATGGTACCACACCCTTTAGGGTTTTAATTGAACTTCTTCTAGTAAGGCACCATCCTATTAACTGCCATCTGTGGCAGGATCACATGCTTGAAGCTTATCAGTCCTGGATGGATAGTTTGTGTCCAGCTCAGTGGCAATTCTTCTGTCTCTCTTCTTCCTCTGCTGCTAAGCAGAAAGGTGTCAGTATCTGCTCACAAAGGAACTATTTCTGGGATAAAATGAAAACATTTCAAATCACCTTGCCCTTGCCTCTAGCAGGTTTTAGGAGGTTCATGTAATTTTTCAACATACGTTACATATGTGCACGTGTCCTTTGTGGAAGAGAAGAGTCGGAGTGTTTGCCACCGAGCACTCAAACCCTACTGTAAGGCCTGTTGAGCCATCTGTGAAAGACACCTGCTTGAAAAGAAATCAGACTTCTGAAGCTGTTTATGTGTGGAAATTGGAAACCAGTGGATGCCTAGGGCGTGAAGGAGCATGAGCAAGCAACTTCCATTAAAATGGACCTGAGAAAGATGCTGCATGGTGAGCTGCTGCATCCCCAGTGGAGCTGTGAGCTTGTGGAACAGGAATCAGGCCAGTGCATGGAGGAGGAGGTGGCTAGCAGTGTGATGGGGAGCAGACCACTAATGGGGATGTCCAAAGCACTGCTCTGTAGGGGAGAAATTAGTTCTTGGTGCAAGGTGTTCTGTGGCCTGACATCCAAAGCCACTCAGCAGTGCCAGCTTTGTGTGTATGTGGTTTGGCCAGATTTTCTTCTCCAGGTCTTGCTTTCTTTTGCTGTACATTGCCACAAATTCAAGATTTGTGAGTTTGGCGCAGAATTAGAAGGATATGCCTCTGCTCTGTTTTCTTGGACTGATGTGTTTGAAAAGATTGAGATTTCTTTACTAAAAAATTGAAATGGAAAAGATTCTCCTAGAATTTCCTATGTTCTAGTAAGGTGTTAACAAAAGGAGGGGAAAAAGTAATTGCAAACCTGAATAACATGATGTGAGCTTGTGCTAAAATTTGGACCTTGTAATAGTCACTTGCTGTCCTTAGCTTGTTTGTTTTTGAGATGGAAGCACTGAACACCCAAGCTTCTGCTGGGCATAATTCATCTTGACATACTCAGTGTTGCTGAAAATCTAATTTTTGGGTATTCCTTGGAATCAAACGTTTAATGATGTGTTCTATAATCACACCTATGTTATGGAATCACTACCAATTTGCATGGACAGTGTTAATTCTGTTTTTTTTTAACTTGAAGTATTTTGGAACAGAGCTTGGGTATTACCTTTTAAAAAAAGGTGTTTTGTGCACTGGATCTAGATAAATGTTCTTCCTCTGTCTCTTCGTTTTCTTGGTCATTCAGCATCTTGTTACTCACACTACTGGGCTGACTGTTGGCTGGTAGAGAAGGAAAGCTTTTACATCTATGAATTCTTTGGTAAGAGATAATGACTTTTGCAGTAGCTGCCACTTCACCTCCTTCTATCTCCCTTCCTATGGTGTGTGAAAAGTGTGCAAAAGAGCATGGGGAACAAAGACACTGTTTGTCACAACCTGCCGTCTCTTTCAAGATGTCTGGAATGTCTTTTGACTAGAGTGGATCAGGATAAATGGCTGGTTGCCAGTTGGAGATGCATTTAACACTTGTGTATTATAGCTTAGTTTGTGTATAGCTGGTATTGAAGAGGAGACTCCATTTATAGGACAAAGAAGTGCCCTTTATTAAAAGTGCCTACAACAAATGGGTATATCTGGGACAATCACAGAACAAGGCTGTATCTCAAACTGGAGCTGAATCCGAACGATCCTGTTGAGTAACTCAAACATCATGAAGACAGTTAACCTGTTGGAAATATGATGCTCCAGCATAAAATCCAAAGAAATAATAAAACTAGGGTGTGGCGGGTTGGGGTGTGTGTGTGTGTGTGTGTGCACGTGTGCGTGTGTGTGTTTGGTTTTAGTTTGGGTTTAGATTTTTTTTTTTTTTTGAGTTTTTGGGTGGTGGTGGTTATTGCTCTTAAAAGTGTGAGAAGCAGAGGAAAGCAGCCAGATCTAGCTTGCACTGATGAACACAGGAAGATGCAAAACAAAGATCTGTGATGTAGTTTTGCTAAAATATGACTCATTGTTTCACTTGTCCAAATTATATTTGTGGGAGCATATGATCACTACAGAGCTGCAAAATGATTTTGCCCAGTGCTTAAGACTCAATGATGCATCTTCTTATGAAGGCAACCAAAAGTTCCCAAAGAGCCATTTCTCAGAATAGCTGCCTTGGACATGGCAAAATATGTTTAAGCTCTTCAGGAGGCAGAGAAAACTCAAAAAGCACCTTAGAGCTGCAGACATTTGGTTTTCTGAGATGTGTTGCCTTCTTCATCCTCTTACTTCGAAGAGCAAACCGTCCCAGATCCTCCTATGTGGGGATCTGCTTATTTGATAAGCAAAGTAAACTCTTCAAAATCTCCTCTTTTCCTGGTAGTTTGGGTGTTTTCCCTCTCTGGACTGACTGCTTATCTTGTCTTCCCTGTGCTGTAGATCAGAGAGGCCAAGACAGGTTTATCTTAGCCCACAGCAGTGGGTCTGGTGCAGCATTTCCTGCCAGCCCCGGCTCTTGGTGGTGTTGCTTGACTCTTCCTTCTCAAACTCATCCTTCCCACACTTGCCAGGACAATTTCATAACTGCTTTTTCCAGACCTCTCTTGACTTTCTTTGCTCCTGTGGTGCCATCTTCGTGATTTTTCTCTTAGAGTGAACAGCCCATCTCTGAAGCACTGCTGTCTCAATAGCTATGTCCTATTTGCCTTGCTGTAATCCAGATGGCATGTGATATCCTGGTATTACATGACTGGGGGCTTTCTTCTTTCTTTTACATGCAGGATCTAGGGCTCCACTGCTGACTCTTTGCAATTTTCATATAAATTACTTTATTGTCACTCTAGTTTTTGATCTACAAAACTGAGTATTTTTCTTCACTATGTGATGAGGGGATGATAAAAATTGATCTTAATTATGTACTTATAAAAATTATGGCCTCTTATAAGAATGCCAGGAGTTACGAAGGGGCAATATTAGGGGTGGTCTGATGAACAGTTTTCTCTTATGGTGGATTGGAAACCAGTGGTAACTCAGTCAGAAGACTGGAAAATCGCATGGTCTGACATAAACTGCATGTGAGCAGTATCTTGAAGTATCACAGTAAGGGGTAGTTGAATTGTACCCCACAGCTTCCTGAGCAGTCTCAGCCAGCATGAGCCGTGTGCTGCTGCTGCTGAGAGAGGCAGCCTTTCTTCTGACAGCTGCCTCCTTGCAGTAGCACAAATTCTTTTTATAGGTACGTGGTGAAACAGGTTAATGATGGATCAGTTCAGCTATCCCATTCAGTGCAGTGCTGCACAAATGCTTGTGCCAGCATCAGAAGCAAAGAGGATGCAGGTCCATTAGGAAAGAGGCAGGGGAAGGATGGGACTGCAGTGACTGCCAGCATTGCAACAAAGGGTTCTCCTGTACCTGCTGTTGGACAAGTCTGCACCATAGCCAGTGCCAGAAAAGTGAGCTCTTTTTTCCTAGAGATACACTGAAAAATCTGGCTGTATCTTAGCTGTGGCCTTTCAGGGGAGAAAGTCGGGGGAATCAGTGTTGTAGTGGGATGTTTAACTCATACAGCCGTAATTCTGGAACCCTCAATTCCAGCAGCTTACCTAAGGAATCACAGATGCTATTGCATCTCTATGCAGCTGAATTACTAAACTACCATCTGAAGGGTATATGGGATTTTTGGAGGAAGTGTGAGGTTTTTTTAGGCTAAAGAGTATCTTGCTTTGGTGCTCACTCTGCTGATGTGTGCTAGTCTGCTGAAGGAACTGTTCTAATGCAACATCCTGGAATTGCTATGCCTATGAATTTCATTTACTGGTAGACATGATCCAGACAGAAAGAAAGACCAGCAGTGGTTAGCATCACCTTTACCAGGAAATTTTAATGTTCTGAAAGTGTAGTCTTAATGGTGTTATCCTCTCAAGCCTCAGTTTCAGGTACTGAACCCAAAATTTGGATCTGAGGTTGGTCTGATTATCTACTTAAAGCTACTGCATGGTTGAAGAGAATGCCATATGCTCTTAAGATCACTTGAATGAAGAGATCTCTATGCAATGTCTCCTTTACCTCTGTGGGAAGTAATTTCATACAATTCGAGAGCCAGGCTCCAGGGGTGGGAGCGGTTTTCCCTGTGATCCCTCGCAGTGTCATTGCCCACACGGTGAGTCACTGGTAATGCCTGAGTTCTTATTTTTAGTCCTGTTGCTGCCATCGGGCTGAAGCCATTGGCCGGTAAGAGACTTAAGCGAGGAGATAAACACATTAATCTCCCTAGACCTTCCCCCTCAGCTGCTGCTCTCTGTGCATCTCAAGGTGTAGCTTTTCATGGACCATTGGGTAGAACAATGTCCCCTCCGTACCCTGGTAGGACGTCACTCAACCCTTTTCACTATTAAGCGCTGGAGCAGGGAGGAATGCCTTCCGTGCACATGGCTTTGCATGTACACGCAGGGCAGTGTGCTTTGCAATCAAAGCAAGCTGGACAGGCTGTTACTGTTCACTCCAGCACCTCTGCCGTCAGGACGTTACAGGGAACATCCACTCTTTCCTCCAATCCTGTCAACAAACTACCTTTCCTTCCATTCCCACGGGAAGACTTCTGAAACAAACTATCAGGATTCTTTTGAATAAGCTCTATACCAATTAAGCAAGTCTGTCCCCTTCAGTGTTCTGTTGAATTCTTGGGGAGGCCACTGGTCTCTCTGATATATTGTATTACTCTAATAACATTTATTCTTAGCTTTCCTTTTTCATTTGTTTTCCTGACATGGTAAGGTAGTGCATATGGGAGTAGTGGTGAGTGCTTCTTTGTCCAGTAGTGGGCTGGTAGTGGTGAAGACTGAACAGGGTGTTTTCTTCTGCCCTACCCTTCTCATGCTCTCTTTCCCAAATACTTCTGATCCTGCAAAATGAACTTGTTTGCAGATCCCATGGTTCTGGATATTTTTCTGGTTTTTGTTAGCATGTTTGTCTTCAAATTTAGGGTCTCAAACAGATTTACACCATGTGAATTTTAAGGGAAGAAAGTAATGTGTTCATCTGTTCTTCACTTTTGTTAGCAGTGTTGATTGTTTTCTTAAATTATGTATTTTGAGGGTTTTGCTTGGGGAAGAGAAATGAAGAAAAGACAATCAACTGGTGAGGCTTGCTCTTGTCCCAGCAATAGTACACCTGAGCCCTTGTGGACCTCATTGTTTAAGAAGTATGTTTCCCAAAACATACACCCAAAGCTAGTAGCACTGTGTGATTATGGGTGATCTGCTTCTCAGTTTCCTTGCCTCAGTGGCCTTGGGTAGCCAGCCACAGTTATTGGAACACAGTGCAGACTCCCAAGCTCCTGGCAGCATGCTGGTGGTACAACAGGCACATGCCTAACTGGGATGGAGTTCAGTCCTGTTGATGATGGCTCAGTTGGTGTCATTATTTTGACCTTCCTGGTCCAAAGCCTCTTTCAATTCTGTACCTTCATTTTTGTACCCATACATGTGTCTTTGAGTGTGGCCCAATCTTTACAAATTCAGAAAGATATTTTTGAAAACCTCTTTTCTTTCTGATGCCTACCACTTGGAAGGGAAAGGATAAAGTGCTGGGTGTTTGAGGCCTGCTTTTTCTGAGAATCTCTGCTACAATTTGAAAGCAGTTCTCACTGTCAGACCTGGGAGAACATTAGCTCAACCTAGGGATAGTGTGCTCGAGGATACAGCTGAGGCATAAGTTGAACAAAGTAACTACTAGTATTGTCCCATCTACTGTGTGGTGTGATGCAAAAAAGGCAGATGAAGGGGGTGACCACAGTTTGAGTGAGGAGGCAGTGCTGCCAGCATGCACAATTAGTTACACCTCACTGTCTGTATTTTTTTTTGTCTCTCTCCATTCCTCTTATTTTCTACTTCTAGTCTGTACTCAAGTACTGACCATCTGAAGATGATGAAGAGAGCTTGGTGTGTGCTGGCAGTGTAGCAGAAGGTGTGATTGCAGCATGAAGGACGTAGTTCATTAACTTTATTCGCAGTGGTGTAGAGATAATAGCATTGAAGTTGCAGTGATGTGGGTTTCAGTGGAGGCTCACAACTTAGGCACATATGTAAGTGCTCAGCAGGCCTGTACAATTTGCGTTAAAGTCTATGAATCCCACTATTACTACTCCTGCTAGTGAGTGTAGTGCTAACATAGATATGTCTATTCATGCTGTGGTTAAGCCTTTCATTGCAGGGTAGACATCTCCATAAAGCTTTGAGCTCTTTTGCAAGGACAGAAGGTGCCCAGCAGGAACAATATCAGAAGCTGGGTGTCTGTCTCTTGCTTATGAATGCCAGCTCCAGAGGAAATTGTTGTGCAGTTTGCTTATCACTTCAGTTTTATTCCAGTTCTCACTCTGCTGCTGCACTTTTAAAGCGAAGGTCTTGGCTTCCCAAGGAACAGCTGCCTATGGTATCCCCTTGCACAGAGTCTTGTTCACTATAGCCCAACCTTCTGGCACTTTTCCAGCCCCTAACCCTGTGGAGAAAAACCTGCGTGATCACTGAAGTTCTTACTGGCAACAGCTTGTCTACAGTGCTGGATTCACCATCATCAGATCCCAGGGATGGCTGACTTCTGTCCCCTTAGTCAAGGTGATGAGGCAGATGGATGGAAGATGCTGGTTAGAGCCACCCATCTGTCCATTCACAGTAGAGCAGCAAGGAGAGGGGCCATGGAAAGCCTTGGATTTTGATAGTCTATGCTAGCTGTAGTGTGTTAGGGATTCTGGTATTTTTTAATGTCCTGGAGATAAAGTCAGTACTGTGACTGTGGTGTGCATGGGGAATTACCATGACTCTCATGGCTTCTGAAGGGTAAAAAAGGGATCTAAAAACTAAGAAAGGGACCGAAAAGTCCATTAACCTACGTGCTGCAGTGTGCTTTGCTTTGCTTCTCCACACACCTTTCCTGCCAAAGGAATGTAAATGCAACTGTGGCAGGTGTATTCCTAACCACAGTTATGCACCTTGGAAAACTCTGGGAGCTGTTAGCTCTGTTGGTGTATAAGTCTTAGCAGTTAGGTTGTGGTTTGTCTGTGGGATTTTGGTTTGAAGAGGCCTTGATTTTATTTTCTTTTTCTTTTCATTTCCTTTCCCCCTGCTCCAAAGCTCCACAGAAAATTGTTCCTGGAAAGGTGACTCTGCTTGCCCTCTGGATATGTCAGCCCTGCAACTCCCCAGGACAGATGCTGAGCAGTGAAGAAAATAGGGAAGAACTGTGGGGATGGCAGGGCTGAGACCAAGACCACCTTTAGTCTGATTCTTGAAATCAGAGTAGTAGAATACCCACAGCTTCCCTGTGTACTTGGGGTGATTGTGGACAGGTTCTGATAGCTGCATTTTTCTGGTGCTTGGCTCACCAGTGGTGTTGTCTGTGATCATTGCTGTCATGATCATGCAGAAGGTACTCTCTTCTCCCTGCCAGAGGCCTTCCCCTGCCACCTAGTCCTGTCTCTGCTATATGTTTCCTCCAGTTTGCTGAGTGATTTTCAGAGTCTTTCCTCCAGTTCACCTGGAATGTCCCCAGCTGTAAATCTATCAAGATGTTGTTCTGAATCAAAGGTGTTTGTTCCCTCACTCTAGACATCACCATGGATTTATTCTAGGCTTCCCTTAGTGTCTCTTCTCAGCCCCTGCAAAGCTGGGAATTGGATAGCGAAGGAAGTTTATTCTCACTGGATCAAATGGAACTTTCCTGGGTCCATAGTGTGGTCAAGTGATGGCTGTGAAAAATCTTTGCTGACCTGTTCTGCAGGACTTGTTCAGCCTCTCTTTCTGGATCAGAGAGAGACTCATCCAGGAGTAGGAAACAGCTTATATGCAAACTAATGGCTCAGCCACCTTCTCTGGTTCCTTTGCAGCAGCTTCAGCTTCCATTTGAATGGCTGCTTCTGGTGGGCACTAGAGTGAAATCCTGTCCCTCATGGTGCAGTTCTTTCTACTCCTTACTCTTCCCCAAGCACACATCCACGGATGCTCTGTGCTGTCTCTGCTGTTGTTCTCCCCTCTGACTATTCAGTTTTTCAATGTTCCTGCTGCCCCTTGGTCAGATACAACTCAAGGTAGTTACACTGCCTGTGTTGTCCTTTTCAGTTGTGGTTTACAATCAGTGTTGTGCTCTGAACATCACTTCCCACAGATGCAGGGAGTTCCTTCCTCTGTTCCTGTGAAGCTATATGGCAGGAAATGAGAATTATCATCCAGCTTCTGAATGAGGGTACAGCCAGAAGGGAATTAGCCTCTGACGTATGGTTGATGGGATGGTGAACGCGCAACATCAGTGATGGCATGTGGGCATAGGTTAAGAAGGTCAGGATAGCAAAGCAACATCTGCGTAATCCCTTTGCTATTTTATGTGAAGATGAATGAGTGGCTGGGCAGGGGGAGGAGGCAGCAAAATCACTCTTAGCAGGGCAGACTTGAGTGTGGTTACAGGTTTGATTTTGATTCATTTTTTCTAACAGGAATGAACAGATTTGTATGACCATCGCAGTAAAACTTGCACTAAGCTGGCAGTCTTCTCAGGAATTTGTTAACTTCCTAGAATTGCTCATATGAACAGGAGGCAGATTCCCCACATCAGGAACTCTTGAAGAGTTGATAACAGCTCAGCATTTTGAAGGGACAGCATTCTTACCCTGTGACAACTCTTGCATTCCCTAGCCTGCCTGACCTTCCATTCTCTAGCTTGTGAACTTCTCTGCAGGTACTGGAGGCAGCACAGACACAGCATTTGCTTAGTGCTCCCTCCATACTGAGAGGCAGGTTGTAGCTAGCCCAGAGTGAGAAGGTGTGCAGGAAGAGATGATTTCTGTCTGACTGCTGGGAACGAGGTGCACTCAGAGAGTTGGGGCATGCACAGAAGCTATGCAGAACTGTGTTGTAGTCCAGGCACTTCATGCTGCCCTGGCTAGGGTAGAGTCTCTGTGTATTTTAGGCTTTCTGCAGCATGCTGCGACTTTAGGCAGGAAAAGAGGAGCGGCTGTCTTTGCTAAAGCTCTGAACTGCTTGCCTTGCACTCTTCCTTTGTGGATGAGCTTTCATGTGAGCAGTGACAGCTACTGGAGAAGCTGCAGCCTCAGGATTTTCCTGCATCTTCCTCCCACCAGAGCTGGCAATGCTGTTTTGATGTGTGTTTAATAGACCGAGCCCTGAGACACAGTGTGGGCCAATGCTAGTTGGGAAGATCCGTTTTCCACCTGCATCTTCCTAGTCAGTGTCTGTCAGAGAGCAGAAGGCAGTGCCTGGGTGGAGGGATGTGGAGACCTTTTGCCATCGTGAGCACCTTCTGGGGTGAAGTGTGCAGTGGCTGCACCTTGGGGCATGAAGACCTTGTCCTCTGTGGAAGCTGGGAATGCAGAGCCCTCCTCAGCTTCCTCTGGAGAAAAATAAAAAAAGGAGTGCATGACTAATGCACTCTTTGTAAATACAACTTATCCTATCAGTTCTACCAGTCCTATCAGTGACTAATGAAGGCTTTTTCTCCCTTCCCCTCTTGTGGCACTAAAATGAAAGCAGTTGTTCAGAGTTCTGTTTCCTTCTGTTTTATTTTACTGTTATCAGTGGTGTAGTGTTAGATGCAGGTCTTTTACAAAAGGCAGCTTATTGGCCCTTTCTCTTATGTGAGACTTAATTCTGGATAGTAATTTGTGTATTCATGTTTTTGTGAGGGTCATGGTGCACTCCTAAAGTGATTTTCTGTTCCATATGCTGATCTTTGCCTCTCATATCAGAACCTGCCTCATGTCCACAATGCAGGAGAATCAAACCTTGCTTTAACTTTTTTGATGAGACCTTTGACAGCATGCCATTAGTCCTGCACATTTGGAGCGTGCTTGCTCCTGATTGCATGTCTGGTTCTTGTGAGGGGGCATCCTAATTTTTTTCCTGGCATTCTACCAACAGACAGCTGCCAGCCTGCAGGTTAGGAAGCTTGTGGGCTTGCTTTCTGTCCTAGTGCCATGCTGTCTGGCCCTCGCAGATACATACGGTATGCTAACAAGCTACCAAAAGAACCAGAACCAATATTCACCAAGATGTCTAGGGAGATACTCATTATGTATTTGGTAAATGCATTATTAAAAAGAAGGACTTGTAATTCAATAGAAAGCATAGTTTTAGAAGGAAATTGTATATCAAATAGAAAAATTGCACACAGAAGTCCTCTGAACCCTGCTCTGAATTGCCTCCATGGTCCCAAAGGTTATTCATCATCTGAGACAGAACTGTAAGGGACTTGGAACAAGAATGCTCATGAATGCTGTCTTGGATTTGGCAAACAGATTTCATAAAAGGCTGTCTGACCTTGTCACATTGACTGTTTCTGAAATCTAGAAAACTGTTTGTAGGTTGGGTCTGGTTATTTGACATCTCAATATATTTCTGTTTTCAAGGCAGCAAGGACAGGAAAGGGTGTCTTAATGCTGTCAAATACTATCCTTCCAGCTCTGTCTTGTGAACCTCCTGGAGGGAGTAAAGGAGAGCAGTACTTGGTAAGACCATGTGTCTGCTTTTGAGGAGGCCATCAATTGCATCTTCCCTTTCGTCTCTGTGCAAACCAGCCAGTGTCACATTCACCTGGCATTTCTATGGCTGCTAGAGCAGTAGTTTACATGCCACTTACAAAAGAGAATTTGCACGAAATTATTTTTGCTTGTTTTCTCTCTTTCGGTCTGCAGCTCTCATATCATGACCTGTTCTTTTTGGTCACTCTCCTCCTGGCCCTGTCCATGACAGCCCCAAAAATCCTATCATGGGCCTGACTATTGTCCAAATGTTTCTTGAACTCTGTCAGGCTTGGTGCTGTGAAGCCTGTTCCAGCACCCAACCACCTACTGGGTGAGGAACCTTTTTGCTGTCCAACCTAAACCTCCTCTGACACAACTTAAGGCCTGTCACTGGATGCCACAGAGAAGAGATCAGTGCCTGCCTCTACTCTTGCCCTCACAAGGAAGTTGTAACTGCAATGAGGTCTCCCCTCAGTCTCCTCTTCTCCAAGCTGAATAGCCCAAGTGCCCTCAGCTGCTCCTCATACAGCTTCCCCGCAAGGCCTTTCACCATCTTCATTGCCCTTCTTTGCATGGTCTCTAATGGCTTAATATCATTCTTATATTGTGGTGCCCAAAACTGCCCACAATATTCCAGCTGAGGCTGCCCCAGTGCAGAGCAGAGAGGGACAATCCCCTCCCTTGCTTGGCTGGTGATGCTGTGCCTGATGCCCCCTGGACACAGTTGGCCCTCCTGCCTGCCAGGGCACTGCTGACTTACATTTAACCTGCCCTTGACCAGGACCCTCAGATCTCTTTCTGTAGGGCTGCTCTCCAACCTCTTGTTCCCCAGTCTGTCTGTACGAGTGGAGATAGCCAAGTGTCATGGTCCTGCCTGACTTCCACAGGTCACCAGTAGTGACCCACAGCTGTCTTTTTGCTACCTTCTGAATTAATGTTTATATGAAATTACTTGCTGACTTCACTGTAAAGAGTCAAAATAGGCATGTTCTTCTTTAGACCTTTTCAGTTTGTTGTTTATCTTTCAAGATAAAAAATTGTTTTATTTCAAAGCACAGATCTATTAGTCAAAAATGTGAATCAAGGAAGGAGTCCACAAGTATGGCGAGATGGGAGGAGTGTAAGACAGGAAACTTGGTTTTCAAAAGCAAGAAATCTGTGCTGGAACCAGACATTAAATTAAACTCTCATCACTAAATGAAAACACATTTGCTGTTCAAAACATAGTGTAATTGCTGGTAGGAGCAAGCTGTTCCTCCTAAAAATATTTTTCACCGAAGTATATAGACCCTTGCTCTGTCCCATACAGGCTCAACAGTCCTGGTGACTTCCTCCTCCCACAGACCTTTTATCTCTGAGTTCTTGGTCTCCTTGACAGCATGGTGAACAGTCTCTTGCCCTATGTTTCAGGGTTTGGCTAAAGAAATGCCACTTTCAAACATGACAAAGGGTGATTGATTGCACAAGCAGGACCTGAGCCAGTTGATATAAATCTGCCTCTACTGCAGACGTATAAGCACTGGGGCACGTGACGTATGTTCTGTGCATAGGAGCCAGATGCTTAGGGAAGTTAAGCAGAGATTACACTAGAATGCTATTGGATGGACCAAGCTGACCGATAGAAGGAAATAAAGAAGTCTTTCCAGGTCTCCAAGTCCACTAGTTGATTTGTCCACTCCGATATTTCTATGTGAGCTCAGTATGATGGGAAGACGCTTTCCTCTGGTTTCCCATAGTTTGCTTTGTCCCTGGACCACGTTTTTCTGAAGTAGGGATTTGCTGTGTTTTAGGATACCTTTGGCAGAGCTGGGTGAAAGACAGACCTTTTTAAGGCAGGACTTGTTTGCATTTTCAGGAGACTTTGGGGGCCTCATGACTTGTCTTGGGTGGGCCTGTTTTTTTGGCACATGGGCATTGCTAGCAAGACGGTTGCTTGATATGGAGAGCAGCGTTGGATGCTTCAGGAAAATCAGTGGGCTGGAGTACCCAGCTGGAAACTGGACTGGCATAGGTCAATTTGCTTTGCCCATCTTAGGGTAGGGTAGGCAGCACTTCATGTCTTGACCATTCTGTTTCATTCATTCTCTTGCTCTGTTTCTCAGTGTGAGCTGTGTTGGTGTGAAGGCTGCAGAAATTATGATCTCTTGCCTCTTCACCTGTTAGTAATGCAGTAAAGGAGTTCACATATGCTTTTGGCTGCAGTTTCATTAGAGAAACCTGGCATCAAAGCTTTCAAGCAATCCTGCCTGTCTTGGGAGCTGTAGAAAGACTGCACAAGTACCTTAATCCATTGACCTTTCCTCAATATTTTATTGTATCAGTGACCCTTTATGAAGCTATTGCATGTATGTATACTTGATAGGATTTGCTGTTAACATGGTCTAGGTTGAGGCAGATGCCCTGTGCAAAATTTTACTTGCTGCCTTGTGCTGCTCTCTCTCCTGTGCATATTCCTTGCTTTTACCCATGTGTGGCAACTCTGATCCTCCTGTTAAAACTTACAGACAATGAAGCTTTACAGGTGCGTCTAAAATGATTGGAGGTTTTTTGAGGTAAAGAGTGGAAAAACCACAGCAAGATATGTCTTCAGGTCAGAGGGAGGAGATGGATTAGGTGAAGGAGATGATGTTCTTTTATTTCTTTGTATTCCCTGGAATATTTATGGGGTATACCATATATACTATACCAAGTTTGGAAGAGAAGCTGGTGCAATGTCAGGCCGTTATAATTCTGAGAACAACCATGTTTTGCCCAGGGTTTTGAGTGTTTTGTAATTTCACAACCAAGAGTCATAGGGGAAATTCTCAGAACTGTGTGACATAGAAGATGGAATTTAGAAAATTGCAAAATTTAACATCATTAGCCTGAAACTTAGAATTTGTGGCCTGACCCTTTCTTCTTGGTGTGAGTATCAGCTAGCCAGCTTCTGTTCCTGAAATCCTCAGCATCCAGTGTGCACACCAGTATTGCAGATGCAGCACATTGAGACTGTCTATTCCTTTAATATTCTTTTCCTTTCCTCACCCCATTTCTTCTGGTGTATTTGTGCACTTACAAAACCAGGGGAAAGAAATCTCTAACATTCTCATTGGGTGCAGACAGTTAAAGCTTTAATAGCTCTCCCATAGGGATTGCATTGGGCACTACAGAACTTACTTAAACCCCTTCGTTCTTAAAACAATGAATGACTTTACTGCAGGATTTGTAGCTGTGGTGCCTCAGTATTTCAGTGCTTGAAGCTTCTTTTGTTTTATAGAGATTTAACTGTCTGGAGTGTCTGTTTTAGACCAGTTTCCTGTCCTTGGTGCATCTGTAGTGGAGATGTTACATATGTGGTATAGACTTGATATAATTTGCTCTTAATTCCAATACATTTAATGCTTTGGGTAATTCTGCCTTCATCCTAAAGTTCTTCATTGAGGTAAGGCAGTTCTGATGTGATCCGTCAGGACTTATTGCTCAGGTGGTACATGTGAGCAGCCAGCACTGTAAACAAACTAATGCCAGGACAGGGGCTCAAAGCAACTTCCTCCACAGTGTCTTCATTACTATTTTTATTTTATCATCTATTTGCTTTCACTTTTTCCAGTGTTCTCCTTTTGTAAAAGAGGGGGCTTTTTATTGCATCCTCACCTACCTGAGATCCCAGCCCTTGAGGGAGAACTGAACGCAGGAGCAAGGATAAGAAGAGACATGAAAGTTGATCAGAGCCATACCAAAACCTCTGAGACCTAATGTGGCTACCTCTCCTGCTTGCTCTCTTGCACAGAGATGGCATTGTTCAGTGCAGGCTTTGTGCCCACCAGGAGATGAGCAGCAGGGATGCTGTGGGCTCAGGAGCTGGTTTGCAGCACCCATCATCGACTGGCAGCAGCATTTATCTAGGCCAGCAGGGATGCAGGGAGAGAGTGACTCACTCGAGGATTCATGCACGCTCTCCCCCTCTCCTCCCCCCTTTCCTCCCCCCGTCACAGCTGTGGCTTGGTCATCAGCCATTTGGGAACTAGCAGCTTTATTTGGTTGCTATTTGCAGTGGGCAGTTTCTGTTAAGGTTGTTAATTTTATCTGCCTTGGAAGCTAACTGACTTCAGAGAAGACTTGAAATTGCCTCTTCTGCTCTCTTCTCCTTCCCTGCTCATAGGGCTGCCCACCCAAACAGCTGGTCTGGCACTGAACTTGGCTGAGGAGGTGAGAACAAGCAAATGGGCTGGAGGCAGAAACTTCCTAAGCTGATTTGCCAACAGCATGGTCACTGTTTTGGATGGTGGCTGATGTGATTACACTAAATGCCCTCTCTGGGTGCCACCTTGGCTGTGATGGCTTTGCTCCAGCTGAACAGATAACCACATTTCATGGTGTAGTGGAGGAATGAATATGGGGACAGTGTAAAGAACAGGCAATTGTTTTAATAGCTGTAAAATGGAAAACTTACTACTTTGTGATCTTAACAGTTGCTAAACTCATCAGAAGCTGCCAGACTTACTCTCTGTTGAGCTGTGGGTGACAGGCTCAGTAAGGCTGCAGGCTGCTGCTGAGGGTTATGGCCTGTGAAGGAGAACAGCCTGCCCTGGACAGCCACTGTGTTGTCCTTTGCTCCCTTTCACCAAGGCCAACAAGTCTCATCTCTGAGCTGGGCTTTCTCACCTCATGCAATCCCATTTTCCTTGCGCTGCTCTTTTTAGTGGGTGCCTTGTCCTTCCCATGCTCCACACTTGTGGCTTTGGCTTCCCTCTGGACACTTCTTTAGTCATCGTTGTCTCCTGTATGTGTTTTCTGTCTACAAGTGCTGCTAATGTTTCTTTTTTAGAAGCACATTTTATGCTTGCATTTACCAGGGCCTGGAGGACACGCTTTCTAGGCCTGCCTGCCCGCTGGCTGCTGTCACTTCAGATCCTGGCTGTGTTAGATATAAGCTGCTTGGGAGGCTTGCTGTCCCTAAGTCCTGAAAGGTTCTGCCTGCCCTGTACTGCTCCCCTCCTCTGCTGAGGTTCACAGGACCTGGGAACCTCTTTTTTGATACAGAGACTGGTCCTACAGCACAGATGAATATTTAGCTAGTTATTTATTTTAGGTAATGGTCTGTACTTTTTCCCCCATGTTCTTCAGCTTTCCAGTGAGCTGTGTGAGCTATGTATATTTGTGCTGGGACTGCAGCAGTACCTTCACAGTATACACCTGTAGTCGTCCTCTGCCTGCTGTGCTGAAGGACTGCAGTATTTGCATACACTGTTTGACAGAAGAACTGAAGAAGAGGAGAGGTGCTTAGGAAGGGGCAGGGATCTCCTTTGCTAGCATTCGCCCTGAAACGGAGATAGCAGTTTTAGTGATGGGATGATCAAGGTCCCAAGTCTCTTTGGAGCATTGATCTTTGGCTGGATCAGCTGTCCAGGTAGAGATCGCAAAATGAGAAAGCATAAGGAGACATTTTTTTACTATGCTGAGTCTGCTGAGAACGTTGCCTCTTGGGGAGCTCCTTTTAACAGCAATGCTGCTGTTGGGAGCCCACCTTTGAGCTCCATGGAGCTCATATTGGACTGCGAAGGCTTGTCAGGCACTTGCCATAGGAGACCATACTCTGTTCTCTTTTTTTCTTTGAAATTCAACCTCTGTTTGTCAAAATAACATTTATAGGGCAGAAGTGTTCCTTTTAGGTCAGAGCTGATGCTGTCTGGTGGGTAGTGTGGAGAAGCTTTTTCTGCCACTGTTTCCATTTGAGTGTTTTGTAGAAAAGGGAAGGTTTTTTCTTCAGACATGTTGGCTCGACATCTTAACCACCACCTTATTAAAACTGCATCTCAACAGAGAGAGTTCCTTTGTAGCCATCAGTGTTAGTGCTTGAATAACTGTTCCACTGCATGTCCTTTCTCCTTCTGACACACCCCCTTTTCCGCTCGCACTTTTTGCCTGGGATAGGCAGCAATTTACAGAACTGAGCGCTCTGAGGTAACATGAGAACTATGGTTTCAACCCCTCATCCTCAGTCTGTTTGTGGCTCAGTATATGGAGTGGACTCAATCAGTGAGGATTGCTGCTCTGGGTGTGTTGTCTGTTAATCAGCAAATCTGGCCATCTCTGGAGATTCGATAAGTGTCTGTTGACTTGATATGGTGCTGTGGAACTCAATGCCAAAATGCACCACATCGTTTAGATCCAAACAATAGCAAAAAACTTGGTGAAGGGAGCTGCAGGTGACCTTTAAAATTAGTATTGCAGTAATGTAGCAGCATTAAATGCCTCCAGGCAAACAAGATCTAAACTGATCTAGCCAGGAGCATTAAACATTCATCAAAACAAGAAATTAACTTAGCCAGAGAATAAATCGAAACTGTAGCATAACAGCTGGTTTTTTGGAAAAAAAAAATGCAAGTCAGGTGCTTCTTTGCCTGGCAGTCTGAAAACAAGCATGGTGATGGGACAGGGCGTCCACTTTAAAGCTGTTGTGATTACCAGATAGTCCAGATCTGGAGCTTTCAAGTGAAGGAAGCTATTTTCAGGCTGCGCTCTTGTCAAGCACAATACAGGCTTTGTTGAGTGGCAGTTTCACCCAAACAGGATAAATGTTGCGTTTTAAAGGAAAAATTCTGTTTTTTCAAACTCTGAACACCAGGCCTTATAATAAAAATTCTTTAGGTCATAGTATGGCATTGAGGTAGGATTTCATG
>JAOXXN010000082.1:14542126-14557022 GCA_026770055.1 Myrmophylax atrothorax
ATCTAGTTCCAAAGCACCATGGAAGTTTGGCCCCTTGATGATCTGCTTTTTAGGGTTTTTAAATAAATAAAATCTCTAGGATCCTAACTATGATCTGATTTGAGTCAATTTATTTAAGCAATCATTAAGAAATATCAAACTGCCACCTTCAACCAAACCACAGTTAAACATCCATGCCTGGGAAACCTGTGATGTGTTACACTGCCTTTCTTTCACATAACTCTGTCAATGTGGATAATACTTCAAGGGCATCTGTCTGGTCTCCTGGCTTTCAGCTTCACAGTCATTTGTTCCTATCCTCTGAAGCCCTGGGAGAGGAAAGGTGCCTTAGAGCATCCCCCATGGACTAGCATCTGTAGCCTATTACATATGTGATGAAGAAGGAATTTCACAAGCTTGGGACCTCGTATAATGCAAAGCTCCTTGGTAGCAACTTTTCAGCAGAAAGAGCTTTCTTGCATCTGAGTGTAGTTGTGGAGGTATGGCATGAGGAGAGGAGCAGTGCTCATCTTCTGCAGTAATTTGCACTAATGAATGTACTAGCCAGTAAATTTATTGCTTGGCAATATTCAGAATTACTAAAACTGTAGTTATTGAGCTTCATTTGCCCTGTAAGACTTGCTTCACTTAGTTTGTAGGTGATGTCACTTTTTATTTTGACCTTAACTTCACTTTCACCATCTCTCCTTTTTATAATTTCTTACATCTTTTCTTGCCAGACCTCTCACAAAGTAAATCTTATACAAAAGAGGAAACTCACTTTTCTAAGTAAACTGCATGGAAAACAGAACTGTATCCCATTTCTGGTTCAGTTCTACAGGTTGTTCCTCATCTGTAACGAGTGGCAGTGCTTGTCACTTGTTCTCTTGTGGTTTGGAAAAGACAGGGGGAATATCTGTGGTTCTTGCATTTTCTACAGAGAATTTCATCTCTTCCTAGAAAGAATAGTTTTTCTTTTAAGAAAAGGAACTAGTCATTGTAAACTCAATGATTGCTCATGAATAGAAATGGAGGAATTAAGTTTCAGACCTACAACACAGAATTGAAGTGTGTTGACTAAGACCTCGGGAAGTCACGTGGTCCATTCAGCAGTCCTGTGAAAACCTTTTATACCTGGCTGGTTCCAGGCATGTTTGTTCTTAAAAACCTTTAATGCTTTCACAGCCCCTAGTGGCAGTCTTTCAAATGTTTAATTCTTCTGTCAGTTAAACGTTAAAAACATAATTTGCTGCTCTCCTAGCTTGTTGTTTCCAGTTCTGTCTGAACTATCTATGGAAAGTAGTTTTTCTTTCTTGTAACTATCTTTTACATATTTGAAGACTGTTATCATGTCTCTTTTTAGTGTTTTTCTTCAGGCTAAACAAACCCAGTTCTTTCAATCTTTTCTCATACGTCATATTTTCTAGACGCGTCTTTCTTTTTTTTCTTTTTTTTTTTTTTGTCTTCCCCCCTCCTTCCCTGGACTCTCTCCAGTTGCTTCATATCTTTCTAGAAATGTGATGCCTAAAACTGGACGTAAGATTGTAACTCAGGTCATGTCAGTGCAGTCTAGAGGGGGAAAAATTGTTTCACCTGTCCTACCAAAGATACTCATTTTGTGTATCATCAGCCTTTGAAATGAGTCCTTTAAATATGTTCTTGATGCACATTTCTTTTCTCATACATTATTGCTCCAGATTACTTTCTGCACAACTTCTGTCAAACAAGTAATTTTTCCATCTTGTATAGATGAGGATTCCTATTGAAGTGTACACTTGTCTTTATTAAAACAAACAGGAAGAAATCCAGTCTGTGGGCTCCCGCCCGCCCAGATTTGTCAAGACCATTTTGATTTATCTTCTGATAGTATAATAGGGTTGCAGCTCCCACAGTAACATCTTTAATAACAATGCCATATATTACATCATGTAGATAATTATTAACATTGTTGAATAATGTTGGACTCTGGACAAACTCTTGAAGATACCACTTGATACGTTGTTCCAGCTTGACAGTGATCAATTTTAGAATTTTTGCAATGAGGTGTACGCACCACTGTAAGCTAGTTCTGAATACACTTTTTTTTCTTAATTGCTTGTGGAAAGAGCATGTAAGATGCTGTCAGAAGCCTTGCTGAAGTCCAGATGCTACATGCACTGCTGCTTCCATGTTCCTTGGTCTTGTTAGGTTGTCATAGAAGGGAAACATGTTGTTCTGACATAGCGGTGTTTTTTTTCCTCGAAATGTGCATTAGCAGTTAGTAATCACCTAGTTACTGGCATTCCATGTTGTAAACTCTTCTGGATGAATACTTGGTGTGTTGCCTCAGTGTGAGCTATCTGAGTAACACTGCACAAACCATGAAGAATTCTGCAGATTTTGCACTTGCTTTCCATTTCAAGTTTGTTGTTACTGTTTTTGTTGCAAACTGCATTGCAGCAAATCCTGTTCTTCTAAAGTGACCTGAGCCTGTAGTGAGTCTGTCGTTGAATTTGTGATTCTTATGCATTTACTGCAGGACAGTTGATTCTGGACAGCAACCCACTGACCATAACACTGCTACTCTGATAAAATGAAGATCACTTTAGATACAAAGTAATGATGATATTTCCATTGGCTGTTGCTTTTTGTGAAATGACTGCTTTCTGAGTTATCCTAACATGCCTTCATAAAATCTCAACCCTAATTACAGGCTATTGCTCTGTAGTTGGGTATTTTGCTTGTCTGTAGGTGCACATTATGGCCAAGGTAATCACAGTGGAATAATCCTTCTGAGAGCTTGGTGTTGGAATAACTTAGTTTTTTGTCTGCACAAAAAAAAAGTTGATTTGAGGCAATTTTCTTCTGATCTCCAATTCATGGTATGTACCTTGTTGAATGTGTCATTAAAGCTGGTCAAACTTCAGTAGAGGAGAGGCTTCTTTCCCTAAATTTCAACTAATTATTTTTCCTCGTGACAACTTCTTAAGAACTTTGCATTCTGGCCCAGAGAAGCCATTTGCCAGCCATGGTCACCAAATACAGCAGAATTGGACAGAGATCAACCAGTGATCTGTTCTCTTCAAAAAAATGCACCCATTACTGAGGATATTGATGTGCTAAAGAGGCAGAAGGCAACATCATTAAAACCCTATTGTCCATAAGCAGATAAAGTGCCTGAGAAAGTTGGCAAGAGTCATGGCTCTTTGGGGAATTCCTCTTCTTGAACAACTTACTGTTCCAGTGATTCACTTACGTATAAATCTTGTGGGCATTAGACACGGATGTATTTGGGAATATGTAGAAAACAATGATGCAGCTCTCTTCTCCCTCGATCCCTGCTTTGCTGGAAAGAGGCAGAGTTCTGTAAGCACATTCATAGCCCTGACTCTTCACTTGCAGATGACTTCCTGATTGTGCCACTGAAACTTGTGCAATGGCTAAGATAAAATGGACTTCTGTTTGCTGTAGAGCTAAACTTACAATGTCTTGCATATTGACTCTTGCTTACTGGAACAGCTCTTTTGCGCTTCTGCTTAGTTGTAAACTTAATTTTAGTCGGTCTGTGTATTTAACTTATAAATCTTATAATTCATTCACTACAGGGACTCTCTTGTCAAAAGTTCATTTTCTTTCCCATGCTTCCTGCTACCCATCAAATGTTGCAGCAGTGACAGAGCTGGAAACCCAAGTGCTTTCCTGTACACTTGTGAAGTTAGAACAGTGCTGAACATGACCTTTCCTGTCCTAGGAATCCCAAAGTATTAATGATGCAAAATTTGATCAAAATCATTATTTGTAATTTTGAAAACTCTTCTCAAGCATTCCTGTGTTCTCTACAAGGGTAGGATTGTGACTTGCTCAGTGTACAGAGCAAAAGCCTGCTCTGTGCATGGATGTTGTTAGGTGTTGTTAGGTGTTGCCTTTCTCTTAAATTTTCTTGTAATGCCAGTCTAAGTATGTGCCTGAACTTTGGATCTATGACTAGCTAATCTGTACTCTTTCTTAGATATTTTTAACTCAGCTGTACAAAAGTAGTTCTTTAATATCTTTTGTTCATAGTTGGAACTGAGCACTTCTGGTTGGTCATTGTGCCCCAGCTTCTGGCAGCCTTTGCTCTGGAGAACTGCATGCACTTAGGTCTAGAATAATAAAAATACATATTATAAGAGAGGTTGGTACTGACCCAAGAGCCACAGCCAAATTCTGTTTCTGATTTCTGCCTTCATATTCTCTGCTGAACTGCTTCAGAGTTAATTTCTTTGAGGGAATTTATAGCAGTGGTGAAATGCTGTCCTCAGCATCTATCAGAATTATTGCTTTTTCAGGTTTTTCCTGCTTCGGACTTCTCCAAAATATACTTGCATCTGAATTCTTTTTACTTTAACTTCTGTCTGTTGGCTTTTCTCAGCATAAACCACAATTTTGGACATGTCCTAATTTAAAATGGGAAAAAAATGGTATAGAAATCTCCTGTGAATTAGAAGAATTTCTTTTTGCCCAGATAAGTCATATTTCCTTTGACAAGTGGTCTGTCCCCCTAGTACCTCTGAGATGTGGGATTTATTTTAATGGATGTGTGTAAGAAAAGGCCTCCAGTTTGTGTGCCCTTACGGGGGTTATGATGGTTATGATCAAGGTGCAGAGTGTTGCAAAGCCTGAAAAGGATATCCTACGTCTGTGTACGGCCTGGATGGAGAATTCCACACTGGTCATTACTAACCTGTGTGGGAAATGGTGCATTGACCATCTCTGCAGACTTAATACTGGATTTGTTGTCTTAGTGGTATCAGCTACAACTTCAGGTTCACTCATTTCTCATTCTAAGATACTAGTCTTGATAACAAGGCCCTCAAATTTTCCCCTCTGCTGCCACTTGGAATGTTTTCCTATCACCTTTTCCTTAACAAGAGATTTGAATTGCTTCCTTAGTGAACAAGAAAAAAATGTAGGCTGTGTTTTGCTGTAAACAGCAGATTTCCTTGTTTTCATTTTGCTGCAGGCATCCAGACTGCCTTTGCAACTGGGACAGAAAGGATGCAATGTGCAAAGAATGGTTAAAACACTGGAGAATCTCAGTGGTTTGGCCATGATTACTGCCCTATGGATACTTGGGGTTCCAAGTGGGACGCTCCCACACATGGCTGGCTGTTTAAAGCTGCTGCCCCAGGATTTCTGTTGCTGGGGGACTGCTTCTGGTGCAGAGGGGAGGGTGGGGGAGAAGAGACCTTATAGAAAGATATATACTTTTAGACTTCCTTGGTTACTGAGCATCTTTTCCTTGAAAGTGCCATGCGTCTGTCTAAGCAGACAGCAAGTTGCTGAGCTTCCTACGAGTTCAAATAATAATATTATTGAACTTATGTTTTTAACGTGCTCTACTCCTACCTTGCCAAATAAAAAAAAATTTAAAAATAAAAAGGAAAAATCAAAACCCACCAACAAAGGCTCAAAAAGCCCTCAAACAGATTATCAGCTGGAGTGCATTCCTGCTGGAAATTTTGAGCCTTTGAGCTGCAAATTACCATTTATTATTTCCAGTCCCTGCACTGTTAGAGATTTAGGTGAGTGCCCATGCATGCCTGTCTGATAGAACATTCCCCAAAACCCCCAGCAGTCCACTATTTTATTTCTCTTTCTGATTTTCACAGTTAATTCTTTCACTGTTTTTTAACTCTTCTTGCTTTCTTCTTTTACTGCTACCTCTTCCTATAGCTTTTCCTGTAGTTTTAAGAAAAACATTTCACCATAATCCCCCTCAGTTTGGGAATGGAGGAATAATTTCACTTTTTTCCTTGCCAGGGGATATTTTTATTCTGTATGTCTCTCTGGTCTGTACTAGAGACATGTTTGGATTCCATTATTCATTTCTTTAGCTGTGAGATTTATCTGTATGCAAGCAAGCCCTTAAAAAATAAATAGTGGGATGAGGGCCAGACTCAGTGCACTCAAAGGTACTGCAAATATCAGAGAGAATTCCCCTACTCCTCCCTGCCATGCTCTATTTAGGATAGCACTGAGGAATGGAGGGAGCCTCCTTTGGGGTTCCCCCGCCTGAGCCGTGCACAGCACAGGGGGTGGCTGCACTCTGGTGAAATTGTGCAAGTGACCACCTGCCATTTGAACAGAGCCTGTGTGTGGGGGAAGGTGTTCATGGCTGTCCTGGGCAATGTGAGACGGGAGCTGTGAAAGGTTCATACAGCCAGGTGTGGGGCTGTCAGGCAGAACAGCTGCCTCACGAGCAGGAGCTCTGCTGTGCCGCCCCAAAGGCCAGCTCATCCCTGGTGGCAGACACACATTAGCCAAGGAGTAGAGCATTGTACAAGAGAGCTAAAATTTGCCATGGCCACTACCTTTATTTCATTCATTCTAGTAAAGTGGGTGTTCTCTATGTATTTGCTTTGAGACACCAGTGAAGTCAGCTTGTTATTATTTTGGGGATTTTTAGAAAAAGCCTTCATATAATACTAGTGGTTACCAGAAATACATTGCTTATCTTCTATGTGGCTAATAGGAAATTATTAATAACAATTCTGTATGGTCATGATTGCACTGTTATCAGGGGAGCAGGAAATCTTCCTGTTAATGCACGCTTTTGGCTCAGGTAATGTTTAACTAGGGCATACTAAGTGTTATGTATCATGCAGAACTTCAGCTTTTCAATACAGACATTGTAAAATCAAAGGAAAAATAACATTTAGTTGGCACTGAAATGTTTTTTTAAAAATACTCTGTGTGTATATATTTATGTGTGTGTGTATTTATTTATTTAACTTTTTGGGTTTTACCACTACAGAAAGTTGAGTTTCTTAACAGGAAAAGAACTGTTCCTCCTGCATCTCCTTTCTAGGCTGTGAATTTCTGTGCATAAAGGAATTTCCCGACTGGGCACTGCTTTAGCCTCATTTTTTAGGGCTGGAGTGTTACAAAGGTTACAGTGAGAACAGTGGTGAGGGGGGAGAAACCCACCCCTGTGCACGTGTGCCATTTCATGCTTCCTTAGGACTGTTCCTTGTCTTTCTTTGCACAGCTGGCAGCAGCTTGGTTCTGCCTGGGCCAGAGCAGAGTGGTAACAAGTCCTTCTTCTCTTCCATTTTCCAAAGCTTTAGAACTGCAGTTGGTGTGAAATGCTGTGGGCTTGGGGAGTTTACAGCAAGCTGATGTGTATCCAGCATACTGTGACCTCTCTGTGTCAGATTTGGGAGAGGAGGGAAAGAGTCCATGTTTCTAAGGGGTGGTTAACAGCAGCCGGCTATGTCCTGTTAGCTAACTGTCCTGCTGCCATTAGGCACTGCTCTGACAAAGCTGGTCATTAGCCGCTGCAACAGATGATTTCTAGAGGATCATTTGCGTTACACAATTTAATGCTTTTTAATAGTGCATTTTTAATTAAAAGAAGAGTCCTTTTGGAAGCAGCCTGAGCAGCTGCAGCTGAATTTTGCGTGTTTAATGTAATTAGAGAAACAGCTGGGGTGGGAGCTGAGCACCCAGCTCAGAGGCAGTCACAGGTTGGGGGTGGCTCCTCGCGGGACAGACATCCTGAGTGATGCAAACCATGCAGAAAGTGTCCTGGCACACAGCCAGGCTTGGAGGTGGTGGGACAGTTCCCATCTTGGCTGCCCAGGCTGGTGAGCAGCTGGGGAAGCAGAGTGTGGGTGGTAGCCATCTGTGTCAGTCCACTTGTCGCTTGCGCTGCCATGGACGGTAGCGCTCAGTTTGCAGTCTGTCGGGCTGTGTGTATTTGTATCTTTAGTTTCAGCACCTCCTGGCGTGTTGGAGAATATCATTGGAAGAGGGCATCAGGTAGGTTTTAGCCTCCAGTTTTATTCTGTTTCTTCTGGCACGCGGATTCTCTTGAAATATGCCCCTTGCAGTTTCTCTTACCTCCTCCATTTCTCCATGATACAGGCAAATGTCTGATGTCTGGTTTGGAAACTGCAGAGAAGTGAAGCTGTGGCTGTTTCTAATGAGTGGCTGACCTTTAAATAACATGGTTCAGTCCAGAAGATCCCAGAGCACTTTGGAGTTTGCACTACTAAGGCTACATGAAAGAGTTCCTGGGTTACAATTACCATGGGCCGGGAAACAACCATAAATCTCTGTTGCCTTGTATTGGCTCTGCTGCAGGTATTGCAACACAAGCAACTTAATTTCAGAGCCCATGGGATCACAGCACACAATCCGTGTTAGTGCAGAGGTGGTTGGCTAATACCATCCTTTACGTTGCCATACTATCGAAATGCTGTACACTTAAGAACACCAGTGAATCTAGATGTAGCAGACAAGATTACCTGTAACTTGAACACTGTCCCTAAGGACAGCCAAAAACCACTAATATGTAGGAGCAAGCATATTTCAGCCTGTGTTACCTTTTCCTGAGCAGAGATGAGTGATTGCTGGGCGAAGATACTGGGAATTGTCCCATGAAATTGTTCTGCAGATTCCTTCTGTTGTGTCTTCAGAAACTTCTTTTCCAGCAGATATTGGCTTGCAGCATATTCCCAGAAAGCACCCTGTGTTAACAGGAGCCTGCCTGCCCCAGCCATGGGCTGAGCCCCTGGGCAGCCCTGCTCCACTCTTTACTGTGGATGTGGGGTACAGGGGAATGCTCCTTCTGGGGCTTACGTGGCAGGCATTAAGTGCTGCTGGCCTGTTGTGCTTGACATAAGAGTTAAAAGATAGTAAAATTCAGCACACTGGACAGAGTGAAAGGGAGATGTGGGTCAAAGCTAGGCTAGGCGGATTCTGCATTTGTGGCCCCAGTATCAACTGGCCTTTTAGATGTGACCTTTTTGAAAATGAGATGCCTGTTGCTTTTCAGTCTCCTCTTATGTTCTTGTAGTTCAGGTGGGTTTTTATAAAAATTCAAGGCTCCTTTCTGATCTCTTCATGATTCACTTCAACTTTTGCATTCACAGAGGCTTGCTTTGCGTGACTCAGCAGCAATTTGCATTGGTTATTAGGCTGGTGCAGTTTGGTATTAAAGAGATTTTCCTCTTATGCTCAGTTGCTTCATATCAGTCATCAGAGAGCTGTGGCTGTCTGTACAGGGTCACTTTATTCAGGCAGGGAATACAAACCATGCTGCATGACTGTTACTGTATTGCTGTTTCTCACTGAAATACTTAATTTTCTGTAGTTAATATGATAGCTTATTAATATTATTTCTTTCAAAAACAAAAACTATGTGCATGAGGATTTTGAAACAATTTGAAGTAGCAGCTTGAAATTCTGTTCTTGAGGCAAGATTTCCAGTGAGAGTCTGAAGACAGCAGGCAGAGAAAAGCAGTACTCACAGCAGATGTTCTTAGAAAGTGCTTGAATTCCTGGTACACAGCTGCTGTTAAGTTCAGTAGCCGCAGCACATCCCCTTGAGCCACTCACTGGATGAGTACTTTTATTGTTATTTCTCCATATTTCTTATAAAGGATAATCAGGTTTAGGGCATACTTTGCCCTCCAGTATTTACATATGATGGTATTTTTCACCCTCTCATATCAACAGGTTACACAGATATGAGCAGCCTTTTTGGGCTCTATTCAACTCCTTGGTTAAAGCCCAGCTTGTGGTAGGTGGTAACAGAGTTGTTGGACAGTGTGTCAGGACCAGCAGCCTGTGGAACAAATGGGATCTTCTTTTCATGGAAAAGTGTCTGAAACAGACTTGGGTTTCACTCTTGGAACTGGCCATTCAGGAAACTGTCCTGTCTTCAGGGGGAGGGCACCTGCACAGGATGTCTTTAAGCAGAGAGGGCTCTATACTGTTTGGGCAGTGAAGGTATCAGATGGTTTCTGATGTTTGTGTGTCTTCATGATGAATACTCAAACAATGTGGATCATATTTGTGAACCAAAGTGGAGACAAGGCACAGAAACTTTTAAAATATTTTTTATCCTTCAGTTACTTCTAAATATATGCCATTTCATGGACTGGCTGAATAGTTTTGGAAAAGGCAGATCATATTCTTAAGCTGATTGTACCTGGTAGTTAGCACTGTATTAGAAAGCAGGGCATTTTGACCTAGTGTGGCATCAAAACTGTCCATTGCATTCTCCTTGCTGGTCAGGTAAGCAAAATGTTAGGGTGAAATGTCACTAGTGTTCTTTCTGTTCTGCTACTCGGCATTGCTGTTGTTCCTTTGCATCAGCATCCGTATGAAGTAGGTGAGGACTGGAATTGAAAGTCACGAGTTTTGGTATACTCAGACTATTCTTAATCCTTTCTGACTCCCCTCATTGCTGTACCACTCCACACTTAAAGCCCAGTATTTTGAACTGTCACTAATTATTCCTGTGCAAGGTGGTGGGGCCCAGTGTCATTTTTCCTGTAGCTTTTCTAGATTTTCTGTTCTACCCTTACTCACTGAGCTTTGTTATCTCAGCAGATTAAATCCTGGGCAGATTTTGTTCCAGCATTGCTCTGCTCTGTTGTGAGGAGGCAGTTCCCTTGTTAAGTTAATGACCTGTGTCCTGCCTCCAAGGCCTTCTTTTGCTGTGCAGCCCTAGGGTGATGTACAGCATCAGTATTTATGAATTGTGTCTGTCCTCCTGTCATGGTTCCTCACCTAAGGATGCAAGTAGTGTTTTACTGTCCTTGAAGGCTCTTTCTGCTGCCTCTGCCAGTCTCTGCCAGCTGAATTGCTACTTCCTTCCCTTTTCATAATGTAGCTGACAAAATTGCTTTCCTCGGGACAAAGAAATAGCACCAATCAGCTCGTTTGTGTTTCATTTTCTGATGTAATTTGCTGCCTGCATCTTTGTGTCAAAGTTTATCGTTCCCTGTCTCTCACTTCTACCTGCAAACATGTTTGCTGTTCCTTTCTCAAGGCCACTGTTCTCATCCTGCTGGTGGCTGTGCTCCTCTGTCATGATTTCATTAATGCCATTATCCTCTCTGCTTGGTGTTTCTTGCAGCACTTTGGTGGCCTCTCAGGTGGCAGAGGAAGAATGCTTTTTCATGCCCACTGAGCATCACCAGACGTAGACATGACCTTATTAGCACATTCAGCTTTCCTTGAAGTTTCTTGCTCTGTTCATAAAGTCTGTTTGCAGACTTTTGCCTGTGCTCTGGGCCTCTGCTCTTGTTGATGTGCTTGTCTCCTACTTTCACCTCAAATAGTCTTGTACACTGGAGTGAAAACTGTCCTGCACTGGCAATCAAAGTGTCTGGTTCAGCCACTTTCCATCTTGTTTCCGGTCTTGAATGAAAATCTTTTCTCCTAGGAAATACCTTACCTCTCACTTGCATTTTTGTAATGCTGCCAGTTCTGGTTTCTGCTCGGGAGGCAAATTTTCTTGTAAACACAAAGTTGCATTGCAATAAAGTTATTACAAAGCCAACTAAAACTGCTTACTTGGAAGAACTTTTTGTTTGCTGGGAATGATTTAAGGAACATAGTACTTAAAGGTGATGCGTCTCTGTTTTCATGCAGTAGGAACAGCATGTTGCACCTGAAACACCTGCTGTACTGGTACTCTAACTGTACTTTCTTGTTAGCAGCATTGTGCTGGGTGGAGCTCTCCTCCCAAACCCCTACAGTTAGATATGCAGTGGAAATGCTAAGGAAAAGAAAGTGCACAAGGGAGCAGGTCAGAGAGCCTGTAGATAAAGGCAGGGAAAATGTAGGAATCAACAGGCAAAATGAATAAAGAAAGAATGAAATCCTCAGCTAACCTATTACAGATAAGGTACTACTAGACCTTTTAGATAAGGTCTCTGCACACCTGTGCTACTCTCTGTTCTGAGTTTGTGTGTGTGTGTGTGCGTGCGCATGTGCAATGGTGCCTTAGCAAAGGAGAGTTGCAAGGAGAAGTAGAGATGAGCACTGACAACATGTGCAAAAGCTGTTCCATATGAGGTAGGATCATGTGCCCAGTGTTAGTTTGAAACATTCCCAAATCTGTGATGGTATCTGACATCATGTGCCAGTAAGAGGTGCAAACTGACCTCTTGATACTGGCAGAGCGAAAAATCATGATGCTGGGAAAATTAAGGCAGGTCACCTGTACTGTATGTGGCAGAGAATGAAAGACGGGGAAGAGAGGCAAAGGTACTGTTAAGGTGGCAGAGCAGGATAATGAGATTTCTCTTGTAAGGATGAGAACAGTAATGTTACTTTGGTCAATACTCGATTACGAGGTGGTACAGTGACTGAGCCCCAGTCTTGTCTCAACTAGTTGCTTTAGTTGGGTGAGGCGGCCATGTGAATAAGACACCTTGTTCTAATCAGGCTGTGAAGGTTTAGAAATTGAGTCAAAGAGGATTGCTAACTTGACAGGGAAAAGTGTGAAGTTTTACAGCAGAGGAGAAAAGCAAGGTTATGTAGCAATATGAAATGAAGTTTCTCCTCTTGGGTTAGAACTAGTGCCTGAGTATCCAAAAACATCAAAGAAATTGAAATTTTGATTCAGACTGGAGAAAATGGCACCGTGCTGGATGCATAGGTACAATAATTATTGCCTGTGTGTAACATGAGGAAAGGAGGACAGAAAATCCCAGAGATCCCAGAATATTATGGGATAGTTGCCCATAATCGGCCTGAAGTTTAAAAGGGACAAAGAAAGGTAAAAGGTGAAGGTTAATTTAGGCAATAGGAGCGCTATTAGGAGAAGATAAGTAAGGCAGATGAAATTTTGAGAAAGGGAAATGTGATCAGATATATGCAGTCCGATATGACCTCTAACAAGTAGGTCAGAAAAATAAGATAAAAAAATGGTTCTGAATTTCGTATGTGGGGTGTAAGTCAGAATGAAGTGAGGAAAAAGAATTAACAGAAGAGAATGTCATGGAGCCTTACAGATGAAAGGCAGAAGGAAGACCAATGATATGTAGGTAGGGTCAGAAGTCAATTTATGGATTGGAGGCTTGTTTTGAGACTCTGAAAAGGGTTTGTTTTCAAAAATAAGAATGGATGGGGAGAGATGGCAAAACATGAGCATGGAGGAAAACATTGGTAGATGTGAAAGGAAGGTATTGAAGTGTTAGAGAAGGAGAATGATCAGGAGGTCAAAGATACTTAAAGTTTGTTTTGACGCTGAGGAGGTGAGTGTTTGTGAAGGACATCCATCTGTTCCTTTGAGATAACAGAAGGAAATAGGTCACTAAGGGAGCACACAAAATGAAGGGCATAGGAATAGACTGATTGGTTTGAGGGAGAACTTGGCTGTCTGCATGAGTTTGATTTGTGAAGTGTCATATTTGCTGCATGCTCTGTAAATCTCCATTTCTTGGTTATGTTTTTGCAGTGCGACTTCATGACAGCATTTCAGAAGAAGGTTTCCATTACCTCGTCTTTGATCTGTAAGTGTCTGTCTTTGATGCCTCACCAGTCATGCAGGCACATTGATGGTTGACTAAGAGTGAAATAAAAATCACCTGCATTACTGGAATTCTCCCTTTCTCTTTTGAGACCTGTAGATACCTCTGGCCTATTTGACAAAAATCCATTGACTGTGTAGTGGGGACAGCCCAGAAAGGCTCCTGGCACCAGGTGTAAGCATGGGATGGCAAAGAATGGCTATCCTGTGTATGGAGCCTATTTGATTTTGCCTCTGGGGCAGCTTAGAGAAGGTCAGAGGAGGGGTGAGTTTCCCAAGATTAACATATAGTGGGCTCTGTAGAGGTGTATGGACAGTTCACGTGCTGTGTGTCAGCAGTGTCTTGTACACTGCTGGTGAAGTGGCAGTCCAACGGGTCGCTCACATGGACATGCCAGTGCTGGTGTCATGGTGGAGCTCTGCCCTGGCTCCCTGTGATGCAGTTTCCCACACAGTCTGCAGCAAAGGACCCATGTGGGTGGCTACATACAGCCTGTGTATCCCTGAGCTACACATGCATGGGCTCCGTAACCTCCTTTGTTCTTTTGCACTCCAGGGTTACTGGTGGGGAGCTCTTTGAGGATATTGTTGCTAGAGAATACTACAGTGAAGCAGATGCCAGGTAAGACTCCTTCCAGACCCTTCCGTGTATGTGCCTTTGTGCACATTGTACATACATGTAGGCACCTGTAAAAGTGGAATGAGCTTCCTGACTGCTGATCTGTGCATGGCTTTGTTCTAACACTCTTGCTTCTGGTCTGGAAAAAACAATTCCTCTTTATATTAGCATAAACTTATTGTCACCAGGCAACCTGATAGCTGCAGCTCTAGCCCTTTCCACTTGCAGACACTGCTCTTTGTGCCCCTTGCAGATGCTGTGCTCTTTGCTGGGAGAACCATTGCCAGCAGCTTTGTCTGCCTGACCCTTTTGGTGGGCAATGACACTGTGTCCTTACTGAGCAAATTTAGGGGAAAACGGTCTTGTGTGTCTGAGAGTGCTGCCTGCTTGGCCTCTGCCTTCTGCTAGCAGGGGTTCCAGTGATGTGCCATTGCTGTTGGGCAGGCCCATTCAGGTTGCCTGTGTCTAGGTAATGGTTTACAGGGCAGTGGGAAGAGGTGCTTTACAGGCTGTGTTTCTGTGGAAGCCCCCTCCAAATGTAAGCTGTTTGGCACAGTGAGAAAAGACACAATATATCAGAGCAACCTTTATATTTTAATGTTAAAAAATATTTAGAGTTATGCCCTTCTTTTTCTGAATGTGTCTCCTCTCTCCCAATGTGGGCTTCCTGAAGTGCCATGTGTTTGTCCCTCTTTATGCGTTGTGGGGGTTCTGTGCAGCAGTAGCTGAGGGTGTTCTCTGCCCCATCCATCTGCTGGAAACACAGCATCTGGAATCAAAGCTGGGATTAGGCAGCTCCTGTTCTGCTTTAGCATGGTCTGGGAGTGACCCAATGGTGACATTTTACTCTTCTTATTCTGCAGTCATGTTCTTATCCCATACTAACCCTTGCTGAGTCAGGAATTATGGGAACCATCAGAAGAGAGGGGGAAGATGGAAGTAGTGTAGTGGACACTGTGGCTGGTTGAGCTTGGTAGGCAGTGTGAGGAAGGTGATACCAACTG
>JAOXXN010000082.1:14561145-14582365 GCA_026770055.1 Myrmophylax atrothorax
GTTCTCCCTTCATTCAAGGCAGAAGTAGGCACGTGCCCAGTACATCAAGAGAGATGAAAGAGCAAAGCATCCTGTGCCTGTCAGGCAGAACAGGGGTAAAGTGTTATCATGGGATGAAGCTAGTGAGCAGGCTGCAAAAAAGAGCTTTGTCAGATCAGTGAAACTGAGACAAGCTCCTGTTTCTGGATTTCCAGGCTTCCATCTTGCCCAGTTAAAAAAAAATCAACTTGAAATGAATGGCACAAATGATCAGAAGGGGATAGGATGAGAGATCACATTTGTCCTGCCCATCTACAGGTTGATTTTCTGGCAGAACCATAATAGCCACCACCTTAAACGCTTCGGGGTTTCAAAGGGTCCCATATAACTGGCTGCTGGGGTGCTTCAGAGGAAGCTGCCAACTTACTCCAGTTTTTGGGGTTGTGTTAAGCCTTCTGCTGGAACCCAACAGAATTATGCTCCAAGTGAGACTGATGGAAATGTGAGGGGCAAAAGTCTTCCTTTCCTGGCACATGGAGGAAGTGCCGAGGCTGCTTATTGTATAGGTGATGGCAGCAGTAAGTAGCAAGATAGAATACTTTTTGCTGCTGTATATGTGTGGCAAGAAAAAAATGCTTACAAGGGTATTCACTGTTGTGCTGCTTATGCCAATTTGAGACTGAGGTTTTTTCTGTAAGGGATGAAAACTACTGCCTATCTAGATGATGCCTTCCCACATTATGGCATTGTGTTTGGCAGCCCTTATTAGCATCATATTTACTTCTCCAGTGCCTTGGGGACTGTCTAATGTTCATGGGGAGAAACATCACTGCAGATTGTATCTACTGCATCATCCCTCCCTTCTTCCTCACCCTCTCCAGTTATGCTCTTCGGGGAGGGCAGAAACAAATTTTGGTTTATGTGCTGCAAGAGCTGTACTGCCAGTGCCCTCTGCTGTCAGCATGTAACTTATGGTCTGGGTTGGGAGAGGCTCTGGCTTCCACAGAGGAGCCAGATTTGTGTTAGACTTGAGAATTTTCTGCTACTCTAGGTCAAGGCCATTCATTGCTGTTTCTGTGTCTTCACCTGAACAGATTTAGTACTGCATGTTACATTCGGTCAGCAGCTGGAACTTGATGATGTGAATACTAGCTAAGGGGTTTTAACAAGGATGTCAATCTTTCATTCTTACCCCCTATTTTCTTTCTTCTCCCCAGCCTGAGAATTTACTACTGGCAAGTAAATGTAAGGGTGCTGCTGTCAAACTGGCTGACTTTGGACTGGCTATAGAAGTCCAGGGAGAGCAGCAGGCCTGGTTTGGTAAGACTATTTGAGCTTTCCCACTTTTCCTGCCCCATTTCCTGATGACTGGTTGAGTTGCACTCTCTCTGAGTACTTTCTCTTGGCTCTTCCAGCACACTTCTGTGTATTTAGCATTGCTGCTTCTTTTTCAAGTATCTCAGCCTCTAGGTCTTGGGCACAAGCCTAAGTGCAATAGAGGAAAGAATATGATAAATAAAGACAGAAAAAATGGCTATGTGTTTCTCTATTTTTCTTCTCAGTTTGCAGTAGATGGTGTCAGAGATGAATGCAGCTGCTAAGTTTAGACCCTGATCTGAACTTTCCTACCACTCAGAAGTGTAGACATCTGGAATTTTGTTTGGTCATTTTATAGAAATGCATTTGACCTGGCCTTCCAGAGGACACATTTGGGTCTGGTCTTACCTTTGTTTAGCTAAAACATAATTGGAAATGAGACCTTCTCAGGCTAAACATCAGTTCTTACTCTGCAGTTCTGGAGAGATGACTGCTCCTCCTGGTCAGCCCCCACCATTTGGCAATCGGATGTGTCCCATCTGTGTCTCGTGTTTTCAAATTCCAAACCATTATATGTAATAATGCCATAAGGCCTGACATATGAGTTTCTGCCCAGCTGGTTGACATGATCCCTCTTACTCTTCTATTTTTCTGCAATGCATTGACACTTGATCCCATCTGATTTTCTGTTGTTTTTTTAATCTCTTTTTGTTGGTATACCAAGAGGCAGCCCTAGCAAATACGAGATAAAGGGTGGGAAACAGGTTTTAGAATTTGTTGGTTACCACTAGTGGATTTTGTGATATGGCAAGATCTCTTCTGCTTGGGTACTGTTAAGTGCTTCATGTCATCCATTTCCTGGCAGGGTTTGCTGGTACTCCAGGCTACCTCTCCCCTGAAGTCTTAAGAAAAGATCCCTATGGAAAACCAGTGGATATATGGGCATGTGGTAAGATTCTGTCAAAATGTTTTACACTTAAACAACATCATTTCATGTAAAAAAGCAATTCCTTATAGCCTGTTACTGGGAGGGTGTGCAGTGCTGCTTCTTATTGGGTGGAGACGTGAAGGCACGCTTGAGGATAAGCACCTCGTGTAGATGGAGTTAATACTGGAGCCTGAACTCATTTGATTCTGGCTCCTAATCCTGTCCTCAAGCCATCTATCAGATGTTTGAGACTCAAAAGATAGGACTGTCTATGCTTTGCAGAGTCAGTTGTTTAGAGAACTGTAGCAATTTCCTATTACACTATGTAGAATATGAAATAATGGAGAGGGATGATTTTTTTAAAAAAGTTAGTGTAAATGCGTCTGTGACGGATAAGTTTAAAGATCTGCGACATCAGATTTGCCTGACATGGACTAAATGGTTCTCTGCAGGCAAGGACTGTTAGCTTTGTCAGTGTCATGTTTGTCCCAAGACCATGCAGAATAAGCATCTTAAAACATAGTCCGTCCTAAAAAGTCCCTTGCTGCCCAGCAACCCCAGGAGATGTGGCTTCATTTTCCTCTCAGAGCAGCTGGGAGCTGTGGCTCAACAGCCATGGCAGCCAGAGTAGGGTAGAAGGACATCGCGCACCTTGTTCTAGCTCCTGGCAGTTGGTGTTAGGAGTTGAAGTCCCAGGGAGAGGTTCAGCAGGTGAGAGGTTTGTACTGTCTTTTGCTACCTCAGAAGGTAAAATAGAATGGCAAATGAAGATATGGAGCAATCGTTGCCTTGGGGATTGTTAAGAGGGAAGGAAGAGGGGCTGAAGGAATAATTGGCATATTAGCCTAACCATAGTGTGTCTGTGTCTCTCCCTCCCAGGAGTGATTCTGTACATATTACTAGTGGGGTACCCTCCCTTTTGGGATGAAGATCAGCACAAACTCTATCAGCAGATCAAAGCCGGAGCCTATGACGTAAGGGCACTTTCTTGCTGAGTACCTGCATGGGTGTAGAAGCCATCCAAAACATGGCAGTATCTTACTTGGTGTCCAGCAGCAGGCCCCAAGCTTCTGTGCAAAGTGATGTTTGGCATGTTCATACACCTCATTGTCTTCACTGCCTGGGATACAGTCCTGTTTGGGGCTACTGAAAGGATATGTGGAAAGCATCACAGTGGGCACAAGGATGTTGCTGGTCACTAGGGAAATGCAGATGGTGGGAAATGGTGTCTTCTAGTCATTTACCACAGAGTGTTGCAGATGTAGCCAATGCTAACTTTTCCAGGGAGCAGATGGAAGGTAGAATGAAGGGGCTTGTCTTTATCAAGGTCTAATAAAAAGTATGGAGATGTATTCTGTAGAATAATAGCTTAAATTATGGGCTTTGGTCTCCTCTGTGCCATAGTGGTATCTCTTCCAGCCATGGAAAGCGTGGAGCCTGGTGAGAAGATGGAATGGTGGGGCCGTTGGAGGAGTGGCTTTGTAGTGGGGATCAGCATGGTGGGTTGGAGGCTCTGGTAAAAAGCCAAACAGTTCATGGAACACTTCTTAGAGTGTGGCAAAACTGAGGTGTAAAAAGTGCCTAAAAGAGGAATAGCAAGAAGGTTAGTATTGGAGAGCAAAGGTGGTGTAAAATGTAGTTTGGGTACCAGAGCTTGAATGTTTGACACAGATTCTTCCATGTAAGAGAGGCTTGAGAGGGAAGAAGGAATCCTGGAAATCCTAGCTTAAAGCCTGTGGGCATGACTATCAAGGGGGAGTTGGGGAGTTCAGTTTGTAGGCTGTCTTGTGGTTCATATTAAAAAAAAAAAAAAGGTGAGGGTTCTGCTGGACTCCAGTTACCTCCCAACTTCTGTGCTTGAGACCAGGAGAACGACTGTACTGGTGAGAGCAAAGGTCTGCCTAACCCTGTGTCCTGGCTCAGTGTCTTCCTGAGTGAAAGGAAGGTGATGTCTTTGTAGATGATAGCCTTAAATAAATTTGTGTTCTTCTCTTGCCTTCCTGCCCATCTAGTTTTTGTGTTGCTTATTCCTACTGTGTTTCTGCACTCACTATATTGGTGGGGATTTTCAAAGCACTTCAGGGGTTAAATAACTCTGTAAGTCATGAGGAATGAAGTGCCTGATCTCTCCTTATCCATCTGCTGATTTGAATACTTACCTATGGTGAACAAGTTTAGTAGATTCTTCCCGTGGTAGAAAACTGCTCAAGTTTTACTGATGTGCCTGCCCCTGGTGTCCTTAGCCCAGCACCAAGGGGCCTGTGTGCACAGGACCAGTCTGTTTCTCTCCCTTGACCGTAATGAAAGTGTCAACAGTGAATTGGACTTTCTGCTATTGGTAGAGGTTTTGCAAGATGTTACCATGAATACTTCAGAGTTGAGGTGTGGAGGAAATGTGCTGGCTTGAAAGCTCAGTATAATAATTTTTAAGTAGTCTCTTGCAGTGTTTGCAACACAAATTGTATTATACCTTGCTGATGCCTGCAAATGCAGAGATAAGATTATATGCAAATCAAATATGGCAGGTGTATTTTTATGACCCAACTGAGTAAAGCACAAAATGCAGGAGAAAAGGGATGGGATAAACTTTTTCTAAATAATGTAATGCTCTAAGGAAATGATCTCAAGATGGGTCAATCTTTCCTCATCTAAAGACAGGGAGCTTTACCCCAACATATTCTCAAGTTCATCTGTATTTGTACAGTAGATTCATCAGATTTAATCTCAGCATGCTGTCATCCATACCACATGCAAGCATCTGGGGGATGGTGTAAATATCTCCTCTTTATGATTACTGGAATTATAGGAGAGAGCAGTTACCCCCCATGGATGATCAGCAGCTGAAATAGTTGAAATCATTTTCTTTGTTTTCATGTTTCTGTATTCCCATCCACTATTACATCTCTTGCTCCCCAAGTCATGATCTTGCTGGTGGGTTGCTACACCTGAGTGACTGGTATTGTTCCAGGATATTGTGCTTTATGGTGGGAAAAGTGTACCTGATGGGATGTTCCCTGTTAGTGGTCTTTGCTTTTGTGTGGTTTCGCTGTAGTTGAGTATTTGTGATTTTGCATATGCTGCTACAGCTTTCAGCATGCTGGAGAAAGAGCCAGGTGGGGTAAAAAAGATAGTGCTTGTGTTTTTTGTGTAAGAACTCTGTTAAAAAGATCTGTGACTACTTTTTTGACTCTTGAATGTGAAAGGAATTCCAAGGTCTGAGTGATTCCTAAAAGGCTTTTAAACTCTTAATCTTCCTGCCTGTGTCTGGTGAATGGTACAAGTGTGTCCTGCTGTCTGGTACCATTCATTTGCTGGATTCTGTATGATTTTTGTTCAGCATGGGTTTTCACAAAAATCAGTGGTTTTGCAAATGTGTTAGCCCAGGTATTAAAAGGGCAAAAGCTGGAATTCAGCTGTGTAGGGAGGAGAATCTCTTCTGCTAGTAGAAGGTATTTTCCATTCATCATCTGTTCCTTCTTCCTCTTTTAGTTCCCATCACCTGAGTGGGACACTGTGACTCCTGAAGCCAAGAATTTGATCAACCAGATGCTGACGATAAACCCAGCCAAGCGCATCACAGCTGACCAGGCTCTCAAACATCCATGGGTCTGCGTAAGTGCTTTCCTTGTTACAGGCTGATGCAGACATGTCAGAAAGGCTTGAAGGGCCCAGGATATTTTAAATGTTTCAAATTAAGGGGTTTTTTGGATACTGGCCTTCAATAAGCCAACTTTGTCATGCTGTGGTGCATTTATTGCCACTGTAGGGAAAAAAAATCCCTTGCTGTTTTAGAAGTTTTCTCAATGTAGTTTCTGGGTTTTCCCACATCACCTTTTCCAATCCGTATCATCCTAAAATGTCAAATGGAGTTTGGCATCAGACAAAAACTTTACAATAATTCTGTTCTTCTTCTCTACTTCCGTTTATGGCATAGCATCTCACAATATTTGGGATATTTCTGCTGTGTTTCAGCTTAACTGACTGTAAACTTGAAATCAGCAGAAATCTTTTGCTGTTCTGGGTATGTAGTTTCTGCCTTGCCAGACCTCACACATAAGTATTTTTCATTTTTTGCAAAGTTGGCAAGGAAATCCCAGAACATAGCTGGGAGTAGGTGTAGGGGAGGGCAGCAATGATGCAACTTTGTCTTTGCAGGATGAAATAGTTTCACCTGAGTCTAACCAGATGCTCTTGTAATACCATAGTATACTTCTGGGATGGGTCTAGCATGTCCCTTTACTCATTTGTTTGTGTAAAACAGTGGTGTTTTTGTCTTTTCACCACTAATCAATGACTTATGTGAACATCTGGGTGACAGGAGTGTGGTGTCTGCTGTAAGGTGATGCAAGTTCCTTGCAATTCAAAACTTCACACTAGCTGAGACTTTGATCTCTCCTTTTTTTTTCCTCCTTGCATTCTTGTAATCAGTGGAGGCTTTCCTTCTCTGAGTTACGGGGGTTTGATTTCACTTCGCAGTCATAGCAGCCTCTCACCAGAACTGCCCTCTGTTGAGTCTGTTGTTTCCATTTGCTCTGCACTCCCCGTTGGTGCAACACACATTTCCTTTCTGGAGATATATGGCTCCTCTGAAGTAAATATTGTAGGAAATCAGAAGTTTATCTGAGACACTGAGTTTCTTAGCATCAGTGAATTTCTGAAGTACCTGTCCTGACTCTTGTAAGCTCACACTGAACAACTGGACGTCACTATCATTCCTAAGGAGGCTGGATGAACAGTGACCACCAAAGTTGTTTGAGGACACTTTGGCTACATTCTCCCCACACACTGCTGTGTGTACTGCAGTGGGTGACTAGCCTTGACAATAGGCCCAAAGCAGAGACTTCCTATGAAACTAACTGAATATGAGCATGGTTTGCAGTCCTTTTGGGCATTGCAGAATTTTTCCATGCAGGAGAAAGTTAGTGGAGACTTTGTACACACTGATCTGCCAGGTTAGTAATTCACCCACTGTCCTTGAAAAGAGAATTCAGGCTTGTGGCCCTGTGCGAGAGCAACAGCTACTCTGGCATTCATCACTGGTTTCCTCATGTGCTCTAAATGCTTGGCAGCATCAGTCTGATTTCTTCATGTGGTCTCAGTGACTGCAGTACTTCTGGGAAGTTGTGTTTTTGCAGCTGGTGGGATCCCAGTCTGCTGCGAAAGACAGATGTGCATCACTGGCTAGTTTTTGCATTGGTACAACAGAACTATATGATCTTTCCTCTTTCATACTGAAAATCTATTTCTGCAAAACTGATACAAGGATTCTGAGGCCTCTGCTAGTCAAGCACATTCAGGGTGTTGCCATGTCCAGGAAGGCTATTGCTCACTAGTATTCACTTACTGCTTGGAGTTTCATTTTTGAGCTGTAACTAATGCAACACAGATTTTGTCTGTAGTGCCTCTAACTCAGTCCCCCATGAGTATGCTTGTCCATTTGGCTTTGTCTTCTTACTGTCTTAAATCATGTGTCTGCCTGAAAGGCAGAGAGTATTGGTTCTCACCTCTTCTTCAGTCACAGAGTTTCTTTGGTGCAGTCCTGTAATAGCCTACCTTGAATTAACATGGTTTTTATGGAAGTTCTTAAATTGTGAACCTGTTGCAGCATTTTGCAACCATGCAGTGGTGAGAGGCTTGGCAATGTCATCTTACATGTCATGATTGTGTGCAAGTGGAATGAACTTCCCTGCCTGATTTGGTTAGGGTATGTTCTTGATCTTCTGCTGTTCTTGTTTTTCAGCAACGATCCACTGTTGCATCGATGATGCACAGGCAGGAGACTGTGGAATGCTTGAGGAAGTTCAATGCTAGAAGGAAGCTAAAGGTAAGTACACCTTAATTTGCCTTATGTTTGCTTTTAATTCTCTGAATTTTAGGTTAGGGCCTTTCTACCAAGAGTATTTTTTTTCCATGACTAGTGCATTCTTAGAGAATTACCTTATGTGATCCTCCAGTACAGGGTACTGAAGTAGTGTATGGAGGAACTGGGTAGGAAATGGGAAGCTTAGAGCTTTCTCTAAGCTTCCCATGCCTCTTCTGCTACATATTCACCCCTTCTACTTTCTGTCAGAGAGTTGAAATAGAGCAGCTATTCCCAGGACTTTCAGTTTTAAACACTCTCTGCCTTCCAGTACTGGTGTGCCCAGTTGCCTGTAGCTGGGGCCTGTGCATGAGCAGCTATCTACCATTTGAGGGTAAGAAGCAGCTCTGTGCCAGAACATAACCCTTAGTGCCATGTTAGATTTCCTAGGCTATCCTGTCTAGCAGTTAGCTGCCGCTCTGGAAAGCAGTACTCCAATCAGTCCCATTCAGGCCCCACAGGCACATGTGGGAATCCTGGTACACTAGGACTTTTCAGGGTAGGATTGGTGTACCTCTGCATTGGCACCTGCTGCACTGTGTTCTCCATGGGTCAGCCCAGCCCCTTTCCCATGTGACACCCTCTACTATCCCTGCTTTCTCTCCCCTGCAGGGTGCAATCCTCACAACGATGCTTGTGTCTCGGAATTTTTCAGGTAAGTTCTCAATGTTCACATCCCTTCCTTGGTTTTGTGTTGTGTGAGTGAACTGGAGTATATTTTAACCATCTGGGGGGTTTGAGTAGGAGGGGAATAAACATGCTTTCAGTTCGTCATGGTGTAATGGTGGTCACTTTGCCCTGGCTGGTGGTACAAAACAGAAATAAATTCAGCTGCTACAATCCTCTTACGATATTTTGTTAGCAGATTAGTTTTGGGACATTCTAGCTGGCATTGTTAGCTTTCCTGTCATAAACCAGGAGTCAAGAACTCTTATTAGGTAGGAGTGTGTCCTTGAGACCTGAGGCAGGGACAGGGAAGTAATATTGGTGAGAATAGGGACAGGAGCTATTTGGGTATTGTGTCACTTTGACTCATCAGAAATGGGTCTGAAGCATCTAGCTATTAGAGTTTTCCTTCTTGGAGTCTCAGAAGTGGTTTTCATCCTTTTAAATTTAATAGCTGGTTGTCTGGCTCCCACCCAACTGCATTACGTAGTGCATTTACTGAAAATGCAAATCTCAACATGCAAATTCATGCTTTTTGGAAGATGATAGTCTTGCCTTGGCACATCTGTCTTGTCTGTGTTCATTTCCATTTGGGTGGAAAACCTCTATTTGTAAGTGCTTTTGGTTTATGGGATCGTTTGCAGTCTTTACCCTCTTGGCAGTTTTTTTTCTCTTTTAAAGGGGCAGTCATGAATACATGAGTCAGATTTTTTTGCACCTGACTACAGTGAAAGTTTGCTAGATGGATTATAAGAGATGAATGAAATGGAAGTGTATTTGTTTTATCTGGCCATGGCCATTTACTAGTGGTAGATACCAATACTTATATTCTGTGTGGTGTTATGGTAAACTTGTAATTGGACTGAAAACCTCTGTGAAATGATCATCCCAGGATTCAAAGTGCACATTCATTTGTGAAATCAAGGTAGTGTTTTTAACATGCTGCATGGTGAGTGAAACAAAGATAAAATAAATAGATTATGTGAAACCATGCTACAATTAAGGGACAACCCTCAGCAATTTCAGAACATTTTTTTTCCTTGGTTCTTGCTTTGAGGTGAACCTGTGCCAATATGTCAGCATTACTTGTGACATCAATTTCTCTTTACTGCATTTCTCATAGTTTGGCACTGAAGGGTTTTCTCCATTCGTCTGTCCCAGGATTGTGCTATTGCAGAACTTAGTAAAATTATACACTGTTTTCCGAGACTGATTCTGAAGTAACTATTTGAGAAGCTATGGCACAATGACAGGGTTTCCATAGGACTGTAAAAAACTAAATATTTTCTTAGGCTTTATGCAGGTATGAACCAGTTTTGATCTATTTACACAGGTAGTTCTTATTTCACTTAATTGATGATTCTGAAATAGACAGGAGTTTGATTCTTCTTCTTTTTTTAAACAGAAGTTTTAGATTAATTTTTAGTCTGCAAATGTTGTCATTTCTAATGAAGCTGTGGAAGTGCTTGGATAAGAAAATTTCCTGTGGCCCAGATTTTGAATACATGGAATGTTGGAGAGAAGGGTTCTCCTTAATGTTCTGTGACCCTGTACATCCACTTAATCCCTGAGCTGGTACTGTGGAGGAAAAGGCTTGCTCTACTCAATCTTCTCTGTCTCAAGGGCTGAAGCTGCTGGATCCACTTCAGTTAACAGCTGAAGAAAAGGAAATCCTCGGTGGCCCATAGTGAACACAGAGTTCTCAGTGTCACCGAGTTCTGCTTTGAATATAAACTGTCATCCCAAGTATAAGACATTTAGAAAACTGTCCAGAAAGAAATGTCATGCATTTAGATGCAAAGCCTTTATAGCCTCAGTGGAGAGTGGCAATGCCTTATGTTTTTACATGTTTTTAAAACCGAGAGATCATCTACTCCTGTTTTCTTTGCAGGACTATGTATAATATGAGCTTGACTTTATTAAAATTGTACTTGTTTTTAAATTTACTTAGGTTCTTAGTTGCTGCATTTGAACTACATGCATCTGCTGAACTGAAAAGTAGGAGCATGCTAACTGAAAATAAAAAGTTGGAAAGTTTATGTGGGAACCTCGGGTAGAGCTCAGACTTTCCCTGTCATGACAGGTCATCTAAGTGACCTTGAAAAGTTCTGAAATAATACTTGTTTCTTTCTCTAGAGCCCTTAACGGGTTTTTATTTTCTCTAATTGGATGACACTATTTTGTCAGCCTTTAAAAGCCCCATTCCCAGCAGACAGGGAACTAAGTTTATGAAGAGAAAAGCTTCTTCCTGTCTGGGGATGAGATCTCCTAAAAGCTTCTTCCACAGATGTTTTGAACCAAGAGGAAAATGAAGGCTCATGTGACCCCAGTACCAATTAATTAGGCGTGATAGTACTGTCTGCAGGAAATGTGAGAAGACTCCTTTAATCCTGTTGTCATTTACTATCTCCTGTGTCACACATGGGGTAATATGGAGTTCCTTCATTGGACAGTGTGGTTTTAGCCTGGGACAAATTGTATGCCTAAAGAGTCTGTAGCAGAATTCTTTCTCTTTTTAGCCGATCAAAAAAATGTACTTTTTACAAAGCAAAAAAAAATATGTTTCTGTTCTTTTGTGAGTGATTTGTTGCTTGCTAGGTGCCTTTTGCCTCAGGCCAGTTAACCTAAAGATAAAGGAATGTTATCTGGCTCCTTTCCCAAGTTATGATATATTCAGCAATTTAATATTGGCTGTTTGTGGTTCTTTCAAAAAGATTGCCTCTTAGGCCAGCTGCAGGCTATTTGTTAAAAGCAGTACAGTTGCACTCCTTTCAGTATAAGTCAGGAAGTTGAAATCTGGTTATAATAAGGGATTTGTAGCTTCTCTCCACACTCTGGTTGGTATTCACTCAGCTACGAGAGAGAACTTGGCAATCTCAGTTTCACTGTGGGATTGTTAGGGTCACACCAGGGTATACACAGGATTATTTGGGCGCTTACTTGTGGCTGCTGACGTTCAGATGATCCAAGCAGACACTGATCTGATCTGCATTCACTTACAGAATACAGAAATACGGTCGGGTAAATCAACAGATTAGGTCCTATGCATGAAACTCCTAAATCATCTTCTGAGAAGTAAATGTAAGTTTATTATTAGGAGAACATTTACAAAGTTTTCAGAGATTCCTGCAATATTTAATGGTCCGGACTCATTTAGGTAGATAAAACTTTGTAAGTAAACCTGCTATAAGCTGAGTGAAAGGATGGAAAAATTGGTTTTCACCTTAGGAGCAACCATCTTCACAAAGTGCTGAGAAGTGGCTTTTCTCCGTAAATTCATTTTTATTCACAACAGAAAAGTGAACTACATGAAATTCTTAGTATTGTTTTCCTAACTGGATTGCAACTCTTAATTTGGGAAAGTGTTGAACAACCTTTCGCACTCCTTGAAATTCACTTGTCTCAAGTGGTTCAGCACAAGTGCTGTGTTTGAAATAGATCCTAAGGCAGATATTGCAGGTAATTAAACCTTATTTGTGAAACCTCTATTTGTAACTGATGCTGAGCTTTCTTCTTGGTAATTGTCACTGCTTGTTCAAGCCAGTTTTGAGAGGAATCTATTGTGGCAGCTTGTGACAATAGCTGGAATTCATGACATGTCTCTACAGATCCTTATTAACTCTCCAAAGTGCAGTTCTGGGTTTTTAACTGCATAGGTGAGGTGGAGAGAGGCTGGAGGCAGATCCAAGGAGCAGAGTGCTTTCTAACTCAGTCAAGAAGGCTTGAATATGCCTGTGCATGTTTGGTGTAACCTGTACAGAGACATTTTTGAGCTGACTGAAGAGCAAGAACAAGGAAATAATAAAAATACTGAAATATTTTCTGCCTTGTTATACCTGAATTTTTGGTATTTTTTGTGTGTGTGTGTATATATATATATATATTTATACTTAGATTGGAATTTGGATTCTTTCCTTTAACCAAAGTGAGTAATTTATTTGAAGTTGCTGCTGTGTTGTGTTGTGTAGATCTCCATTCAGGACCAGAGTTGTGTCACCTGACTCATGTGAACACAAACCTCCTGGTAGGAATCCAAAGGATGAAAATATGGAAGGGGAAAAAATCATTAAGATATTTCTGGAGCTTTGACTAAATAAGTGAGGTCACTGGGAGCCACATTTCCCAAGCAGAAGATGAGGTCACATTTAATGAAAAATTAACTTGTTTTTAAATGTTTTCTCTGTATCAACTAAATTTCTTAAGAAACAGTAAGGAGTTTTAGTGAATGGTGCTCAACCACCACAATGTGGACCTGCTGCAGTGGTGGACTTCAATATGTAACTTCCATTTGCAGCTTCCCAGAGTGACATGGATTTCATTACTGTGTTTAAATGTTTATCTCTATGGCTAGTATCTAATTTATCATCAAAAATGGGTGTAAATTGTTATAATAATTCCTTCTATTTTTTTCGTCCTCTCCCTAAAGTTCAGGAGAGCACTTTTTCTTGTGGTGTTTCTCCCTAAAAAATAGATGTTCTTGAAATTGCGCTGCATTTGTGGGCATTGTTTGTGATGGTAGCCAGAGCGGCTTCTTGTGACTGTACGTTGACTGTCGGCTCCTTTGTGGTGAGCCCCACAAGTGACATCAAGTTGACCAACAGTTATTTTGACTTTCTTTGTACTGAGAATATGAGGATGGCAAGCCACAACTGTATGTCATTGGGAATTCTGTGCTGGTATGATACAATTTTTATTTTATCAAGTCTCAGTAAAGTCCAGAATTCTTTGTGGTATAAATGCTTGTGTTTAGAAGCCAGAACTTGGCTTGTCTGTTATATTAGCATCATGAGTTAGTCAGGCTTAATAAAAGCATCCCCAGTGTTCTCCCTGGATCCCAGAAGATATTCTCTGGAAGATTAACTGAGGTGAGAAATGTAACTGAGCTTTGACAGCTGGGGACAGAGCAAACCTGGGGCAGGCTGGGTGAAGAGCTGTGCTATCTGGAACAGGAGTGGGCCTGGCAGCGGGGAAGGCACTATCCATGGCTGTCTTTAGAGTGGGTATTTCTGTCCCTCTTCAGTCCCCCCCAGCTCTGGTATATCCAGTTTATTGCTGAAGAGTTCAGCTTTAGGGATTTATGTTCCTTCCAGGTGTGTGGTGCAGAGCCCAGGCTGTTTACCATGGAGGCCAAAACTGAGAAATGTGGGAAGAGCAAGGGTTATATGGGGTGTGTGCAAGAGAGGCCTTTTGTGTTACTCTTCAGAGATTTAACTGGAGGGTGTCTTGTTAAGACAGGATCAGAACTGTGTTTTTAAATTACTGGGTTAGCAGTATGTGCTTTTGTATTGCTTTGTTTTAGAGAAACTCTTAACTCACTGAGAAGAGGGTATTTAATCCCTTTAACATGTAGAAGTGGGAAGGTTGGAGAAAATTAATACTAGTATCTCATGCCTAGAAAACTGCAGAGCATGAGTACAAGACCATTTCCTGAATCAGCCTTCATGTGTCCTTGGATTTTTCCCCTCCTATTGCCTCTTAGCTCACCTGTCTGTCTTCAAAAATTATTTTTGTTACAGGAAGCCTTGTCTGTTGCCTGTGCAGAAAATCCTTTTGCATCCCCTTTTGTTTCTGTCTTGTAACATGTACAGGTCGAGCTGTGGGCAAACCTTCATGCTTCCCTTTTGTTTGAGGAGTCATCTTTGTGTGTGAACGCATTTCATGGGCTCTCCAGGTCCTTCTAAACCACAGTATGATGCATGAACTAAATACACCACAGACCTAGTTTCTTTCTATAGTTTTGGGTTGCTGACAGGCCTGTGGGAGTGCAGTGTGTGCCATGCAGAGGTACTGTGAGGGAAGGAGGCTGGCCAGCCAGGCTGCACCAGGAGACACCGGATCAACGTTACATAGTGTGGGGCTGCACAGAGGGACTCTCAGCTGAATTTGCTTTAGTGTCATAGAACATAATTTTAGTCATCTTCTATCCACAAAGACTAATGTGAAGTTCTGGAAAACTGCAGAAAGTGTGAAAAATGTTGCTTCCCTGCTTGTCTGGGTCGTTCCCACAACATATGGTGGTACTGTTTCACTTCTCTGATGTTTGGGGTTTTTTTCACTCCAAGGATGTCCCATTTGCCATATTTGTTAAGTTGTGGAATCCTTTACTCCTTCTGAAGTGTTGCAGGGCTCTAGCAGTTTTTTGTTTTCAGCACTTGTTGTGTGAGGTGCCTTGCTGCATGTGTGGTATAAACACTGGATCCCTTTTGACCCCATAGTAAGGTTGTGCTCCTTCTTACTTTCATGTACAATCAACTTGGTCGTCATTGTGCCTTGAGGGTGGTGAGAACTTATTTTTAGATACAGTCTTGCTGTGCTTAATATGTGTACACTCAGCAAACAGATTGTTGCAGGGCAGATGAGTTGCTTGAGTCACTTTACTCACCTTCATATGTGCACTTTGGTACACTGTGTTTCGACACATCACATTCAGAAAACCTCTGCATGTTCTTCCAGTGATCTTGGTTGCTGAGAACTGAAATGAAAAGAAAATCATAGTCTAGCTTTATACTTGCATTAGAGATAGAATTAGGAAACCAAATCAAAGATTCTAACAAGCTTATATGGGATACCACTTCTTTGTTGTGAGGAGAGGCTGTAGTGATTTGCACCAGCTCAGCTAATATTGTCTAGTAAATCCATGTCTATAGGAGGTAGGGAAGGCAGGGTGGGAAATGCTGTTGACACAAAATTTGACAGTTGGTAGATACTGTAAAAACCCTTTTTTGCCTAATGTTGCTGCTTCTAGAGCTACTGAGCTCTCTGACCATGAGTTGGTCATCATGTCTTTGGGAGCGAAACATTTCAACAGGCATGTGAGCATTGTCTTAGGATTTGCCTTTTCTCTAGGCCTCATCTTTGCTAGACCTAAAGTCCAGGTCAAGTACCCAGACCCATATGCTTCCCAGTAGCTGCTTAGGAGAGCTGTATCAGCGTGTTGGTCCAGTAATTGTCTAGCATGCTGTTCACAGAAGTTGAAACATCTGACTACACTCTTCATAAATAGGCAAGATATGGTTTATATCTGTTGAGGTTGTAGATGGGGTCTTAACTGTTGACAGTTGTTGCCAACATACCACTTTACTGTAATAGATTGAGCAGCTCCTTCATCACTCCCAAGTGTACCTTCTGCCAGGCATTTGTTGTGGGCTCTCTGTGTGTTCTTATAATGCTCTCAGTGTCATTGGTAGTGCCAGTTGTTCAAGTTGACCACAGCAGAGCCTCTTTATATTTCAGTGAAGAAATTCAGCTTAGTTCCTGTCTCTTTTGTCATTGTCTCTTTTTTTTTTAAACAGTCATCAGACGCTGCCTTTTGCACCTTTTCAGTCACTTCCTTTTAGTTATGCAGCTACCCCAGAGTAACTGTGAATAGCAGTGATTAGGAGGCCTCTGCATTATTGGTGCCCCCTTCATAAACCATGTCTGTTAGAGTGGCTGCAGTTGAAGGTGCAGCCTTTACCTTGTTGCAAAGATCTGACAGATTTCTTTAGCTTTTCCTTCTGTACCTGCCGACAGTTCTGGATGGGGTCATGGTGTTTGAGTGGAGGATTGAAACAGAGCAGCTCTAAGTTATCATTTCAGACTTGGTCTTTCTGAGATAGCAAAAGTGGGAGTATTTTTGCCTAAACAGGTGATCAGTAGATAGGCTGGATGATCCTGCGCTGTCAGGATGGGTTTGATGAGTGACTTGGCCTATTTTTCGGGTCTCTTGCTGTTAGAGAGGAATTAGCAGGATGGTTGTCCTTCTGAAGTTTTGTGCATTTTTGAGGGAAGTGGAGGGAGAGGAAGAGAAGTCTTGAAACCAAAATCTGACCTACTTTTGCTTCTCTCCACAGCTGCCAAAAGCCTGCTGAACAAGAAGTCAGATGGAGTGAAGGTAAGTTCTTGCTTTCCCATTTCACTGTCTCTCCCACCATCTGAACAGAAGGCGACCTCTTTCTCTGGTGCCCATCCTCTTCCAGGGTAAAGCCACAGCCTGGTCTTGTGGCTGGAGTTGCTATAATCAGTGTATTGTTATGGAGCCCCACGTGGGATCTCAGTGTTCCTTCCATGCACCTTATACATTATACAACTAGCTAAGTGCACTATTGTAACAGCAGGAATTCTTTTTCCCCTTTCTGTGAGGTATGGAGAACTGGTCAGTGCTGTGGATTAGGAAGGCTAAAGACTTGCTCAGTTGTGACACAGGGCTCTGACTAGTCTGTTCTCTTCAGTGCAGAATGGATATTGCACAGAGCAGTTGTCAGTGACTGATAATACCCAGCACACCCTATGGAAGTTTTTTTGTCTACCCCCTTGGACAGATGCTGATGGTTGAGCTGGGAAGAGGGAGTGGGGAAGGAGGAGCCTTCAAATGTTCATGTTTGGACAGAACAGAAACTGAGTATTGTGTTAGGAGTTCAGTTCATGTGCTTGAAATTGAGGCACTCTCCTGTTCCCTTCTGAGGGGAATTATTTTTTCCCCACATCTGTGTCACTCTTTGCATTGCAAGGGCATTGTTTAATGCCAGAGGTCAAATAGACCATTGCCGAGGCTGGATGTTGTTGCAGGCAGTAGCTCTTTACCATCTGATACAGGGGTAGAGACAGTTATAGGCTAGAACACTGTCCTCCCCTAACCCTTCCTTCTCCAAGGATAATTGTCCTCCACATGGAAAAGAAGGATTGGGTTTATTACCTTTCATTTTTATTTGAAGTCCAAACCTTTTTCTACAGCTGTTGAGTGGAACATCTCCTGGATTAGCACTGTGGACAATCTTCATTCTCCCCATGCTGGGGGGCTGACCTGCATACTGTAGGACCAACACACCTGTTCTCTCCTGCTCTCTTGTCTCCCAGGGTTTGGGACTTTTTTTTTACCAAAATGGCCTGTGGAACTGCTATTCTTGTCCTAGGATGCTTGTCTTAAAATGTGCCTGCAAGAGTGAGCTTTTGTGCCATTGCACAAACCTGCCTCTTGTACAGACAGGCATTGAGCACATGCACACTAATACAGCAGGTGTTTTAGAGTTGTTGCATCTGTTGATATTGAAAACATTACAGTAAAATCCCAGTGGAATAAGAATGGACTATCCCAAATGTTGTGAACTGAGAACCATCAGGTGCTTGCTTCAAACTCCCAGTGAGGCAGGGGAGAAGCAAGCGGAAGAACAGCAGGTATCAACACGTCTACATGGTTTTGTTACCTATCTAGAAAAAGAGTTTCCTTCTTGGGATTCTTGATTTCCAACAGACTTCCAGGGGTGCCACATCTGGGGTCAAAATATTCCAAAAATGGACAAAGGATATACATACAGATTTTCAGGCACAACTTCCTGATCATGTAGTTACAAGGAGATCCCCTATGTTAGAGACTTCCAGCTCCTTAGAATGTTCGTGGTGTTTGGTTCATGGAGTACATGGTGCCTTCCTCCATGAAAAGGATACCTCTGGATTTACTTCTTTTCAGCTCTTCACAGTGTATGTTGTTCCTCATATGTATAATTGAGTACTTGTGATAAAGTAGAAGGCAGATTAGAGAGCATAGCTTGCTCTGTACATGGTGAATGAGATTGCCCTCTGGAAACCTCTTCTTTGCCTCTGCGTGACTCTGGAGATCTGCAGTCAAGAGTCTGCGTGCAACTTCCCTGCTCCGAAGTGGTAGAGCAGTCTGGCTTTGCAGTATAAACCCCAGTGTTGTCCATGAGGGGCACTGCTCACATTCAAGCTGGGCTGAGGGCCCTCGGGAGAGTTGTTTAAGCTTTCCCATTTTCCCCAAATGATGTCTATCTTCAGATGTGGCTTTTGAGTCCTCATTTCTGTAAGTGTTAAAACTCAGAAATAAATTATATATTTCCTATTAAAGCTCGTGTTTTGCATTACTCTTGCTCAATAATATAGACTTTTAAAAGTACAGATTGCTTTTCCCCAGTGCTACGCTTGAACAAGATAGAAAGCAGTAGTGGTCAGTGTGTGCTTGTAGTACATCCTTAACACTTCTGTTGTAGGATTTCTGTGGCTACATGCTTATCTCTTTCCTCGCCCTCACTGTTTAAGTGTATGGTGCTGCATCCCTTTAGTCATCCCATGGAAGTGTAGCTTTTACCATGTCCATTCACTTACTGGAGCAGCACTGGCACACTTGGCTGCTGTGCAGCAGTCTCTGTTGGTCACTGTCTGGTCAGTGGCCTCCCCATTGTGACCAGCACACTTGGCATAGGTTGCTTTTTATGCAGGAAATTTGTAATTTTAGCTCCACCCGTCTTCTCCCCCTGCACAGTTCTGACTAACTAGTGCCAGTGTCTGGCTGAGTTAAGAGCATCTGGTCTTACATTACTTGTAGCAAACAATGATTTTCTGCCCATTGCAGCAGCGCAGAGCACAAACACTGTGGCTTGAACACCAGCCAGATTTTCAGCTTTGTGGTATCCTTTTCACTCCCACTTCCTATATAAATAATTCTACATCAGATGTAGGTTTAGAACAAGCATTGCATGCTGTATTTTCAACTGCAGTTTTCTGCTGACTGCACACCATGTAGTTAGGCTGTTTCTCATGTTTCCTCCAGATAAGAAGACTGGTTTGTTTCATGGTTGAGTTTTTTGTTTGTCTCTTACAACCTTCTTGGAAATTAACTCCTTATGGAGATGTGAGAGCAAATGTTTGTTTCTTTATTGGTTTATCTGATCCAGGGTGACTGTGCACCATGAGACTGTTGTCACACAGCAGATAAGAATGAAAAGGGCATTTTTTTTCCACAAATGGATTATTACACTACTGTAAAAATTAATGACTTTAAAGACATAGACGAAAAAAACATTGCCAGTTTGTCTTAATTTACTTTCTATTCAAGATAACTTTCACATCCTTTTGGCTGATATTGAGCTGTCTATGCTAGAATTCTGCATTATTTGACAAATACAGTAGGAATTTCTATTACATAGTAGTATGATGCAAGATTGAGTGAGACCTATACATCTTTCTCATGCTTTAGTCCCAAGAAATCCATGAAAATGTGTGTTGGGGAATATCTGATGCAAGATGCAGCTTGTAGTTGCTCATTTATCGTAAATGAGAGAACAGTGATTTATTTGTCACATGTGGTGATATGACCATCTAGTATGAGCTGTGTTGAGCTAATACATAAAGAAAAGAAAAAAAGGTACAATTTTTGCTTCTGTAGGAATTGGCTTTAATCTTACTGAAGGAAGTTTAGCACTCAAGCAATTAGGATGTATGCATTTTGCTTGCATCAGGCCATTTTGGGAGTAGAGGAAGCTTAAATCAGGAGGGGAGGACAGAAAAGAAACATATTTTTTGATTCCAATATAGGTGTTTCCACACTGGAATTATTTTGGTAATTTCCATGTATATGCATTTTCATGTATATTCTGTTCCTCGAGCAAGTTCCTTTCCAAAATCCAGTTGAAGCATTCCTGGCTTTCATTTTGCACTGTTGCTTCTATTTCAAGTACTAATTCTGCTAATTGGTAGATATTTCATCAGCTTGGCACTTGAGAACTTTTCCATTATCTTAAATAATGAATGATTTAAACTGCCTTGAATCTTAAATTCTGCCTGCTCACCAAACCTTTGTAATGCTGCACTAACTTACTTCAAGCAGAATTTGGATCCAAGCTGATGGAGTAGCAGCAGGAAGGCCCAGGTTTTATCCCCAAGGAACATGCTTTTCTGCTTTCACATCCAGAAAGTGAGGCTAGAAGATGCTGAGTGATGAGTTGCAGAGCCATGTATCATACCACGTATCTGTGGCCACCACTGTAGGTCCCAGGTATTTTTTAAGATTCTAAGTTTATGAGCAACATTGTGCAGCTACCATTCTAGAATTTACTTTAGACTGCTTCACATCAAATTTACTTGCTTTCTTGTTCCCCTTTCTGCCTGTAATCTGGATTTGCCATCTACTGCAAGGTGAGAGAGGGATTAAGGAGTGGGCTGGGGCAAACACCTGGATGAAGATTAGGGACACTTTATGCTGAATGTCCTTTCTCTGACCTTGTCAGAGACTGGGCTCCTTGTAGTTAGTGTTACATTCCTACTGTTGATTTTTTTTTTGTCTCTGGATAGCACTTCAAACAGTAAGTTCCCTTTTTTCCAAAGGGGTATTTGACTAGTAGGGTCTGTCAGATCCAATTCTATAATCAGAAATTGTTGATGCTTAAAGTGGTATTTTTACTTAAGTATGTAGTTGTATTTTTCAATAGGTCCTTCTCTAAGCTCTTTTTCAGTTTCTTCTCTTTTTTTCCCTTTCTTGTTTACTTCGGACCACTTTGTTTCGGGATTAAGATACATAAAATTATAACAATGTTTTTCAGGCCCACTGTAGAACTGTGGAAATAGTAAGGTGTGGAGAATGCTGTGGGATGCAGGAGATTTTATCAGCATTCACTTGCAGTGCTCTGCAGAATCTGTTGATTTTCTGTGTTGTCTTTCTGCCACATGCACTCTGTTTTCTTTCCCAGTAAAAGCTGTAT
>JAOXXN010000082.1:14582465-14596649 GCA_026770055.1 Myrmophylax atrothorax
AGCAAAACTTGGCTGAAAGAGTAAAAATCCTTTTTTTTTTTTTTGTTTAACCAGGTTAATGTTTTAAAATCTGCCCTTAATATTACATAACTGCAAAGAGGCATCAAATACCATTTGTTCTGCTGTTTGTAAAGAGTATTGCAGTAAGTGTACATTTTATGCCTGATAGGTACCAGCTTTCCCTGCCCTTTGCACAGTAAAGAGTATGTGGGGAAGGAAGGATACTCTGTAAAGTGGCATGGCTGCTGAGAAAGCAGGTGAAAGTGTGCCTTAAACAGAGAAGGCACAGCAGCAAGGTAAACTAACCTATAAAATCTGTAAGGGTCAAGTAACATCCACATAATGACCAGGAGGAGCTAATGCTTCTATCTCTGTATCTGGGCTTGTTATAGTCTTAAAGCCATACTGTTTAAACATTATTCTGGTGCAGCTAAATGAGGAGAACCCAAGTTCATCTGAACAGTAGAGTGTGCTGAAGTGTTTTATGCAAGACACCTGGGCAGTGTTTCAGATCTGTTTAAGTGCTGACTTCTAGAAGCCCATTTACCTGCCTTTGATGCATTCAGTTTTTTCACTGCATTGTTGTAATACCTTGAAACACCAAATGAGATCAAGGGTCCAGTGTGCTTAGCACTGTAGCAATGGCTAAGCAGGAAATCCCTGCCTCTTTGCTTACAAGTTAAACAGACAAGCTGACAAAAGGGCAAGAGAGAAGATGGATTGACAAAGATGAAGTTATTTGCTCAGCATCACACAAAAGGGCTATAGCAGAAGTAGAAATAGGACTTCAAATTTTCTAGTTCAAGATGCCTCTCACTGATCTGCTTTGAGTTTAAAATTTTTTTCCTACCTGAAGTTCTGAAATGACTATACTGTCCATAGGAATATGAGTTGCAGCAAGTGTGACATGTTAACGTAAATATACTGTCAGTATCAAGCTGGGGGAGAACTGCATGTAGAAGATAGAAACATAAAAACCTGCCATAAAAAATAGCCATGTTAAGTGCCCAGGAGTGTGAATGGGACCTTGCTTGGAATCACTCTACTTCTAATAGTATCTTCTAGTACGTGTTGTGGAACAATTTGCACTTGCCATTTCTAGCATTGCTACTGTGCTGAAGAGACTGATTCTTCAGGTTGTCTGCTGACTTCTGTTTATTGTTACCTAAAGCAAGAGTCTTCCTTAAGTTTCACTGGAGAGAATCCGCTCCTCTTTCAGATGAACACCTAAATTTCACGCACATAATAAAAATGGAACTTTACCAAACATTAGGCCTTGGTTTGTTGTCTGTACTGCTTCGGGAGAATGTTTTGCCACTCAGGTGTAGGGAAATCCTTAAAGTGATCAGTGAGGTACTTTACCATAGGCTATGTATCTGCCTTTAACAATTTTTTGCATTCCCTGGGACATCTCTGAACTGCCTAGTAATTCAAAGAGATGTAGCTTTGTTACGGAAAGGAAAGAGAACAATATAACTAAACTTCTGTTATCTTATTTACTTTGCTAAGTTGCAGTCACATTACAAGAAGAACAAAAAGTTTTGCTCACTCAGCTAGTCACCTTGGGAAGGTAACATAGATGGTTCTGATGCAGCTGTTAAGATGGTATTGGGAGATTAATCTGGTTTTAGTAACTTCCTTGTATATGTTTTGACTTAATTTTTGATGGCTTTAGCACTTACTGCCAGTGCCTCATGTTGGCATTATCTAACCTGTCTTGTGTTTCCGTAGTATTTTCCTGCTCTGGTTGTAACACTGACCTCACTCCCCACCCGTTTCATGCTGCCTAGCTAGCTGTTCTTCCCTGTTGTCATAGTAGCCAGTAATTATGTGCTTTCTGGGCTTTCTACACTACATCATGCCAAGTTAATAGACCAATGCTGTTTTAAATTTAGCTTGTATTCTAATTAAATTCTGATCTACAGAGGGTTCTGTTTCCTTCTGTGCCAGTGTTACTCATGCCTCTCCATAGGAGGGTGTTTGTTTTCTGCATGGCTTGGTCGACTCTCTTCATATTGTACCTTTTGCTTGTATCTTAATGTTTTCTCTCCCTTTTTTTGTAACTCACTAGAAATGTATGAACTTCAAATGAGACTGTCCTTAGAGACAAGTTTCCCTGCAGTATCTATATAGTCTCTGTTTGTCTGCTGCAACTTGTCGGATACATTAAAAGTAAAAACTGAAGTTTTGGAGCAGCTTCTCAGCTTGTATGAATTTCCACTTCTCCAAGTTAAAAATTCCCTGTTGTGACTGGCTACACAAATTCCTTTGGGTTGTTGGTGGACTAAGCATTGTATTAATTCACTAGTAGTAAATCCTATTTCAGCTCTAGCTTGAGGAAAAGCCCATGGAGAAGCTAAATTGTCCTGAAAGAATTTGAAAGTAATCAAAAACTTGTAAACCATGTAATGCCAAGCCCTATGTCGTGCCTCCATGAAGAGACAGCTTCATGAACCAAATACACAACAGATCAGAGTCTGTCTGTACAGGAGTTAAAGATCAGATAAGGCAGAAGCTTTGCTAGTCTGAGCATGTTCATGCAGTGGCTGTGTGATTCTGGACTGTATGGTGTGAGTAGGAATGTGGTTCTGGGTATGAGGTGAACATTGGTACTTCTGCTTTCAAAGGCATGCCAGTCTGCATGTGTGCTTGAGATCTGATGTGAGGATAGCAGAGAGCAAGGCTATATTCAAGGTGAAAGCTGTGAAGGCTCTGTATGGAATGTAACTGTATGGAATGGGGAGGTACAAGTCTGTGGGCTGTACTGTGTTCACAGCTGCTCCAGAGGTGGGCTGTGGTAGTGTGCAGGAGTCCAGAGCTGAGCCCACACCATCGAAGTTTTTGTCTGGGACGTGCTGTCCTACACTACTATGTGAGCTAGACTCTGTAGTAAGCAGCAGAAAAGTAGCCTAGATAGTGCTGAAGGAGAAGGGCAGATGGAAAATATATGTGGAGACAGCAGGGGAAAATAGCATTGTAATGTGGAAAGACCTGCCAGGCTCAGCTTAGACAGGATGACAATAAGAGTTTAGTGAAAGAGCTGAGAAATGCATGCTGAGCATTGTTTACTGAAGAGTGCAGTTTGGTGTGAAGATGTCTTTGAAGATGACTGAAGATGCTGTTGAACAAGAGTAGAGTCCAAGAAGGTTGAGTAGGGTTTGAACCTGTTTGTTCTCCTCCCAGTATCTGAAAGCGCAAAGTGTTCTGGCTGTTGAGTGCCTCTGTCTTACTTGTGGAAGTGTTAGTGCACCTTGCCTCTCCAATCAGCCCCAAATTCTCTGTGAGGGAGCTTTTCTCTTCCCCGTGCTATGCACAGAAGTTCCCTCTTCTTTCTTTAACCCCTGGGGATGCCTCTCTGTTTTGTCCTCCTCCCTACCCTCTGATGTGAGTTACAAACATATCTCTGCTTCCTCCAAATATGAACACATGTAGGGTTTCTGCCTACCTCTTCAGTGTGGCTGGAGAAGTTGCCCCATTTTCTGAGGTGGGAGAGCACAGAGAGGCATCCCCTTGCATCCTACATCTTGTGCATAAATATTCCTCTCTCTTCTTCACTCCTTATATCAGTGTGTGGGGCACCTACTTCTGACCTCAATGTTTGAGGGGATGGGGGTCTTCAGCCCTGCCCTTTCCCCTGGTGTGTAGTCATGTGCTTTAATGGTGACTTCTCTCTGCTCCTTCTGGTGTGTCTGTGCATTTCTGCTGCTGCTTATACCTGCCTCAGGGGAGCATTATTGGCAGGGGGGCCCTTGCTGGCACACTAATGTGTGAATAGTTTCTGTGCTTTTCTTCTCATCTCCTCTCTTCCCTTCTCTTTCCCTCTCTCAATGATGTGTCCAGAAAAGGAAGTCGAGCTCCAGTGTGCATTTGATGGTGAGCACCTCCCGTAAGCTGCCTGCGATTCGTGCGTCCACCATTTCTCATGCCATGCACGCTCGGCTTGTGCTCATCACCCTACATAGCATGTCCGTGCCGGGGCGGGGGGATCCGTGTGCACTAAAGGTCCATGTCCTCACTACAAGGGCTCTGTGACCCTCTGGCCCCCGGCCACATACAGCTCCATTTTGTGCAGAAAATCAGCTGCTGGCAATGCAGTTTGACTTTGCCTGCTCTGAGTGTGAAACAAAAACAAAAAAAAAAGAGCGAGTGGTTCTCCTGGGCTCAGCAGAGCAGGTCCATGCCTTGCCTGGACATGAGGCTTAGTCATTCTGTTGCAGAGGTTCCAAAAAGAGGAGGAGGTGCTTTGCCTGGTGTTGGTGCTGTCATCCTTGTTAGGAGCCTTGCAGTGTAGAACAAACTGGGAGTCACTGCAAATGTGGCAGAGGCTGATGGGGCTCCACTGTTCAGATGAAATGTGTGGGCACAGCACCACCAGGCAGATCAGAGCTGCCAGTCACTGGGTTTTTTTACCGTACTTACTGAAAAGGTTTGTCAGAGCCTTTATTATCCAAAACTTCCTTTTGTCCTGATCTTGTTTATGTATCCCAGCATGAGCAAATACCCAGTAACTGCCTCCCCTGTCCTGTTCATTTCCTTTTTTCATCCATCCAGATGTTTGACATCCATAGAATTTGTCGAAAAGTAGTCAAACCCACTCTCAAGGGAGCAAAGAGGAAATTGGCCAGTGTCATATTGTCAGGAGTCATACAGAGCCCAATGACACACTTTGAGACTGAGATATGAACAGTAACTACAGTGCAAAAATCAGTTATTGTATTATCTCCTTTGCACAGAGAAATAACAGAAAAGATTTCTTCTCTGTTTCAGATAGGAACAGGAATGTTATAGTACTGAGAAAGCAGAATAATTGTTTCTGCATTACTGCCTGGAAGATATTTCTCCTCTTCCTCCTTCAATGACAGCTTAAAACTGTAGAAAACCACACAAAAAAAGTAAACCCAAAGTACTGCTTTGACAATGTAATGTAAGGGACTGACTTTTCACCAGCCCTGCCTTTATCCAGGGCAGGAGTTCACTGTGCCTTTCTTGCCTTTCTTTTCTGCCCACTGCCAGCAATATTTAAATCCCATTTGCATGTCATTTTAAAGCAGCTGGGATATGTAAACATGGAAGAAGTGAAGGTGGCTAAATAACCAGAGACAACCCATGTGTTGGTACTTACTTTCGTTTAGTTGGCTAGATGTGTGTCCCCAGCGATATGAGCACTGGTCTGTTTTCTTTCTCTTGCACCCTCTGTGTTGTTTGTGCCTGTCTGTCTGTCTCTTGTCTAGCTCAGGAAGTGCTGCCAACTGCTGTGCCAAAGTTCAATCATGTTACATAGGTCTTAAGAAGGGCCTGGCACCTTTTTAGGTGAATTGTGTGCCTTTAATTTGAGCTGTACCAAATTACCAAGGAACATAGCCTGCCCAGTGACAGTGATGTTGGCCGGCAGTAGGAGGAGTAAGAGCTGGCTGTGCACCTGGGGCTCTGGGAAGGGAAGGTTGGTTTCCTCCAGGGAAGAGCAGTTGGTTAGATGGCCACAAGACATGACCGTGTGCAGGAAGTTTAGTGTGTCAGATACCTCTATCTGAAAAAGAGCTGTGAAAAATGCTTAGGCTTAGCTGCCTTTAATTTCATTGGGACTGTCCCGGAGTAAAATGCTATGTGATTCTGGATAGCAAACGTGATACTTGGTCTTGTTCAGCCCACTGGCTGGGGAAGAGTATGATGAATGAACTGAGTGCTCAGTGCAGCCTGGAGGGTAGGCTGTGTGCTTTGAGTGTGTGTGGGTTTGCACTTTATAAGGCAACATACCGCACCTAACAAGCTGCTGTCAACTTTTTTTCAGAACACTGGCTTCCTGGATGTTTGTTTGGGTTTTGGTTTTGGTTTTCCCATTTGGCCTTAGTGATAAAGCCTTCCAAAAAGTGGAATTGGTTTTGTGTACCTTCTTTCAAGATAACTTTATCTTCTTATCCCAGTGGACTAAGAAAGATGTGCTGCATTTCCCTCACTGGAAGAGGTTTGGAAGATAGAGCTCTGCATTAGGTTCACAGTTTCTGAAGAAGTACAGGAACCACAGTGCTGTGTGGAGAGGTGGACCCAGGCATTGCCAGAAGTTTGATTGTGTTTATGACACAAAATAGCTTGAGATTAATTTTTTCAGGTTGATCTGCTCCTCTGACATCCACAGTGACTGTCATCTCTTCTGCCATCAGGTTGGAAATATCTGCAGAAAGCAAAGCTCTCAGAAGGCCAGTCTTAGGACAATGCAGGGATGTATAGGAAGAGACAGCAAAGAGAATTTCTGTAGTATTTCTCCTTTCTTAGCTTTGAGTTTGAGTGTGTCATATGCTCCTATTTTTTTTACCATGGACTTCTGAAGAATTTATTCATGCCTTCCTCTTCTACTTCCTCCTCTCTCCACCTGCCCAATCTTCCTCTTCTGTTTCTCCTCTCTCCCTCTACAAAAGCAATAGTTAAGCCAAGACACATTGTTTGTCAAGAAAAACTGAAGTATTAGTAGGTGTGTGTGAAGTCTCAAGCTTATAAGATCTGTCACTGGTTGACATAATTATACCTTTGGCAGATGTTTTCCAGTTCAGCATTTGACTTTTACATTCTTTGTGGTGTTTGTGGTGTGGTGATGAGGGACTGATGTTTTGCAGTATGAGTTTGCACTCCCTGAGAACAGTGGGATAGTGAGTCATGGCAGTGAGGGCACACTGCTGAGAGCTCCCTTTTGATACCCTGATTTGTGAACTAACAAGTCTGAGTGGGGCTCCTGTGGTGCTGATTTTGACATTGCTGCTGGTGTGTGGCAGCATGAGAGCCATGTACCTGGTGTGGGGGTTACATGTGGGCTAGGAACTATACACTAGTGGACACAGGTTTGGCTTCCTACAAACACAGACTTTGCTCATTCCTGACATTACTGACGTACATGATACAACGGGATGCTTCTTTTCAGCAAGCTGGTAATGGCCTCACTGTTGTGCTATAGGAATGCAGGAAATGGAGATTTTATTCTTCTGCCACAGCTACAAGAGAGACAGAAAAAGAGAAAGACGAAAAACTACTGGGCACCATCCAGAGAACTTCCTACTTGCAGAACTGCATGGCCTTTTCCTTGTGTTCCAATCCCATTCCTTTCCATATTTTGGTCCTGAAGTCTCTTTGTTCAGGTCACAGCAGGGATACAACACACCATACATCACCTTTTCTCTACCTTTTCTAGGGCTGACCACACTTTTCCTTGGATCAGTAGATTCCCTGGAACCCTCAGCATTATCACATACCTAGGACTGTGTCTGTACACTTTGGGACTCCTCAGACTTGACTCACATTTGTGCCCTGTTTGAGACAGCACCTTGACTATCATGCATCTCTCACTTCTGTAGTTTATTTCTCTCCGGACTGCTGCCATCTCTCATTCTCCTTCACCAGATATTTTTGTTAGTGCTCATTGCAGGATTCTCCCCATCCCTTAGGGCTGCTGTCTTTTTTCCTTATGTTTTCCTTCCTTGTAGCTCTAGCAGTCCATGTACATTTGGATTTTGGTACATCCCTTACAACTTCTATTGCCTCTGAGGGAAGGATGAAGTCCAGAGACCTGGGTAGCACGCCTTCCTCTCTCTTCTTGCCGATTGAGCCTGTGGGGAGGGGAGGGTCTGAGGAGATGGTTGGGGTTGAAGCAATACTGTCATTTTCTTGCTGCCTCTGCTTCCCAGCAGTGGAACTAAAACCATGTTTTTCTGTCTCAGCCACAGAGCAACAACAAAACCAGTATAGTAAGCACTGCAAAAGAAACACCCCCAGTGCAGACGTCCATGGTATCTTCCCCAACCACTATTTTTTTCCTGTTTGGTTTCATTTTGATTCTGTCCTCTCCCCTTCTCCCCCCACCCCCCTTCCCGAGTGCTGCTTGTGCCGCTCTGTTTCAGCTTATGTTTTGGCTTCGTTCTGTCTGTGTCCCTGTGCTGGTGTGGGGCCTGATCACAGCCTCACAGGCTTTGGGTTGGGGGTGCTGAGCAGAGCTGTGGTTGGATATGGGGATCGCAGCTTGCCTGGACTTCCCTGTGTGCCATCCCTGTATAGTTCTGTGTGTCCTGTCCAACTGTTCCTGCTGGCTTTGGGGAGGTTTTGGAAGAAGAGAGTGTCAAGTTCCATCCACTCTCCAACACTCAGGAAATGAAGGATGGACTTCAGGACACCACAGAAGAGAGGGCAGACAAAGGGCTTTCAGAGGGATCCTTTGACGGCCCATTTGGCCTGCTCAGTTGAGTTGATCCTCTGCAGCTCACTGACTTGCTGGGCCAGCATTTTCTGTCTGGGCTGTGTGCAGGCTGCACAGGTGCCCTGTGCCAAGTCCTTTGAACAGCACAGCTCGGAGTGTGTGGCCTGTCTTGGTCACTTGGAAGAACAGGCACTGGGTGGTAGAGGTGGATGGGTGAGTGTACATCACTGCCCAGCACAGTCCCTGGTGTCTTCGCTGAGCCACCCTGCAAGAGTGACAGCAGTGGGAGGAGATGGTACAGGATCCTGAAGTCTTGTCCTGGTAATGAAGGGATGAGTGCAGTAGCTAGTTAGCACCCATAGGCCTGGTAGCTGCTTTTTGTTGTCTGTTTCTGGAGAGTTGGATTTGGCATTTTTTGGGCGGGGGGAATTTGATGTTGGTTTTGTTTGTTGTAGGATGAAAGATTCTTGGGACACTTCATAATTTTCTGCTTTCCTTTTACTGGCTTTCTTCATGTTATTGATACTGAGAGAGCCTTTCTAAATTACTAAATAGTGTTATTATTGAAATTGGAGCTCATTTTAGAGATTTTTAGAGAAATGTGCCTTTGGCAACTCCTCTCTAAGAGGCATTGAGGTGGTCTGGTTCATTCCCTTTCATTACGGAAATTATGAATGTCCGTTTTTCAGGGTAAAACACCCATCAACCTTCCTAAAAAACTGGGAGACAAAGGCCCCAGCCTAGTGTTATCCTTCCTTCCCCCTTTCCCCCTTCTGAAACATTTTCCAGTGAGGACACTGCAGAGGGGTCATTACTTCATGAATGGCTGCAGAGAGTGCAGACTGGCTGCTTGGTTGCCGTCTGGTGCCTGTGCCAGCCTGGTTCACTGAAAGCAAATTGGGAATTAGGGGCAATTGCAGGGAAGCTGGGGGCTTTGTCTCCTTGCGACTGTAGCTTTTAGTGCAGCCTCTCTCAAGGAAATCTGTGCAGGAAGTGTGTGCGCACCACACGCAGGCACATGTGTGCTGTTTGGAGTTTGTGGTTTGATTTTATTTTTTTTAATGTCAGTCATCTTTTCTCCACTTGCTGGGGAGTGAAAAGAAATGAGAGCATGCCTTGGAACTGGAGTTTAATGATTCTTCCATCCTTTCCTAGGAGCCTCAAACAACTGTTGTCCATAATGCTACAGATGGCATAAAGGTAAGGGATGGGAGTGTTGCCAGAGAAATCTCTGCTTCTGTCTTTGTGTGTCTTAATTCAGTTTCTACCTTTCCAATGTCTGGTTTTTAGCATGCTCCTGAATACAGCTGGCAGTAGACTAGGAAGGTTGTGTTATATGGGTGTGGGTCTCTGGGGGAGGCTGAGTCAAGACAACTGTTCAGACATTAACATCTCTTTCCTACCCTGGTGTGTAATCACCACTCTCTTTCATGTGTGGGATGGAAAAGAAGGTATAGGCACTTAGGTACTTCTTGTTTCTTCTGGAAATGGAGACTTCCTCTGAGGAAGCCTGGAAGCCCTTCTTTAGCCTCTTGTGGCTATTCTTCTTCCAAGCAGAAGCAGCTCTCATTTGATTTCATTTGACAGAGTTTGGTAACTTTTGCACTTAGAAAAGTTCTGGGTGAACAGCTTGAACACGCAAAAGCTGAGCAGAGATGCTGCTAAGTTTTGCTTAGTATTTGGCCTGCTTTCATCCAAATCTTCCTTGTATCATCCTCTCCCTGCCACCCCTGCTAATGTTTTTGTGCTTTTCCCATCTTTCTTCACAAACAAATCAAACTATTTGCTCGTGGTCCTGACTGCTGATGCCTGGTAATGCTCTGTTCTACCACACAGGGTTCCACAGAGAGCTGTAACACCACGACTGAAGATGAGGATCTGAAAGGTAGGTGTTCTGCCTGCAATTTCTAACACAGTTAGGTGTAGGCAAGGGGTCCTGGACACTCGATCATTGCCTTGAACTAGCTTCCCAAATTTCTGTGTCTGACTCAGTTCGTAAATTCACCATGATGCTGTCATTCCCACCACAGTGGGACCATGCGTTGAGGAACCAGCTGACTTGGCCTCTGGTATATAAATACTGTTTGCCCCAAGCTAATTTGTTTTTATCTCGGAGTTGGAATTCTTTTTCTTGCAAATATCATAATCTGTTCATCTCCAGTCCATTTCTAGGCATGGAAAATCCCTACCAGTCCCTTGAGGTTTGGAGTCTGCTTGATTGCTTCACTGTAGGTTACAGGGAGGCAAAATTTTCTATTACTGCTCAGTCTCCCTTTTCACCACTGAGAATCTCAGTGACGTGCACACAGTTCCCTTGTTATTTTTTTTATTCAGGTCTATTTTTATTTCTAAGATGAAGATAATTCTCAACCCGTCATCTCTCAATGGAAATGATTTTTCATGTCCTTGTCTGAGATATCAGTAGAGGGAGAGGCCAAGAAGAGATTGCACGCCTTTCAGTGACCATATCATAAGTATTCTGTGCTTGTTAAACTCTTTAAATGACGGAGCTTCAAGTTCCATGTCTGCTCATGTTGTTTGAGCAGCTGTATTTTGCCTGACTTCCCGTATGAAGGACAAGCAGACATTTTCCTAAATGAGCAGGTTCAGGGTGGATGAATGCAGTCTGCATTCTGGAAAAAATGTGTTAAAGGCTTGCATTTTGAGGAAGAGGTGTTCTCATTCTCCCTGTAGTCCATCTGAGTTACATATCCAGGGAAAAATCAGTGCTGACCCTGTGATGTAACAGCAATGTCACCTCTGTCAGCTGGGCTAGTTCCTGCTGCTTTCTCATGGCTTATCACAAGCTGCTGGCTCCTCTTCTGAGAAGTCAGAGGGAGCAGAAATGCATGCCAGTGAGTGAATGAGCTCTGCAATACAGATTGTTTCAGATAAAACTTAGCCTCATTACAGGACAGTATTCTAGCTCCCACCTTTTTACCAAAAAGTAATCCATGATTTAAGGACCTCACTTTGAGAGACGGGAACGGGGTGGGGTTTGTACTGTTGTGATGAATTTCATTTATCTGTCTCTGCTGGATAGCTGTCCAGAACAGATATTTCTCTAGAATTTTGTCTCCTCTGGCACCTTCTGTTCAGGAGAGGTCCCATGCTTGAGCCAGTTCAATCAATGGGTCATGTAAGTCAGGAACACAAATACTGTGAGGAAAAGAAGGCTAGGACTGGAACAGGAGGTGGGGACAAAGAAGGGCAGCTGGCCAGGGCTAAATCTATAGAGTTGTATAGGGCTACATTGCTGCAGATCAAAACTGTGTTTGGGTTTTTTTGGAAGAGGGTAGAAAATTTTGTTACGATTTTAATAGAAGGGAGCATCTGAATGGTGATTGGGAGGGAAGGAGTTTGCACAGTACTGATTTGTGCTGTGGCCAGCTCTGGTAATTTTAGTGCTTCGGTTTTAAGTGTAGCAGTGTTCACCAGTGTTCCTTTTCCACTCCTGCCCTTCCACGTTTTAAGATAAGCAAGCACTTGAGCAAAACTAAGTAGACCAAAGATTTAGGAGTGTTGGGGTTCTCAGTGTTCTGCATAGCCATGACTCTGGGAAAGGGGAAGTGCTTGTGCAGTTCCTCTGCCAACATCTTATTTTGAGTAGACATCAGGTTACACAGATCAGTTCTGCTGTGCTGTAGGAGACATCATCTTTATCCATCAGTGACAGTTGCCTCAGGGATATGTAGTTTCCACTGTGGTGGGGCTAAAGGCAGTGTGTGTCGTTCTTCCCCCGCCCCTCTGCCCTTGTGTCATTCTAAACTGCACAGCAGGTTCATGTTGTAGCTCTGTCTACTTGGCTTTGCCCTGGAGGATACTCCTGCATGTTTTGTGCCCAGCATTGTGGTTTCTTTAATGTTCTCCTATTTCCTTTCTCTTTTTTTATTTACTGAACTTGCGTGTTTTGTTTGTGTTTGTGTTTTAATTCCCTGCCATGCTAGCTCCCCCTCTCTCCACCGGGGACGGCAGCTCAGTGCTTGAAGGACGGAGGCACAGTGAGAGCAAAACACAGACTGAGTCCATGCAGTCCCAGCTTTCTCTCTGTTTCTCAGCCAGTAAGTCCAGGGGTGCAGTGCTTCACAGCATCTTTTTCCCACCCCTCCCTCCACCCTTTCCATTTCTCCTTCCCCAAGATTTTTCCTTTCCTCAGTTTCCTTCCAAAATGTTGATTTTTCATTTCCAGTACTCCAGAATAAAAAGAAATCATCTCCCTTCCTGCAAAATGCCCTCCTTTGCACACTGAAATGTTCCAAATGTTTCTTTCCCTTTCTGAAAAAAAAAATAGAACCTCATCCTAGCTAATTTCATTCCCTTGCTTTCATCTGGGTGAGACATGGAGTGCTCTGCAGAGAACTGCCTTCTAGAGTTTCCTCAGTCAAGTTACTGCATCTCTTAATTTTCCTTGTGGTAAATGGGGTCAGTGGTGAAGGTTTGCTTATGGAGGGGATGCATGAGACTGAATTCAGCCTTATCTGTCAAGAACTTTTGAGGACTCCAGACATGGATGGTGCTCAGAAGTACCAAAGGAACAAAACCCAGTTTTTATAGACTACTTCAAGGATGCTTTGAAAGGGATGCTGTGGCTGCTGGAAGACCCCATAGCATTTCTGAGTCTATTGTCAGGTGCTCTGAGTGAAAATTCTTGGATAATGTTGGCTCTGAAGGTCATTTGTCTGTTGTGAGCTTTACCTTGTGTGTCTGTCTTGCTAGCTCAGTTAGTGGGTACTGTGGTTAGTCTGTGAGTTATGGTAACACCTGTCTGATATCTCCTGAACTGGCCACCTCCATAGAGGAGCCCATGGCTGAAAAACTCTGAAAATGCATATGAAAAAAAGCTAGTAGGTTGGAGAAAATGTAGGTGAGATTCCCAGCCTTTCCCTTACACAGACATACCTTATTATCTGCCTGACTATTTAAAGCAATAATAGAAGGATCCTTAGTGTGCGTTGGGAACATATGGAATATTTGATTCTGTTCAGGTCAGTCTGGGAAGGAAAGAACAGTCATGCCCTCTTCTGTCTCTTCTTGTCATGCTTTCCTGGTTTCCTGCACACAGCACCAGAATCTCATATGATGCAGCAGTTGGAGCATCTCTCTTACTTATTTTTCAAGTAGCTCTAAGAATGTCAAACCACTGTTTTGACAGTGTGAGGTGCAATGGGAAAGGTGTTTTGCCTGGCCAGAATGGAAGGGAAATGATCTCTTCTGAAGTCGTTTTTGCTGTGAGCTGTCATCACTGCTCTCTTATTAACTGCTTCCTCTTGCTCATAGCAAGGCCCTGCTTGGTACACTAAGGAGTGCCAGGTCACTTCTCTGCCGAGCGGGGCAGTGTTCTCCCACCCCACTGAGATTTGCAGTGATTTGGATGTCCCTACCTTCTTTCTCTTTCCATCCCATCTTGTGCTTGCCCTCATGCTGCTCTGTCACCACTCTGGCCAGTATTTTAGGTCACCCTCAAACTACCTCCCAGCAGCATTAGTGCAATTCCCGATGCACTTTTTGCATCAGTCCTCGGGTGGCCCCATGCAGTGTCTGACCCAGGTGATGACAGAGGCAGGAGAGCAGGTAGAAGTTACTGGGATGTGGATGTGTCTGTGTGCCGACAGGGGCTGGGGCTGTGTGTCTCTGTACTTCTTTGTTGGTTTTTATTTTGCTTTCTATTTTTTGTTTGTTTATTATTTTAACGCTTACATTTGTTTTGCAGCTACACAGTCTTGTGAAGAGAAGCTTCATGCCTGGGACAGCCCAGGGCAAACATTGGAGTTAGAGCGTGCTCGGTCGGAGCCTTTGCTAACTCCAGTAGTTCCCTTTGTACTTAACCGTGCACCGTGTAAGTTAGCAGCTGGGTAGCAGTAGTGGAGTAGTGCAACTAATACTAGATACCGTAGATGTGAAGCTCCCCCCCTTCTTCTCTCCACCTCTGCGCCCCTCACCCCTCGGCCGCCCGAGAAGAGACGGAGCGCCCCTCTGAGCTAAGCGCTGACGCCAGTTGCTACCGGCGG
>JAOXXN010000082.1:14611722-14624763 GCA_026770055.1 Myrmophylax atrothorax
CAATTAAATTAATTATTAGAAACTGATCTTTAGCAATAAAAGAGATTTGAATAACTGTTTTCAATTTTAGTTTTCTGGAATCAATTTTGAGATGCGTATAAGGAAAAAGCCCAACAGATTATGGACAGGAGAAAGTATATGGGTGGAGAAAGAGATGTGACAAACTAAGCATTACTTATGTTGTGAAAAAGTTAGAGTAACATTAGGCATTCATCAGAATAGGTGTTCTCTGCTTTGAGGGTGGAAAAATTTTGAGATCATTTAATGAACTTTATTGTAAAGTATTTCCATAACTATAAACCATGAGATAAATATCCCATAAACTTACATTGATACATAAAAAGCTCAAGGGGTTGTACCACATATGTTAATGAATTTTGAAATTGCCAATGTTCCTTATGTTAGGTTCATTTTAAGAAGGATTTCTGTGGATTTAACTCTGATCTGAGCCCTCCTCCACTTTACATTATCCAAATGATTGCTCAAAATGTTTACATAAATACAAAACACTCTTCCTTTTGTTAAATAGAAGGAAACAAACCCACTGCTTCTTCATCTTATGCAACATCCTACTAGAAACAACGTAAAACAAGCATATTTGCATTTCCTTTGAGAGAGTTAACAACATCCGCATCAAGTTTTCCTAAAGCAACAGCACGTACCATAGTTCAGCTTCAAATAGGCAGCATTAAAGAGAAGAGGGCAGAGTGGACAACGCAAAAAAACCCGGATCACCTAAGTAGGGTATTGGAAAAATCGCTACTTTACGAAAGTTACTTTATGACACTAACCGGTTAGTTTACTGTTTAAAGGCTTTCCTGCTGCCGGACCCTACTCAGCAAAATGAGCGTCTTGGGCAGGAATGCCTCAGTCCAGCCCCGCTCCCCCCGCAGCGGAGCCCAGCCGGACCCTCACGGAGATGGGCTGCACGCACCTGGGAAAGCCCCTTCAGCAGCAGAGCAGTTCAATCTCGGAATAGCTAGTGCCTCAGCCATGCAGGAGCATACCCCTCACTATTCCCTCCCAGGATATTGGGTGGTTTTGTCCTTAAACAGCTGCAGCCCCACAATTAAGAGACTTAAAAGTCTGTGGAAATTCACAGAAAATTCGCTCTCTCCCAAAAGGAATAGACACACAGAAAACACCCCTTCAGACCTCGGGTGGTGGCGGCTCTGCCGCGGGGACAGGGTCGCTCCGCTCCCGGCGAGGATCAGCACCTGCCCCGGCCCGGCCGCAGGGCCCCGCCGGCAACGCGCCCGGGGGACCCGAGCCCCGACACGGTGCTCCGTGTGCCGGCGGTGCCCGCGGCCGGAGGTTTGGCACCCTACCCGGCTGGTCTCTGCGGGCGCGCAGCCCCCGGCCCGGAGCGGCAGCTCCTGCCCCATCGTGGCTGCCACCCCTCGGAGTCCCCGTGCTCGGCCGCGGGCGGGGAGCGCTGTCCTGGGCCGGGGCTGCGCTCCCGGGCTCGCTCCGGCTTTGTTTACCCGCGGCGCCGGGCTGCGGGCGGCGGAGGTGCCCGGGGCGGCGGCACCGGCGCTGAGCGAGCCGCGTGCCTGGGGCGGGGGCTGCCGGTGCCCCGGGCAGGGGATGCTGTGCCCGGGGCGGGGGCTGCCGGTGCCCCGGGCAGGGGATGCTGTGCCCGTGTGGCTGCACTGCCCGCGCTGCGCACGCTGCGGGCTGGTTCGGTGCAGGCCGGCCCTGGGTACGGTTGTGGTACCGCGAAGACACAACAAAAACTGTAACGTAGGGAAAGCTGGGGGAACGTGAGGAATCGTTCCTCTAAGCATTTCCCATCGTTTAGTCGTTAAAAAGTTTTTGCAGTGGTAAATAAAGCACGAGACGCCTCTGTTTGCTGATGCAAGAGTGAATAAACTCTGTGTTGCCTGAATTAGAAGTGGGCAAATGTGACATATCGGAATTCAGCCACAAGTTGCACTACTCCACACTGGGATTCTTTGTGACTGGTCTTTCCAAAGAAGTACTCAGAGTTGTTAATTGTACATACATTTCTCATTAGGAAGTGTGACCTTGCCCTTTGTGGTAAAGAGGTAACCTAGAAACTTCTGATGAGTTTTTTCAGGTTAGGTGCACTCAATTCTCTGTGGTAATTGCATTGGGCAATTTTGGAGGATGTAAGAATCTAGGTAGCAGCGGTTTTGTGGGACGCTTTGTGTACAAAAACGTTCTAAGAGCCAATAAAAATTAGAAGCTCAGAGCTCAGCATCAGACACATGAGTTTATCAGTTTATTCTCAGAGCCTGTGCGAGTTGGCTCTGCACCCACCCAAGTGATCCCGGAGCCAGGCCCTGCAGAGCTGCTGCACGGAGACATTCACAGTGGGTTTGTGCAGTGTATCTGTGTTGGGCTTCTCAGTGCAGCTGTTTTCATGGCGCTGAGGTCACTGATCCAACTGCAGGAAGCTTGGACACAGAAAAGCATTTCAGTTTGTACTACTGCACAGAAGTGATTGTGGTGTGTTAAGAGCTAGTCTGATTCCAAAAGTAGCCTGACTCCACTAGGCCAGTTTTGAGACAGTGGAGAAACTCTGTTCTTAATTCTGGCAACCAGCACGAAATGTTCTAAAAATTTTCTACTGTCAGCAACTGTGAATAAGTACATATCTCTCAGTTACTGTCTTGTCCACGTGCTGCTTTCTCATATTTTCTTTCCTCGTCCCAAATTCCTCTTTTAGTTTTTGCTCTCTCCTGTAAGTCCATGTACTATTTTCCTTGTTGCTTCTTGAATGTGGTTTTCTAATGGGTCTTTTCTTCATCTGTTTGATATTTCTTCAGCCGTTGTAAAAATGCCTTTTTTTATTTTATGTATATATAATTTTGAACTAAGAACAACTGGATTTTTTTTTAAAAAGTGCAGCTCAGAATGAGCTGAGAGCAAGGACACAGGACAGGATCAGTGGTACATCTGCCCATGTTCAATTTTTTGCTCCAGTTGCAGAAATGACTTTCTCTCATGGGCGCGGGGTCTCAGAGGGGTCTCAGAGAATGAGGGCCAATCCAGCCCTCCAGTATTGCTGCCCGTGAGGAGAGCAGTTCTGGGGCATCTGGCAGCAAAATGGGATTGTGATACAGAAAAACTGAGTGTCGGTGTTTTGAGGTACGGAATAATACATGCGATTGTTTATCAGGACATGAGCGTGCGCACGGGCGAGCTCGCCATTTCCCAACGATGTCTGGCAGAGCAGTGATGGGGGTCTGCTGCATGGTTTTAGTGTAAGGCGTGTTTTACTGTTGTGATGCTTAACCATCAGTCTGATCTGCATCATAAGAATTAACGTTGGTGGCCTGATAGAAAAGCCTGAGCCTAGTTTTGTATTTACTTTCATAATTTCATGATTTCTAAAAAAAAAAAAAAAAAAAAAAAGGCAGAGGAGGGGTGGGAGAGAAAATAACCAAATGCAGCTGCCCTGAACCACAGCCTGTCTCCTTGTCACTGAGCCTTGTTTCAGAGGATTGAATGACTGTCTCAGATCTCTCTGTGGTATATCTGGAATATTCGGTGATTCTCTGAGCAGAGCTGCACAGATAAGATAATCCATTTCATTTTAATTGGCAGAGTTGTTTACACATGATCTCTTGCTCATTTTCCTCTTTTAAAGGAATGCATATCTATCCCTGATTACAGCTCAGGTCAAAATCCCTTAGCACTTGTAGCAAATCTCCTTTAATTGGTCTCATTTAACGCTCATAAGGTTGTGTTTTAATTCTTGCTCTTCTGAATCCTTTTCCCCAGTCTGTAATGTAATTTATTACAGGATATTTTATAGACAAGGGAGCAGCCTCTGGCTGTCAGCAGCCTTTGCAGTGTATCAAATTTGCTTATCAACAGGCAGCTGCAGTGGAGTTTGTGGGTGTAAGGCAGCAATGCTGCAGCAGCACACAGGCAGATGGTGGTGGGAGTGCGGGGCACGGCTGCCAGGTCTGTCGTGGATTCTGGAAATAATTGGGGTGAATGCTCCTGTTTACTGTCTCTGCTTTTTTAGTCTTTTCGTAGCTGTTGCTTATTCAAGGGTCTTTGAGTTCAGTTTTTGTAGCTGTCTTTCTGGTCTCTGTCACGGAATACGAATACATCCAAGTTACTGCAGTTGTCTGATGGCAGGCTTTGAGCAGTGCAGGACTGGTAAAAGGCTAGTGCTGGGAGAGTATTTTTAGGAGACCCAGACCAACATTACCTGTCTTTAGAAAATTCACTGTGACTTTGCTGAGTGCAGTTGCTTTGGTTAATTGAACACGATGCAGAGGTGCAACTCTGCACTTCGTTATGCCCATGCTGAGGCACTTCACCTCTGGCCTGTAACAGCACAGTCTGCAGGCATGGTGGGCTGGTGCAGCTCACGCCCAAGCTTGGGGTGCTCTGACATCAGCTCTAGAAATCTCAAAGGCTGAGGTTTGTTTCTTTTTTTTCTTTTTTTTTCTTTTTCTTTTTTTTAAGCTGTGCCCCCTGCCCTTGCACTGACAATTTTCCCACTGCAGCAAAGTCACAAGGAACTGTGTTCCTGTTCTTCAACCATTGAATTTGAGATCCCAGGCTGTGTGGTGCGGTGCAGCAGTGAAGGTACAGACAGACTTTCTGCTTTGCTGAATCTGCTCTGGAGGCAGGAATCTCCAGTAGAGCTGTGGAGCACAGTTATGTCTTAAATCGCCACTGAAAGATTTACTGGAGTATACAGATCACAGCTGTACCTTTTCTTTCTGCATAGCAATATTTGAAGGTCTTGGGCCTCTGGCAATTGCTGTTTGGGGACTGTTTTTCAATATAAACCCGTATCGAGAAAGGAGATGATATAGATCAGTAGACTGAATCCATATGTGCTCTATTAAAAATGCAGTAGAAATCTCTAGACATGAGTGATGAATTAATCTTCTGGAGGAAGATATCCTCCATCACGTTTGTGCCTGCTCTGATATTTTTAGTAAGCTAACTGATTTAGCGGCAAATGCAAGATAAGATAAGATTGTAAATGCATTTTGGACTTTCTCAAAATATTTGTGGCTTTCACTGGGCAGTGTCACAAGATCTGTTTTCACAGAAGTGGGAATTGCTGTTTTCTTGTTTTTTAAAGCTCCCAAACTCTCCAAACAAGGAGAAGGGTCATCTCTCTCTCTGTAGAACTCAGCCTGCTTTTGAATTTGTCAAGTAAAATGGACAGTGCAAAATAACAAAGAACAGCTCCATGCAGCACTTGCTTATGTACTAGTAACACCAAGATGTTCAGAAATACCTGTCTCTTCCAAGTGTGTTTGTGGCTGTGTGTAACTGCTGCTGTTGTTCCTGCTGGGGTTGCAGACATGGAATATCAACAGTGTTTGCAGCTTCTCTCAGGCTGAAGTGTTAATGCCTTAACTTAGTCTAAAATAGTGTACTCTTTCTTTCCATTAACTGAATGTAATATTTGTCATTAAATACAAATTATGAAATTAAGCATTAAAACTAACAGCGATTACATACCAATGTTCTTATTTTCTTTCCTCAGAATCAAAGGAAGGTGAAAAAGGAGAGGCACATTTTGTCTTCTGCTCAGTGTACAGGACTTGTGCTGGTCCTGTGCTCTGTGTGTGTCACAGCACAGGTACCATCTACAGCATTTTGTCTTGTTTTGAGCATGTGGTGGAAATGAGGGAGTTTGATCTAGAGTTTTCATGGGGTACAAGCACAGTTATACTGCACTAGCCTGATCTGTTCTTGGCACTGCAGTGCATTATTCTGATTTTTTTTTTTCCTATTTGGAAATGTCTGCATTAGTAGAAAAGTTTGCCTAGGGCATTCTCGTAAAGCAAGAGACAGTAGAGTCTGTCCCTTCCTCTCCTACCTTCCCATGCCAGTACAGTAGCTCACATGAACAGGCTTGCAGGTTGCCTCCTCAGGGAAGGTTTCCACAGTGGGAAAGAGCGTAGGACATAAAACTGCATGTGTTACACGATACGCCAGTAAATTGGAGCCCTCTTCGGACTTAGGGGTCACTGCAGCTTTTGTTTAGTGATGTGGTTTTTTTCTCTGTTTTTGGTCATAAGTTTGGGAGCTGGGTTGGCATAACTGATATAAAAAGGAAGGAGGAAAGAGAGACAGCAAAATGACAATTTTATCCCTTCTTAATCTCTTTTTGCAGTTCTTGTCTGCCATCTGGTCAATCTCTTTGAAAGCATATAACCCTAGCACTCTGCCCTTTCTCTTCTCTTTATTTCTCCAGTCTCCTACATCCTTCAATTCTGCATCAAGAACCCTCCAAGGATATTACATTCCTCTGAGTAGTTCGATTTGGGAGGCTCCTATGTCAGGACCATCCGATTATGTGACAAAGCAACTCGTTTTCCTTTGATCAAGTTTAGTTTTATGGTTCTGGATGATTCCATTAGCTTAATATTTTATTGGTCTTTAAGCTTGTCTCTAATTAAGGCTAATTTGCTTGGCAGTACTTCTGAAGTAAAATCAGAGCTTGCATGTGGATTTTTAGAGCTCTTCAACAGATCTTAACTCTTAGATTTTAAGTCGCTTTGGTATTAATTCCTCAAAGGAAACAGTGGGATGATAGGCCTTAGCTGTGATAGGCTCCAAGTAGAGCTCAATTTAGAAAAGCAGAGAAACTTGAAATTTCCCTCAGAAAGGTTAGAAGAAACACAGAACATTTATAAATGTCTTTTGTCCTAAGAACCTCTTAGTGTTTGCATTAGCTCTCCTAGCCCTTAACGATGCTTTAGAGTGTGTGGGAAATTTTGTATCAGAAAGGGCTTTTAAAACCGTCAGTTCAGGCATCACTTGGATGGATGCTGAGAGTTTGGCTCACCTGACTACATGTGAAGATGCACAACTGGAGTGTCCACAGCTGAGCTGAGCACTGTAAGTTCCCTTTATGTTTAAGGGTGTGTTAGCGCACAATTCATTTCAGTCTAAAACAGATGTCCACATTTGTTGAGGTGAATCACATACTGGAAGTTCTTTTCTGGTTTTCCACTGAATATATTAAAAGCTGAGAATGTTAGTCCAGATGTAGAAAATGTCAGCAGGGTAAGTATCTGAGCAGAAGGTGAATTGTACACCTTCCAGAGAGGCACTACCTTGCTCCTAATCCTGGCCTGCTTTCAATATAGCATTTTTAATATCTTGACTATTAATTGATTTACATAAATTTGTCTCTTCTGGTCTTTACTACGTTTCCCATATTTAGAGAACTTTTTCTGTAGATTTTTCCTTTTAGACTGGTGCTGACATAATGATTCTGTGCCACTCTATTCTGAAAGCTTTTATAAGTGCTGAATGTTATGTCTTGTTCTACAGCTGTTGATTGTCTTTGCCCTTCCCTTTGTGGTTGAGTTGTCCAATATCCAGGGTTCCACTGTAACTGGTAACCAGAACTTCACTGTGGTCCTGGCCAGCCATACCTGTCCCAGAGAAGTCGGACCAGACCATAAGTAGGTCTTTGTTCAATTCAGAACCTTAACCATGGAGATTGTAGTTGGCTCCAGAAGCGAGGAGAATGTCATGTGCTGGCCTATGATTATTTTTCTGTAAAGAGACAGGCTTCCCTTATGCACAGTCTGGGTTTTGCACTGGTGGAAGCTTAACTTCAAATGGTGAAATTAGGCTTGGAGTGTCCCAACGCAGTGGCACGTTGCATGTAGATCCCTGCTTGCAGTGAATAATGTAATTTCACAACAACTTGAATACTTCTGAATATTTGATGGCCCAAGATGAACGAGGAGCAAGTAAGACTGGGAACACTTGGGCAATCTAATTAAAGGCAGAAGTTTTTGGTGGAGAAAAAGTTGGTATCTTGGCTGACCTCTTAAAATGTCATCCTCTTGCACCTGTCATCACCCATGTCTTGTTTTTGTTACTCTTCTGGTCATCACCTGTATGTGGGTCTGTTTCAAGTATAGAGAAGTGTTAGAAGTGACATCATTTGTCTCATTGTTGGAGCTACCAAAATAATCGTCACCTTACTGTTGGTGAACTGCTTGTCCTTCCAGTTATTGAAGGCAGTGGAGCTATTAGAGCAGACAGAAACTAGTGTAGGCATTGCATCAATCAACAGAGAGTGTCTGTGCATGAGGACGGCTGCATGAACAGCGTGAGCTCTTGCACTGTTAAATCTGCTTTTTCAGTGGGATAAAGTGGGATCTCGGCCCAGTCCGGCAGCTGTGAAGTGGCAGATTCATTTCAGCATTGAAGCCTGTCATAAATTGCTGGTCTCCTTTTCTGATCTGTTGTCCAGAACACCTCCAAAACATCAAACTTTCTCCTGTCCCCCATTTTGGTTACAAATAATGTATTTTAATTTGTTACTCGTGATTTTGTTGTTTTTATTACTTTTCAATGTAATGTTCTGAATTCACTCTGATTTTTAAGCTCAACTGCATGTGCTTTACTTATGGCTGAGTCATAATCATCTTCCTCATAAGCAGAGATCTGTCACTCTCCTGATTTAGTTTTGTCTGCAGACTTCCAGTCATATCCTTCCTTTATGTTCCTGTTTCAGGTCTGGTTGCTTGTATCAAAGCATGATGTGAATAAGCCTACTTTCCTGAGTCAAGGCTATTGTAAAAATGTACCTTCATCACGTGTTTGCGTCTTTATTTTAGTGTCCTGTAACTGTGGGTGGAACAGAGTATGTTTCCGTGGCCCAAGTCCATATAAACACAGAGCTTTCTACAGGAAAGCTTGCTTTGCCTCAGACAAAATATTGATGTTTGCCTTTCCCAGCATTACTTTTAAATACAGATTCTTCACTAACCACGCAGTGGTACAGTGCCTGTGGTAGCAGACAGAGCTCGAAACTCCTCTTTGGTCTCATGTTGTGTATGTGGGCAGGTTAAGAACAAACTAGTGTTCAGAGCTTGCTGTAATTGCAGTTGGTGTTGAACATAATGCTTCTCTGAGGTGGTTATAGTTAATTCTCTTGTATGTTGTAGAGCTATTGTATAATTATCTTACTTTTGGTAGTCCTAGCATTTTCCTATTGCTGAATGAAGGCAGGATGAAGATGCCCTATGAACCTCTCCTCTTGGTTTGCATTTAAGCTGACACTACCAGTGAGGAAAGCAATCCAATCCTATAGTGACCCTTCTCACTATTGGCACAACCACTCAGCAAGGAGGATCAGGAAACTGATGGGGAAATTAACAGAACAAAACAAACCTCCTTTTTTGTTGTGTTACCATTTTCCAAAAGAGAAAATGTTACTTTTCAGTTGGTCAGTAAGAAACCCAGTCAGGCTCAAATGCTTTTGTATTGACACACTGAAGAGTGTTTTGGGGATAGGATGAGTTGATGGCATGTCAAAGCTGCTGTCTTTGGAGGAGAGGTCTGACCACCTGAAGACATGGCAGATGATCTCCCTAGAAGTACGATTTCACGTGGAGGAAGCTGAAGAGGAGTCTTGTGCTACTTCTCTTTGCATCAGTCTTTTAAATGTCAAAGTTACTGGATTAGACTTAACTAATGGTGGTCATGAGAAACTTGGGAACGATGCTGGAAACAAGCGGCATGGTGAGAGCCAAGCTGCATGCCCTGCAGACTGAGAGCCAGTAACTGCAGTCCTTCTTTTCCACTTGTAATTGAAAACTGGTTTAGTTTTTATGTTACTGATTTCCTGTAAGGGGAAAGATTGAAAAAGTAATAGCAATATAGTTTGTGAAGAAGATGTGTCTAGGGGAAGAGTGAAGCAGTTGCTCTGATCAAGGTGCAGACTAGCCCTGGGATCACAGGAAAAATGCAGCTCTCTGATGAGCAGTGCTGCAGTATTTTTATGTTCCTGTGCAGTGTACCAAAAGGGCATGACACGTTATGTCAGAAAACTGTTTTTTTTTTTCTATAGAATGATTCTTCGTTTGTTTTTTTTTCCCCAGTATCTTGTTAAGGGAAACCAAAACAAAGAAACAAAAGAAGTGTTTCTGTGTTTTCCTCACCATCTTTTCCTAGAACCCCCGACTCCAACAATCTGACCCATTATACTATTCTGGACAGCTTTTGGGGGACTGAAATTGTTGTGAGTGCTTAGACCCTTCCTGCAATTCTGTTTCTGAAATGCATCCTGTGCAAGGGTGACGATCAGCTACCGGCAGTGCTGAAGACAGGGCAGTGGAACTTGATGCAGTGTCTGCACTGCAAGCAGGGCTGTTCTTGAAGGGTATGTCTGTAAACCATTTGATCTTAAAGTCTATATTGGATGCTTTTAGAAATAAACCAGCTTAAGAAACAACAAACAAACACATCTTCCTAGAGATGCAGGGTGTAAGCCACAAGTACAAGATGCTGTTTTTCTCCCTGTCATTTGGCTTCTGGAGAAAGCATAGGTAGGGATGAAGATGTTGTTTGGTCTTTGTGAGTTAGTGATTTGGAAACTTTATGCTTGATCTGCCAGGATGGAACTGATGACACCAAGCTTGAAACGGGTGTCGAGCTCTGCGCGTTTTGTCCTGTCTTCCAAACTTTTGGCACTGGTGTTACAGAGCCTCTGCTACCCGCATTGTGTTGGGATATTGTAACTTTTCATAGGGCTGTGTGGAGTTCCATCCTCACTTTCAGTCATGAGGTTTTACCATAGGTGTCTTCCAGTGTAGCAGTGAAACTGCTGACCAAGCTGGGGAGGTGGTTCTGAGCATAAATGCCTGGACTTTCCTGATAGCTGGAATGAGGCAACTCTTTTGGCCAAATTAAATGGAAATGACCTTGTATGCACAGACATTAGGAAATAGCACTCAAGTCTTAAAATTTAAATTTCCTAAAATTTATTATCTTTAGGTAATACTTTGTAGAAAATGGTATCTAGCTTGATGCCATCTGTCTTGAAGGAAAAGGAAGGAGATGCAGGAAGAAGATTTTTTTTTTCATGTGAAGTTATGGGAACAAGCTGGCTACTGCAGTGAAATCCACCCTGTGAATGTGAGGAGACTTCTTACCCTTTTTTTCTGCCTGTTAGGCTGGCTCCACTCGAGCTGCAGAAATGGAGATCAGTGGGGAATACAAGAAAAAAATAGAAACGAGTTTTGACTAGTACTGGTCTGAATCTAGCTTTGAGTTGTTAATACTGGTGCACAAGAATGTGTCCTATCACTGCCACCCAAGAGCATCTTAAACAGGGCTGAGAAAGTGTCACACAAAAATTCTTAGAAATGTTTGTTAAGTTTTATTGGGTTTGGACATAGCAAATTCTAGGAAGCAGTACATGAGAGCAACAAGTGCAATAGTTCTTCCTCTGTCCCAGTTGCTCAGGTGTGTTGTCTCTCTCCTGGGGAGCAAGTCACAGTGCATTTTTTTGGCTTGGCAAGCTTCGTGCACAAGGGCAGCATTGCCATTACAGCAATAGCTGTACAGCATAGTAGTCATGCTTTAAATGTGCTAACTGCAGGTTTTTTTGAATGCTGCAATATTAAGTATTCAGCTTGAAGCATTTTATTAAAGGGTCCTCATTGGCAGTGCTAAGTGCTTTAAAAATTCTGTGCCATTTAATGTAGCTTGTATTGGGCATAACTAATCACTGCTAAGGCTTAAAACCTTTGGTATATAGTACATTTGGGAGCAGGTAGCTATGAGACCGGGCAGAGAAATCCTCTTTCCTCTTCAGTAAAAGCCTTCTCAACACAAAGGTCTGATAGCTGCTCTTTCTTGTATAGTGTGCAAAGCACAGCAGTATGTGGGCAGCAAACTAATGCAAAGTGCTCTCCTGTCTAGTGTTTCATTGTTCTTTCTGCCTGAGGCTTTGCAACCTTGGTCTTTTTAGTTAAAATCTTTAAACAATGGATCATCTGTTTTTGCAGGCTTTAGAGGATTTGAAATAGCAGTCACCCTTAGGCATTTGGCTCAAGATTACAGTAATAAATACATTCATCAGAGAGCCCCCTGGCCCTTCTAGGAGCCAGGCAGTCATAAGATTACCGTATTCTTCTGCTCTAACTCCAGTGAAGTGTGTCAGCCTCTTAGCGATTCGAGGTAAGCCCCGTTCCTCCACCCCATTTGCACTCAGGTTGTTTGTCAGAAAGGGAGCTCTGTGTGTTGAGGTTGAGAGCACCTACAGTAGAGACCTTCATTCTTGATGGGATGTTGGCTATTACTGCATTACCAGTTTGTATTTCACAGATCAGAAACCTCTTTGGAAAGCCAGTATTGCTTTTTTTCCCCCGCAAAGCCCAGCAGTCTGAAAATTTCATATGGCTTTCAAATTTTGACAATGGAATGTGACTTTAATCAATACTGACATTTCTGATCTTTGTGTGCCAGCTGCTGTTTTTCTGAATGATGGTTCTGGGACTGGAAGGCCCCATGCCAGAGATTACAAACCAGTTGCCACCCAGTTGTGATATCTGACGTGGCAGTCAGTAAGAGTGCTTCCTGATTGCACTGTTTAAACAGTCTGGGTACTGTTTTTCTTCTGTTACTGTGAGATCTAAAGTAGTTTACAGATATTGGACATTCTGCTGTGTTGCTTTGGAGAAAGATGTCAGCTGTCAAGAGGAGACCCAAAAGCCAGTTCCAGTAAAAAGCTGCATTTTCTAAAGCAGTTTATTTCTGGGTAGAAGATCTGTTCATTATATGACTTTGTGTGAGCTGTGGTTTGCACAATGGGACTTATTTCTTCTAAAGAGCAGCTTTATCTCGGGAAAGTTCATTGCATAGAGAGATCTGTGATGTCCTTACTTCTGAGGTCTTGTGAAGATTCCACCTCCTAACAGATTCTATTGATTTTCACCAAGTCCTATTTTCCAGCCTTCTGAGCTGTTGTTATCCCACCACATTGTGCTGTTCATCACAATGAAATAGCGTATGCTGATTGGCCACTGACTTTATCAAAACTCTCCCAACACAGGTGTGCAAATTGGAAAAGGAGAAAATTAGATTCTCTTTGGGTTTTGTACTTTTCTTCATTTTTTTGATTCTTTCCAGCAAGTAAATAATGATAAACATTTGCTAAACAACGGTGCATGTTTTCAAAGTATATACACATTACCTTTGCCTTGGAAAACTTCCAGCTTACTTTTCAGCAAAAGATAACAGTAGTTTAAGCTTTATTTCAGGTCAAAAAAACCACTA
>JAOXXN010000082.1:14624831-14652018 GCA_026770055.1 Myrmophylax atrothorax
TCACATAATTTTCATCAGAATATGGTGAAAGCATGGAGTCTTTTTGGGGAGATAGAACATGCCAGGATTGCAGCATTTTTTACTGTAGTTTTAGTCTTTACCACCACACCTTAGTTCCCCTTCCACCAGAAAGTGGAATAAAAGTGTCCCTTTTATCTAGTGGGTGGGTAAGAATTGTGAGAATTGGTTAACTTAACAAAGCAAGGTAGCAGGTTTGTCTGTACTCCAGAGAATCTGCATATCGAGGTTGGGGTCTGTTTTGCTAATGTAAATAGTGAAGTGAATGTGAATTATAGTGAACATGAGTATCTGTTACTGTGGGTTTGACCATCAAAAGGAATAGAAGTGTATATATGAAATAAATGGTTATTGATATTTCATCTAGAATACTCTTTTATGTTCCCCTGAGGATTAACTGAGAGATGTGATGTCAAAGGAGTAGATGTAGCTTTAGCATGCCTAAGACATTGTGTGGCTGGTTAGAAATTCTGAAGGTGCCCCCCCCACTGAGCATGCACGAGCCTGGGGCTGACTGTGGTGTCTCCCCTGAATTGCCAAGCCCTGCCCATTGGGTATGGTCAGCGCTGGAGCTGCACCAGAACCTGTCCTGGAGCCTGTAGGGCTCTGCGGTTTCTGTACAGAGGGGAGAGGAGGGAGCTCCTGTGCTGGGGCATCCCGGGGCTGTGAGCTGGAGCAGGAGATGGGAACTGAAACATCTGTGTTGTGGGTGACGGAGACTGTGACTGTTGAGAAAAGATGTCTGATTCTAGGAAGTTAATGGGTTCTTGGAAATGGTGGACTTGCTGAGGTGTTAGTAGGTTTTTGGGTGCTAATGAAATGGAAAATACTGCATCAGGAGGGTACTGCATCTGTCAGTTTGTGTTGCCAAAGGAGAAACATTAGACAGGGAACTGACAGATGACCAGCAAGGCAAGTGTGGTGTGAGGAACATGAGAGGGTAAGATTATAACAGCTTAGGTGGGTCAGACAGGTTTTGGAGGAGAAAAGATGAAATAGCTAAGACACAGATAGCAGAAGTACATACAGAGCTTTGTAGCACCTTCTTGTGCCTTGCATGGAATCCAGGTCTCTGAATCTGACAACCTGGCTGTCACAGAATATCTGAAACCTTCTGGCAATGCTGCCTCCGTTCTGTAGGTCTTCTATGTATAGTTGCTGTAACTTACCATTAGCTCAAGATGCCCTTATGGTGTATCAGGTGATAGCTCTGCCCGTGTGATACCAGTCGGATGGTTGTGTAGTGGAGTTTGTTATTTAGGATTTTGCTTTAACACTGGACTTGTAGACAGGAGGAGAGACACAGGCATGTGAATGGATGCACACCACCACACTGAGAAGGTTGTGATGTGAGGACAAACACTCATAGGATAGAATATACCAGAATTAATTTGCTTGTACAACTTTAATGTGTCCTCCTTAAATAAAGCAATTTCTAACTTGCACAGGTCATAAAAATACAGAGGAAAAAATTTAATTTTCCAAAACTTGTTCTTCTAATTCTACCATCTATACATGTTTTACTGTAATTACTGTAGGGAAGAAAGCATGCCATCGATTGAGGGTTGTTTTCTACCTACTGGTGTTAACTGAACTTTTGGAACCCAACAGTTGAGCAAGTGTTGTTAATGTATTACTTTTTGCTGGTTTTAAAGAGTGGTATGTGCAACTTGCAACCTTGAAGTAGTAGATCATGGGAGCTGAGCTTGCTGTGCTTGCTAGGGCTTTTTTCTTTGTCCTTGGGAATAACAAATAGGGGAGAAAAAGTCATACCTTGAATTACTTGCTGTGTTTTGTCCTTTGGTCTTCTCTGTGACAGTAGCATTAGTGTTTTGGCCTAAATGGTAGTGAGGCTTTGCTAGCATACAGGGAGAAAAATAAATCTAAGCACTTTTAGGGAAAAAGGAAGTGGAGAGGTTGAGGGCAGGAGATTCCGTGAAACAGCTTAATATAGCACTTCTGAGTCAGCAATTTCCTTTTGCAGGCATCTTGTCCAGATGGGGTATTTTCTTTCACCTTATCAAGCCAGCCTCTTTTTCTACCCTGTTTCTTTAGGCTAAAAAAGCCTACAAGAATAACATGCAGTGGCACAGATAGATTTTTTTTTAGGCTGTGAAATGTAGAGTAAGGCAACAGGCAGGAATACGCTGTGGGAGCAGCAGATCTCACAGATAGGGTAAATGATGGTCAGATCCCTCTCCTAATCCATCTCCGTGTCCTCACAATCCAAATTACTGAGCACCTTGACTTTGTATTGTCTGTGAAGAAATGTGCAGCTACAAAATATATTCTAACATAATAGCAATGTGCCAAGTCTTTAGACAAAGCAAGTTACTGTGAGTGAATGTGAGGAAAACCTTTTATGCACAAGACTGAAGCAGAAGTTCAGAGAGGTATGGCTCCCTTTTCATTCCAGTGGCACATTACCACAAAGTCATTTCAGTAGTTACACTTCTCAGTTTCCTTTGGAGGGGAAAAGGCTACCACTTTTTATTATCGTTTTCCACATTAAGAATTCTGTATTATTTTCCAGGAGAATTGCTTCATTTGTGATTATGTATGTAGGTATTTAAATCTGAGGGCTCTTAGTGGAGTTGCTGTATTTTCTGTAGACCTGAGCTTTCCAGGACACTGATGGGGTTTGGCTTCAGCTGTTGTCAGTAGTTACGGCCAGATCAGGACAGAAGATTCACTTCATGGCAGTGAAAAGTATAAAAGAAATTGTTTACTCAGCCCATTCTAACAATTTGGGATGGATGAAGAGACCAAAGTACTGTATTGGAATCTCAAGTGGGTTGTTCGTTGTATTTCTTTCCTTCTGTCAATTAGCTGAGTAATCTCTTTCAGTAAGTTTTATGTATTGTTTGTCTGGTTTTTATATATGCCACCTCCTATTTCTGTCAAACAACATCACAAAGGCAGCAACTGCTGCAAACTTCCTGCGGCTGGAATCATGTCTGAAGGCAAGTTCAGAAGAACAGCACTCCAGTGAATAGCTAATTTGTACAGCTGTTCCCACCATCAAGGGAGGAGTGAAACCTTCTAGGATACTACAGCTGTGCCAACCATGCTCAGAAAAAACAGCAGCCCTTTGAAAACATCTGTATTTATCATCATTCTTCATGGTAATGGTATTGCTGGTCCTGTTGTTATTCTAGGCCTGGGTGATGAGCTGTGAGGAAGGTGCTCCGAGCTCTGCTCTTCAAGCCCTGGTGCAGGGGCACGTAAAGGGTAAAACATAACCATGGGTGCAGAATGTGCAGTGTGTGCACTGTCAGTATCTTTCAAACTGATTACAGCAGCTTTACAAATTACTGTGATTGCAGAGTGCTTTCTATTTCAGAAATAGTTTCTCTGTAAAAGAGATATTGTAGAAGGGGTATTCATGATTTCTTGTTTCAAGTAGTGGTTTAGTTATAGATAGCTTGCTGCCATCAGAAAGGGAAGTTGTCAGTGATACCAGAAAGTAACAAATTCAGTTCTGGCCAAAGGAAAAATACTTCATTCAGCACAGAATTGACTCTGGCATTCATTGCTGCATTACATCAATACGTTGAGGTTAAAACTTCATGGGGTCAAAAGTGATCTAATATTTGTCAGTTATGTAGACAAATCCTGCCAAGGGAAAACAAACTTTTAAGATCTTTTAGACAGCTTCCTTGAACTTAAGGTATCTCTAAGTGTAGAGGTTAATAAGAAGGACTACTTGTCCTGATTACTATTTTGCAAATTTGTCTTCAAGGCTTTCTTCTGCTAGTCTTTGAAATACCTGGAACTGGACAGAACAGATGGTAGGAACTGATGTGAATGAGTTTTAGGCCAAATTCAGAATGAGTTTGTGATGTATAAATTTTAAGTATTTTAAATAACAAGAAATTATGAATATCCCACTAAAACCAAGGTGTTATATTCAAGTTCTTGCATTGGTAATAAAATACTCAGTAGAAATGTATTCTGCTTTGCAGGTAAATGCTACTTTAAAAAAAATTGCAGGGTTTTGACAGGATGGAGGATTAATGTAGTCTGGGTTTTTTCAGGGTTTTTTGTGGTATCTTAAAGAACTGTAACATAGAGTAGATCTCATTGTTAGTTGGATGGATCAGGCAGTGGCACATATTTCACCTGTTCTCAAATCATGTTCAATGTAAACAAAGTCCAGTGTTAGCTCATTTTGGACTGAAGTCTATCTACTGTTGTCTGTCTAAACCTTTGTCCTTGTTGAGAAACAGAAGAGCAGTTCCAGGCCTGTGCCAGTGCTCAGCCCTTGCTCCATAGGAGTGGGACTAGGCAGTTTCTATGCTGGTCACAAACACAGAAGTATTTACAAAACAGGCATTACCTCTCCTAAATGATTAGGTTCTCTTTGGGTTTTTGTGCAAAAAGGTAATGTTTGGATCCTTATTGGTTCTATTAGTCACAGTTATTAAAAAAAAATTTGATTCATGTATTTGAAAACCACTGTTGTGAACAAAAAGTCACATCAACAAGCATCTGTAGTTGATGGACACTGTGCTAGGGAGTTACTGTTCATTATCCATTCAGCCATTAAGTCCTAGTAAATTAATGATACCAGTATATCACTATAATAGCATGTTAATTTTTGGTTGTATGAAAACAGAGGAAGACTTGTCAGCAATAGAAGACCTGAAAAGAAACTGTTTAAAATAATCCAAGCATTATAACTTTGGGCAGATTTTTGCATTTGTGTGTTTGGCTTGTGCATTTTCACCTGGAGTTTCTTGGCCTGACTCTCTGCCCTTTTTTGTTGTGTCAGATGGTGCCCTCTCAGACAGGCATGACTGACCTGATGAGGTATCATGGGTTATAAATAACTCTAGAAAACTGGGGCGTACTCCCAGTTAGGGCTGAGCTCTGTGTTTTGGAACTGCAGTGCTGGACCAGGACTGGCATGGTAAGGGATGCTGCTGCCTGAGCTGAGCTGTCTTGGGAGCAGTTCGTGATCTCAGGCTTGGAACAGTAGAGGAGGGAATGAAGAAGAGTAAAATGGGTTGAGTGCATTTTAACTGATGCCTTCTGTTTTTTTAGTTTTCCTCATTAACAAATTCACTTGGTGTGTGTTAATTAGCTTAGATTCTTTGCTACTGACTAGACTTGTATTATTTTGAACTCCCAGGGGTATGGCATGAAACATGTTACAAGGTTTTGGCATACAGGCTGGTGAAAGTACACAGTGCAAATTGAGAGAAGTGAAGCCTTTTTGTGAAAGGGTCCAAATAGAATAATAGATGCCAAAGGGAGCTCTGTGTAAAAGCTATTACTTAAGAATGATGGTTTGTTTTATAATGCACTGGAGAGAAACTAATGCTATTGAAAAGTTGTTTGGGTTTTTTTGTATAGATATTTAATATATCTGTCTTCTTTTAGCATATGGTCTTTGTGCACAGTACTTTATTACTGTCTATGTCCTCTTAGCCCACCAATTTCCTTCATACCCCGTCTTTTCTTGTCAATGCTGAAATTAAAATTTACTTAATACTGCTAAAACTAGGGATTTTCCCAGCTTCCTGTAATTTCTTGGGTTCTGCAGTTGAAAGGATATTGACCATGTATTAGTGCATATGTGGATATGTGGAAGTGAAAGAAGCTGGTATTTTCTTTCTCAGTGTTTTTTAAGACAGAAACTAAATATAGTGAGCGTTAAACAGATGGCTGTGCTGTCGCATAATAAATATTTGAGGAAAATTAAATTATGTCCTGCCTGTTTGCTGACGACAATTCCAGCCCCCATAGTAACAGCAGTAATAATAATAGGAGGATTTACAGTGTAGTTATTTTTTAATTTTCAAAGTGAGCTGTCTGGCAGGGCTGTACAAGGAGATCTTTTTTAATGTGGGAAAGATAAGTGATGTGCTTAAGGTCACACAGCATGTCAGCGAGTCTCTTGAAAGAGCATCCAGGGTCCGCTTGACTTCAGAGAGTATGTTTCCATTTTAAACCATGCTGACTTGCAAATACTTACTTGAGTATTTCCTTCAGAACTTTGTTTTCTGATAGTTTTTTCCCTTAATGCCAAACTAATTGTTCATAAATGTTAACTTTCCAAGAGAAGATAATAAAACCAGGCTTGCATTCCTGTCCAGTGTACTTGAGCAAAAAGAACCGTACACTGCAGGCCCTCCTGAGAGTTTCGTTGTGAAGAAAAGGTGGTGGATGCCAGAGAGATGATGAAGACTTAGCTGAAATGAGGGGTTTTATTTATACAGCTGAGCTTCATCTTGTGATATTAATAGCATACAGGCATTGCTTTTGGATAGAGGGGTTGGATTCTGTATGTAGCAAAGGTCCAAGTGCTACTCTTTCTGATGTGAGCCAGAAAATCCGATTGCCTTTAACTGTTTGCATACGTTACCTTATCTTTACTGAGAGGATTCTTCTGTAGACCATTCTGAAGTTTGAAAGCTCTGTGAGAGAGATACAGGGTGAGAACAAGAACTGCAATGTTTTCACTCAAGGGTGAGGGTTGGACTGCAGATCAAATTCATGGCAGCAGAAAAGTTAATGTTGCCCATGGTCCACCCCCTTTTTCAGGACTCTGCAGGTGTGCTGAAAGTGAGTTGAGTAGTTCATAAATTGTCCCAATTACCAATTTCCTGCTACCTTTTACTGATACTTTTCCATCCACTGCAAGTAATTATATCATGACAGGAGTGGAGTTGGTGCTTCTCACATGATAATTTGCACGATGAGAGTAGTCTGCTGCTGTATTGCAGCAGAGCAGTATAATCCGAGGGGTGAATGGGATGGTTTTGTTTGGGTTTTTTTTCCAGTTGGTGGGGAAACAACAAAGCCTGGAATTCTTCACTGCCTCTGTAAAAATTTGTCATCTGCCTCAGCTTAAAGATATATTAATAGTATCCTGATCTCTTACATGCACGGTTGGTCCTGTTGCCTGGATACAAACATAAAGTGATTAGAAAGCTATCATTAATATAAAATGAACAAAATAGGTCGTGAAAGTACCCAGCGAGATGTTTTCCCTGTGTGCCCACCGTGTGTGTTGGTACTTGACTCCTGTGGTTGTTGCAGACTGTGCTGTGCTGCAATGCTGCATCAGGCTTTTCTCTAAACTGTGAATGGAACCTGCGGGATACTTTCTGCCGGCGCTCTCTCTGGGGTTTCTTCCCTGTTCTTTGAAATACATCCTTATCAGTCTTTCTCACATTGTTTGTACCCTTCTGTGGTCTGTTACCTTTGTGTGTCTTTGATCAGATGCTGTGCTTTCTGAACTTCTTTCAGTTCGCAATTGTATTTTTAGTTTGTGTGCTGCATTAGTCCTCTTGGTAAATATATGCACTGTGTCACAGAAAGGAGTGTTAAACATCGCTACAAAAGCCCCTTGTTTTTTAACATCTCCCTGGGGTCTTGTGATGGATTTGTTAGGGCTCTGGGGAGATGTCCCTTTCTAACCTAGTTTCTGGTTCAGCTGTTCGCTTTTTGATTATTTCCTCCAGCATTTCTGATTTTTTTTAATACAAACATGTGTCGGATGTCACTCTAACCTGGTTTTGCATGCTTTTTTAAAGTTTAGATGAAAATGTCTATGGTGTGTTTGCTGGGTTTTTTTCAGTTACTCCTTTATTTCTTAAAGTCTACACTCTAACTTTAGTTGTGATTTTTCTCCTCCCAGCTGTTCTAGTGTAGCACTCCATGATTTTTTTTTTTAAGAGTGAAGTAACTAAAGCAACTTTTTAGTTTTCCTGATTTGATAGGCAGCTGCTGGAGGTAGACTGCAGTGACTGAGTTCTTGCTTTGCTTTGGTTGTAAAATAAGCTGTTCTCTTAAACCCTCCCTGTGTGTAGGCCTTTGGTATGAAGAAGGAAGAATGAAAACAGTGATAGCAGATTCCTAAATTAAAGACCGTAAAGAATGAAAGTTTTTCTTGCTTTCTCTTGGAGAATCGTTGCATGTTGTTGAGCCACTGGTATTGCTGTCAATGAGCATTAGGTGCAGGCATCATGCATCTGTTATTTGGTGTTCAGGGAAAGGAATACAGGAGGATTTTTTTGTGGTTAATATGCTGTAACTGAGATTGGAAAATTTGGCCCAGGCCCCTTGCTCTGCTTTTCATGTGAGTTCTAGTAGTTCACCTCATTGCTGCCTCAGTTCTGTTTTTGTCAAATTAGAATAATACTTCTGTTTGTTTACTATCTCTCTTTCTTTTGAAAAGTATGTGGTACAGCATCTGCCTTTTGTTAGGCATACAGAAATCTGATTAGATATACAGGCACAGTTAGAATCCTAGAATGGCTTGGGGAAGGGACCTTAAAGATCATCTGGTTCCAGCCGCCCTGCCATGAGTAGGGGACACCTCTCCACTAGACCACATGACTCAAAGCCCCATTCAATCTGCCCTTGAAAACTTCTAGCATGGAGAATCCACATCTTCTCTGGATGATGTGTTCCTGTGCCTCACTACCCTCATAGTAAAGAATTTCTTTCTAATATCTAAACTAAACCTGCCATCTTTCCGTTTCAAGTCATTCCCCTATGTCCTATTGCTACATACCTTTGTAAAAAGGACAGTGTTATGCTTGTGTGTTATGGTAGATACACAATATATAACAATCCTAACCTTGGCTGGAGCCTTTTGGTGTGTGCTGTAACGTAAATAGCAGTGACAGTGTAGTTGGAACAAATTACATGAAGCTTTCTTAATAATTTGGTCTCAAAATACAGCTTCCTGTTTTGAACTGCAGGTGACATTTTTAGGTGTTGTTGTAAATACTGTGTGATGGCTTGCAGATGTCGTATGTTCATATGCAAATATGTAGAAGAAAGATTTCTGTCATGTCATTACTTTGTTTCTTTGATATTGGGATCGTTTTATTATAAAACCCAGTCTCCTTTTTGGCCTACTTTGTGGCATAAAATACACTAATGAGAATAAAAAACGAGAAGATGAAAAAGCCATATCCAGTCAGAGAAGTGATATGTGTAATGCAGTGTTCTGTTTCAGGTACCTGATGATAAGTTGTTTGGAGAAAGTGACAGAATCTTCATAATGGACAATTATGTAATTATGAGTGAGAGCTTCAGGGACACGGAAGAGATTTAAGCATATGCTTTTCACTGAAAGACAAGGAGGTTAAAAATACTCCAAATGCATAAATACCCATCTCCCTTGCGTTTGTGGAAACTAAGATATTTCTGTTTTCATATTTATTGATAGCCTTTGCTTTGATAATGGATCACATGAGTATATGCAGCTTCCTTCTCCCTTAATTCTTCCTTTCCATTTGAAATAACTTGATTTTTAATTTTACTGTATGTGTTGTTGTTGCTTAAGGTAAGTGTCTTGTTTAGGCAAGTTTTATCAACTGCACAAATATTGAACAGTGAAGGTGCAATAAGTAATAGGCTTGTAGAAAAGAAGCAGGTGTCGTAGTGGATCACACATTGTACAGGAGCCAACGGTGCAAATAATGTGTAAGGAGCAGCCCAGCATCTGAGCCACGGGGCATGCTCTGCGTTGGAAGCTGAGCCCGGCTCCGACTCTGCTCCTGTGGGCGAATGGGCACCATTTGTTCGGGTGTCTGTGGTGATGGTGCCATTTACTGTGATGGGCCAGGCCAAGAGGAGGTGCAGTGTTCCTGGGTGGTGGCAAGGGTGTTTAGGGTTTAGTTCCTGTTTAGTAGTATGATTAGGGATAGAAGGATAATGGCAAGTGTCACTTCATAGGAGATAGCTCATAGTTGCACAATTAGGGCATATTTTGGATTCAAAGCTCACCTGGAACATAAAGTTTATTATACTGCTAGACTTGATGTATGGTTAGGAGGAAGAGGAGGCCTAAGTTTAGGTTAGTGAGAGAGAAGGGGAGGGAAAAGAGAGGATTCAGATTGTGATTGCTTGGAGGATGGTTAATACAGGAGAGATGGAGAGGTAGGTTCTTTGCTAAATAACACCGTGCCATCTGCTATTGCTTGTAGTAATCCAAAGAGCCTAAAATGTTTGAGCCTCTTCGGGCTCACACACAGCTTAGGACTTTTCATTCTACTGCTGTTAAAAAGGCCATGGCAATTAGAATTGAGATGGCATAGGACAGGGATATGATAAACCATGTTAAAGTGTGGGGGTGGGTCACAGGTATGTTGGGGAATAGGGAGAGGATTTGAACCTCTGGGTAAGGGGCTTAAGCCTGTTGCATTTGCTGAGCTCTGCCAGGCTTAGCAGTCCTTTCCTGGGATGGAGTTGTGTGGGTAAGCCTTTTTGTAATTAATTGGGCTTGTTACTCGCAAGTTGAAGCCTGCTTCTAGTATTGGCTTTGCTTTCCCAGTCCTTTCATATTAGGGAAAATTGATCATTGGTAGAAACCGACTTGAGTTGCTCCAGTCACGGAGATTGTGTAGGACTGTGGTATCTTTGTCTCTGCTGTGTGCTGGAACAACAGACTGCTGCAGATGTTCTTGAAAGATGAGGTCCAACTGGAAGTAGCTCAGGAGAAAGCAATAGCAAAGACCTATAAAGCAGTAATGGAACAGTCAGGATTATTCAGACTGGAGAAGTTAAAAGAATTTTAAAATTTTCAAGTGCAGTGCAAAGAGAGAAATTCTCATTCATGTTCACACAGCCGAGAAGTGAAATGCTTAAATTGTATAAATAGAGTAGAATTCAGGAAAACCTTTTCAACAGTGCAAGCAGTTAAACAGTAGACTGGATTGCCTAGGAATCTTCTGGATACTTTGTCCTGGAAGTTACTGGCAGAGATAACAGGCAAATGGGTTGGCAGTGCTTTAGATTTCGTTAATCACACCTGAATTTTCTTCCAAGCCTGTTTTGTGTGATTTCAAGGGTAGTGAAATAGTTGCTGTATAGTTTTCCTTCAGTTTTAAGCATATTCTTTGGCCTGATAATTTTCATTGCATTTTCTTGAGGATTTTTTTCTGCTAAATATAGTGTCAGTCAAGCTGGACTTCAACACACTAAAGGTGAAGCTATATGTTGAGAGAGTGCATTAAAGAATGTTAATATATATATATAGTTAATATTTTTTTCCTGAATCTGTTTACTTTTTTTACCATGCTGATCAAATGACTGTTTTCATTGACATATGATATAAATTCTTAGAGAGGAACTACAGATAATTTATAGCTCATAATTAAAGACCTCCCTCTCTTTCTGTTTTTTATTTCTTTCTCATTTTATTTGTTGTTGTGCCCCTGAACTGTCCAAGAGCTGTCTCTGTTTGAATTTCCTGAAATAATCCACATTATTCTGTGTATTCAACCCACCTCACTCAAAGTTGTGTTCAGCTGAAATTTTATTTCAGTTTTGCTTTCTTTTGGAACTATTTAAAAACACCCTGAAAGAAAACAAACCTTAATCTTTGAGAGCTTTGCAAATACCCTTCTTCCACGCTCTAAACTGACCAGTGATTCTTGTTTTGTTTCTCTTTGCCAGTTTCCTGCTTGTGACGGTGCTTTGTTCTTCTTGCCTGCACAGTGACTTGAGTAGCCCTTTGTGAAGGACTTGACCAAATCTTTTAAGTTCCAATAAACAATGTATTCTTGTATCCCTTTACTTCATCGGGGGTTTTTCTAATCCTTGCAAGAATTCAGCTCCTTAACAGATCTACCTTGTGTTTAATTCATCTTGTCCCCTGAACTATGCAGGAATCTTCAGTGTTTACATGCTCGTAAGGATTCTCCTTACGTCTGTTCCTGAGAAGTCTTTGGGTTTTTCCAGACTTCCCAGTTCACAGGATTTCAGGCTTGCTTTCCTGTGCTGGAGCGGCACTTACAAATGAGAATTCAGGACCAGTTTAGTAAGTTCTCACACAGTCCCGCTCTTCTGTTCCTTTGTCATCTGCTGTACAGTGCCATGGCAAGTATGTCTTAAATTGAAAAATACCTGGCACGGGGCAGTGGCGGCCCAACAAAGGGAACGTGCAGCCAGTTAGTGGGAGGGAGAGGGAGGGGAAGGAAGGGAGGGAGCTGCAGCCTTCCAGCAGTACCACTGGCTTAGCTCTGTGTCGTACCTGGCTTAAGGTACCTCTGATTGTCTGCTGTGGTCTTTTTCTTTTGCCTTAGGTAATTTAGGCTGAGAGTAGGAAATTCTCAACAGGAAGTCACAGAAATACAAACTCAATAGTGTAGACAAATATTTTATTTAGCTGTGTGGAGTTGTATCGTTGTATCTTACTGAAAAATGTATGTTTTTAACACCTTTATTACAGACTGGGGTCTTTCTAAATTTGTAAGATGCTGAATGTTATAAATTAATTCTAGATGTAGACACCAACAGAGAAGAACTGGAGATAGTAGAACTAATGAGAAAATATTGAAATAAAGTCTTTCCCATTTGCAGGGAGGCACTGGGGAGAAGTCAGTCAAAAAAGTTTGACCTGAAATGTGTTTGTGTGTGCTCCAAGGAATGAGAGAAACTGGAAAAGCACCAGTGTATTTTCATGCATCAGAAGCCTTTGGAGTGAGTAGCTGTGCAGCCGATAAATCAGCTTACAGATGTGTCATTCTACCAAGAAGCAAATTAGTATGGTTTTGGGTTAGAAAAATTAAAGAAGTTCCTTTTTGAACAACTGTGAGAGTTAACTTGCCTGTTGTACAGGCCCAGACATCTTGTTTCTATACAGAAGAGAGTGGAGGGACACTGTAGAGCGTGGAGGGACAAATGACAAATGAGTACGGACCAAGGGACCGACAGGCAAACGTGGCTATCTTGGGTGTGTGATAACTAGACGTGTAGCTGAGAGATGTGATAAGAGTCTACAAATATTTGAGAGGCACATACTTGAAAGATAGAAACTAATTAAATTAGTAAGGTGAGAAAGGGCATAACTGGAAACAAGGGAATGAGATTATGAAATATGTTAAAGTATGGAACAGTCTGCCCAAAGGAAAGATTGGAAGAACAAATATATAATACAAAAGACTGGTAGAAATAATCAGGAAATAGTCTAACATCAAAGAATCAGCTTTCTAATGAAAATAGATTGAATAATTTAGTAAGTCTCTTTTAGCCATTTAATTTATATTTGCTTTTGAGGTATTAGGGTAAGTTGGCAGCTTCTCTTAACTCTTTAATGCTGTCTCCCTAATGCCTCCTGCTGATTCTAATCTACATTGTTGCATACCAATCTTAGATGATGCCTTTAGGAAAAATTGTTTTTAAAAAAGAACACTTGGACAATCAATATAAAAAGGTATAAGGGGAGAAGGAAGATGAATAAGCTTTGGGAATGATTTTTCAAGAATGGTGTCTTCCTACATTCTGCTTAAAAACTGTAGCTGCAAATAAATGAGAGCAAGGTAATACCAGGTACAGACATCTGGTTGCACTGGTTTGTTCCTGTTTGCATCTGGGTGAGCGATGGTGGGGGAGCTCCCCAGCTGTGGGTTACTGTTTGTGTTGTGTGACCAGCCTGTGATTTCTGGGATGGTATGAACAGGATCAAAACCTTTTTAGCATAGAAGGCAGCAGAGAATTTTTCCATAGTGCAAAGTGCATAATAAAATTCTGTTCAGAAAGTCAGTTTGGCTGCATCTGAGAGGAAGGAGAGCAGCCCTAAGCTGCTCTGTTTGGACTGTCAGGATAGGGTAAATAGTCAAATGTGTTCAGGTTCACTGCCCTTCTCAGCAGCTTCTTGTCTGGATTGATGTCAGGTGCCTGCCAGGCTCTGGTGTAGCGGAGGAAGACAATGAGGAGTCCTCACATGGAGCCACTGCCCAAGTTGCTGACTTGAGAGAGAGAAGGGACATGGCCATGCTTGGCATTTGCTGGGTGACTCCTGTAGGCTGGAAGGCAGCCCTGGAATTAATTTGAGGAGATGATTTAAAGAATTTGGAAAATACACCAATTTGGGAGTTTTCCTTTGTAAAGCAAAACCCCTTAAACCTTAGTTTTCAAGTAGAACTAAGAGACAGTGAATTTATGATGCTACATTTAATTTCTGTACGTGGTCTCTACATAGCCCTGAGAATCGGTCAGTTGGTTAGAGCATGTGCTAACAAAACCAAGGTCGTGGGTTTTCTTCACTTGACGAAGTTTTAAGGAGACAGCGGTGTGTGCACTGTCTTGGATAATTTCTGTGTAGAACAAGGCAGTTGCTTGCACAACCCATGTGCAATACTCTTCATGTGTGTATAAAATTAAGTACTCTTTGATCTTTCTTTCCTGCATATCTCTAATCTCAACCCATTTTACCTTCTTTTTTTTTTTTTTTAGCCCCAGCTGGAGGGTGAGCCAGGCATTGTTGACTTTGCTCTGTGTGCTGGCTTCTGAACAAAGGCACTGCTGAAAAGGTGAGCGTTTAATTCCATCCTCTTTGATGCAGATTTATGTTCAGAGGAGCTGATAAATTCAGACTCGTCAAACCTGTCACATTAAACTGTATCTGGGTTTACAGTGGAGAAAGTCTAATCTACCAGCTCATAAAATTGTGAGCGTCAGCCATCAAAGCACTGTTAGGTTCTGGTTTAGTGTAAATTGTGTGGCATTCTGCAGCACTGCAGACCAGGGAACCCCAAAGGTAGGCATGTTTCATCTCTTGAACAGATCTGAATTTAGAGCTGGGAAATCTCTGAGGTCCTGAAAATACAGCGATAAAAATACAATTCCTACCCTGTAACCTGCCTGGGAAGGGATGGCTGAGAGGGCATGCACAACTACCCATTTCCTACATAGTTGTGTGAATTCCTTATCTAGTCTTATTTTTATCACATCAGCTGTCTTCTGAAAGTAGCTTAGGTACCTGAGCATTAACTGAACAGGCTTTTATCAAATTGTCAAGGCTACTTATAAGATGGGAAATAAGCTTAATGGCATTGCTCTGCAGTGAGTACCTAGCAGGAATTTCTCAAACCTTTCCCTTCAGTTGGGGAAATGCTGAGTGTGCAAGGCATGCAAAGGTGCAGTGACCAAGGGGAGAGTCAAACTTGGTTTACAGGAAATAAACAAAATTTTGCTTTTAGGAAATTTTTAGTACTTCAGAAAAGGGTAGATAAAAGTAAATATGTGGTATCATAATTTCTATATTGTTCTGTTCCTCTGAGACTGCATTAACCATCAGCCTGCTAAATTTCAGGGTATGTCTTTGAAATCATGAAAGGCATGGCAAGATTATTTTCCTGGTTTTGTGTAGAGATAGTTTTGTCTGGTAGAGCAAGATCTTGTTCTGTGATTCTATTGCTCTGTAGCATCAACGAGAAAAACCTTTCTAAGAACATTTATAATCTCTTAGTGGCAGGACACTGAACTAAATAATCTACTGCATACAGGTCCAAAACTAGTTCTGTGTCTCAGAAGTGCACCCCTGACTGGCATTTGACACAATGATATGCATTGATTTAGACATTCCAGTTTTGTGTGGCATGTTTCTTCTCTGAGGAAGTGGTGAGGAGCAACCATGAGGAATACAATACCCAGAAGGATTTGCAAGCAAGCAAAGAGTAAGTTTAATAGCAGGAGGTAGGTAGATGTAAGGATCTGTTCTGGAACAAGTTAGTTATGAAGTTGTAATTTTATTAAATAATCATAAAGAGTAATGCTCTGTACCTGGGGGGTTGTAGAGAATAATAATGTCCAATAAGGTTGAGTTCAGCAATTACCACGGTACTCTTGAGGCTGAGCATCTTTGGTCTTGTTACCATTAGTGGCTAAGTCATGTGAGACTCAGTGGTACAAGTGAGCAGAATTGGAAATAGTATTCTGGTTTTTTTCTTCTAAAGCTTGCTGTTGTAGGCAAGGCCCTAATAAGCAAGCAGATCTTAGCTGCTAGAAATTGTTAGGGCAGTTACTGAGGATACCTGTGTTTTTGTGCTTGTCGTCTAGCAGGCATGGATTCCTTAAAAAGAAGCAACCCTCCCCCCCTTCCAAACAAGCACCCTTAATTTTATTTCCAAATGTGATGCTGTAATTTAAGGGATCTGTATCAAGTTGCTTCTTTCTTCTTGTAATTTTTCTCACCCTTTTGAATGAGTTGGTGTGCCCTCTGCCGTGTCCATGTAAGTGGCTGAACCGTAGACATGCAGGAAGTGCAGCTAACAAAAGCAGTATATAGTGCAAAAGTCAGATGTGTGGATCAGACAGCCTGATGAGGCCAGAGATACGACAGATGCCTTCATTTGAAATATTGTTGGATTTAGCAATGTGGTTTTTTAGGTGTGTTGAAAGAAGCTGATTGCTCATCCCTGCTGTTCTGTGGTATCTGTTTCTTTGTGCTTCTATTGGTGATGCAGGAAGGCTTGAATACCTTCTTTGATACCTGTGGAATCTGTAGAGCAATCTTTGGAGTCCTTACATTAGCATATACTGCATGTTAACGCTTCCTTTTCCATACCAAGAGAACTGATGAATCGGAGGTGATTGTGAGCACAAAAGTTTACTGCAGGAAAGCTTTCTAAGCCTCCTTATAGGATCCTCACTGAAACCAGAAATTCAGATGCAGGGCAAAGTTTTGCACCTCTATGTTAGAAACGCTCAATTTAAACGTGGAATGCTCTGCTGATGAGCTTTGGGGCTGTATTATCAGCAGCTGCCTGAAGCAGGCCCTTCCTGCTGAGGGATTTTTTTCAGCTGGACTGACATCTCCCTCTCCAGTAAGCAGTTGCATCCTTGTGATTCCTTCCAGATGCGCTGGCTTTTGGGGACTAGAGTAAAGGGGGGTGGATATTGCATTGAATTTGCCGTCTCTCCCAAGTTGGCAGGATTGTTCCCAGCTGTCAGTGACTCACAGTAGCCGAGTTGCTGTCTCAGAGTTCAAGTTCATGGAATTTGCAGTTCAGTTTCCCTTGATTTGTCTGGCAGAGGTGGAATTTCCCATGAACTAGGAAGAGCAGGAGAAATTCCACAAAGTAGTAGCTTTGAATGTGTGTTTGGTCTGAAAAATTGCTGTGAGGTGCTGTCCTTCCTCAGTCCTTTCTTGGGAATGGCTCCTTATATTACATGTGGTAAGTGTATGCCACAGGATTGTCATCTGATTCTTTCTCTGAATGGATGGCAAACTTTGTTTGGATTTAGAGGTTCTGTTTTCTTAGCAGGGTAACTATGCCAAAGTAAAAGGGCACAAATGTCATCAATGCAATTTATTCACAGAATTAATGTTATTTGCTGAGCAATAAATTACATTTTATTCTGGAGTTTTTGCCACTTGGCATTTTTACCGAACAGATTATCTCATGTTAATATGAAGGGATACTTGAAATACAGGGATGTATTGTGTAGAATGGAGACCTGGGTTTATGTGTTGGTTTTGACTGTTGTTCTGGCTGGACCCTGATAGAGCCATGTTTGCATGTGCAGTGTTAAGTGCTGGCTCCTGAACAGCGCTGGTTCCTCCAGTATCAGTAGGATGCTTTGAATTTTGTTTATTTTCTTTGAAGACAACTGTTCCATGACTGAGAATCACTTGTCAGTTTCCAAAATAAATAGGTCTTCTGAAGCTTATTTGCCTTCTTGTTACTCTGTTATGAAATATCAGAATATCTGGAACAGCTTCACTGTGAACCTTTGTGGCTTGATTAAACTGCGTGCAGTGCCTTGTTCCCACTTTCCCATCTGTGAATCTTGGGCAGGTGTATGAAAAGTATCTTCTAGTTCAGGGTGCTGGTAGACAGTGCTTGAAAGGCAAAGAAAATAGCAAATGTTTGCTACTCGATGTTGTGGCTTTTCCAATGTCTGTAATCTATTAAAAAGAAACTCCAAGAACGCAGAGTAAGAAGATGATACTCGGTTTACTAATCAGATAAGCAAAGAAGGGGAGAGGTAAAGGACACAGTTTCATTTTCTACTTACACTAAAGCAAGCACTAAACAAGAATAGCCCAAAGAGATTAAATGTGTATGTGTTTCAGACTCCAGGTACATTTTTCCATTGAACAGGATTGCCTTCTCTGGAGTTCTGTATTTGCTTCCTTTGTGTGCCCTTTTATAAGCAAGACCCATAATTCTTTTTCAGTGGAATCACAGATAATGAAACTCCTCTTTTTCCACACTAGTACTGGTTTCCCACATCAGGCATTTAAGGCATGATATTTATAGTGAGGTTAAGGACCCTTTCAGGTTGCTTTTCTCCATTAGTACAAAGTGCTCATTTCACTGTCTAATAAAATCAGTTTTCATTTTTGATACATCCACCATCACAAGGAAATGTTTAAACAGTTTTTCTGCCTTGCATTTTGTTTTCTTAAGGCACATGGAAGGTAGGAGGGTTTCAGCATCTTGACTGCTGAGGACTTGTTTGCATGAATGCATTGAGAAAATTCATTTCATTGAGAAATTTCTGAGATGCAAATGGGGGTTAGTGGGCTTGGAAATGCATGACTGATAGAAAAGAGGGGGAAAAAGAGCCAGATAGAAAAATACATAAACTTACGCAGTACAATATATGACTCTATTTCTAAAAACTGATTATTTCCATGAATATTTTAATTTGGGATTTATTGAATCTTTTCAGAAGAGTGGAATGGCTTATTTCAAACTGACCAATATTTGAGTAAGTTGTAAACTCCAGCTCTGAATTGTCTTCTCTACTTTCATACAGTTTTCTTGATGTTGTGAACGGATACCATTGATTACCAGGGAAACAGAGCATCAAAATTTGCTGTGTTTGTGGAATATGCTTTTTGTGGAAGGGAATCTCCCACCAAAGACTTATTAAATTAATCATATTTCATCCTCTGTTCTACCTTTCCTCTCAGTTCTCTAACTTAAAACTTTTGTTCTCCTTGCCCTCTTGATAGTTTAGAATTCCAAATCCTTTGGTCATTCTCTCTTTGCAACTCCTGTCTGAATTCATCTCATCTGACTTCTTCAGTCTAATAGAGGAAATCTCAAACAAAGCATGTAATCTCATATTTTGGAAATCAGGAATCTAAAGCATATGTTTCACATGAAGAATGGAGTATCTCCATCTCAGAGTACCTGAACTCTGCTGTAAGTGGCTGGTCCTCTGTCAGAAAGTGAATAATCTGATACATTTCCAGCTGTCATTAAGATATCCAGTCAAAACCATAGTTGTTAAGTCAAGACTACTGTATACTGTTTCTTTTACTGAGCCATTTGAAGGAATCTGAATGTAAGGGCATTTGCTCTATGTGCACGTGGCAGGGAAGGCAGTGAATGTTCAGCCAAGTCCCAAGCGCAGCAAGCAGTCTTCATTCAGGGTCACCTGTCCAGCATGACTAGTTGGCAAACAGTCTCCCTTACCTAAAATGGCACCTGGAGCTTACCATTTCCTGTACAACTACTAAGAAAAGCATATGCTTATTCTTTTGGCTCCACGATGCTTTAAAAGCGCTTCACAGCTGCCTGTCTGTTCCTCTTTCCCTGGAGCTCTGTGGCTCTAAGTTGTGTTTGAGCTGTCTTCTTGCTCTTTTTTTCTTGAGATGGTATGTTCTATCTTGGAATAAGAAGAGATCCCTCTTGCTTTTGCTGTCTGCACTGTAACTTCAGTAGCTATATTTGAGGTAGAACTGCTTATTTTCCAAGGCAATACAGATGAGGAAAAGCAGCAACTTGAAGGGGACAGGTGTATCACTGGAACGTAGGAGAGAATAATGTGATGATGAGAAGCACAGCATTCCCTGGAATGAGCTTTTAAATAAACACAGAGAGAATGTGTGTGTGTTGGAGAGGGAGTTGTCTCAGAAAGCTGTGTTTATTCCCTTGAGGCTACCCTGTGCTATTAATTGAGTCAACATGTCAAAGTGAAGTATGTGCTGAGCTTTGGGAGTGGGGGAAAACTGCTTCTGCACATACAGGGCTTAGATGAACCCCATCTTACAGTGATAATGAACACTCTGCTTTTGCACTGCTGAAGCCACAACACAACAGAATAGCTGTCCAACCAAGCTCTACAGCTGACGTTTCTTTTAAGAAGTGCTTTAAATCTTTGTTTGGTTGGGAAGCTATGAATAATTGGCTTTGCCTTTGCTTCTGATGCAGATGTGAATGAAGATGATGAACAGAGGGGAACATGACTGAATGCACTACTGAGATACAGTCAAAATGAGCTGAAAAGGTCTTCCTTAATTTATTTCTGAATCTCGGAGAAACAAATGTCTGTCCTATTATATTTCTTGTGTTGGTGTAATGTTTTGGGGATGTGCTGACTTTTCTGTCTGATTTTTCTGTTTTAAATGGATGGGGAAGGGATGATTACAACCCTTTGTCATGGCAGTTAGTTGCAGCCTTTGGCTGTGTGACTTCATGCATGATGCTGCACTGGCAGCTTTCTCCTTGGCCAGAGCTCACTGCAGCATTGCCCTAGGAATTCATATGAACTTGAAAATCCTTTAAAGCCAATGTTTCCATGCTAACAAGCTAATTTTGTCTTGATTGTTTTTTATGTGGAGTCTCTACCTTTGGCACTTTTGTATTTTATAAATCATGCTTACTGACATATTTGATGTTCTGATTGTTTCCATAGTGACAGCAATGGCAGAAACCTGCAAAAGGAAGGTGACAGCTTTGTGTTTTCAAGATTAACTGTTTTACAGTTTAATGGTTTGAGGGGGTGGGAATGCAGGAGATTTTTTCAGGCAGTCACAGAATATTTAGTAGTAGTTACTCGGATGTCAGAGGGGAAAGGTTTGGTTTGGTGTTTTGGCATTTATTTGTGTGGGATATCAGCAAGCACAAGGTCAGCCTAGATAATATGAGATGTTTTTAGCAATGTCTCCTTTCTTGCTGCTCCAAATGATGAAATTTTGAAATGCAGAAAACTAAAATGTAACAGATTACTATCACAGGAGCTGTAGACGTTAATGTGCCTGTGAGAAAACATGTAACATATTCTTGGTTCATAATTTCTGTCTTCCAAATTCATAACCTGAGTGCAGGGAGCTTTTAGTATTAGAAATCAGACACTTAGAAAGCTATTAGTGGGAGCTTCAACCTTTTTTTTTTTCTTCCCACTGGCAAAATCAGCTCTCTCATTTTATTTTCTGGAAATAAGGCTTTATTCCCTTTCATTACACATCCTATTATTTGTGTTTGTCAGTAAGATAGCTTGAGAGCATATGGGCATTTGATTAGAGTCCATACTGCAACAGAGAGGGTTGTTTTAAAGCATTCTGTGGGAGACACAAGTTTCTCTAGTGTGTCCTTTTGTAGTTGGTGTTATGCCTCTTCTCTGGTGCGGTCACTTGAAGCAGTTGCCTGAATTGAAATGTATGGCCACTGTTCTTGTATCAGCACAGACCAGTGAGAGGAGATATTGTGAGAGATACTTGTAAATTATGTCAAATGTTTTCATTCAGTGGCTAACCTTTTTCTCTGTAGCATTTGATAGCATTCTGGTTGAGTCACCATCCCTGGAGGTATATAAAAGATGTCTAGATCTGGCACTTAGGGGGCACTTAGGGACTGCCAAGTCTATTGCTTGGTTTAGTGGTGGTCTTGACAGTGCTAGGTTAATGGTTGGATTGGATCTTAAAGGTCTTTTCCAACCCAACTAGTTCTATGACTCAAAGCTTGCTTTCCCTCCCTCCCCACCCCGGGGCTGTGGTCGGGCCTCGGACCTTGCCCCCAGGTCGCTCCGTGCCAGAAGAGTCACTCGGCCCGTACTGCCCATCTCTGGGTGGCAGACACATCCTCCGGCCCTGGGGAAATCAAGCAGCCTTGTCGTAAGGCACAGGTGCTATGCTTCAATTTAACACATTGTTAAATTCATATCTCTTATGCCTTCCGGCAAAAAATGGCATCATACTGTAAACTGAACATGTGTTACACCTTATTACGCAGGGGAAGAGAAGGCGGCAGCTGGGAGTTGTGTTGCTTTGAGAGTTGCAGAAGTTACTTGATTATCTGTGCCTGTGTCGTCTCAGGTCACATCTGCATTGGTACCTCAGCAGGTTTTTCCATCATTTTGGTATCTTGGGAGTGGGGTGCATAAAATATGTAATTTATGGTTCTTCTCTATATTTATCTGCAATGTTTTGGTCAGTTGCCATGTTGAAAAGTGCTTGATTCTGGTTTTCCATTTACCTGAATGAAGAGGAAGTTTCCCTGTTTTGTACCAGCTGGATCACTGTGTAGAACAGGAAAGGGATTTGGAAATCATGTGAGCAGTTGTAGCAGAAAGGCTGAAGTGAATGGTGTCATCTGTTCTAAATACTCTTATTTGTAGAATGATATGGAATTAAATCAGTTTCTTTTTAAGAGACAGGTTCATTTATAGGTACTTAAGTTGTTGAAATGCTAACTTAGTGAAAAATAAGATTGGTAAAATAACATTGGTTAGGATGTGTTCTCTCCACTCCCCCATTACCCCCCACCAAAACAAAATGGAACCCTTGTTTTTGCATTATTTATACTGATGGACTTTATAGCTTAGTGCTGTGCTTAAAGTAGTGTTCTGTGTCCCAAGCGTGTGTTGGACATCACTGGTATTTCAGTAGCATTATAAATGTAGACAGAAACAGACATTTAAATGTGCCTCTGTCATGTGAAACATATTTAATTTCTTCATCTGTAAAACAGGTTAAAATCTGCAGCATTTTCTGATCTCACTTAGAAGGAAGGGGTAGTGTTTTTCTTTTCACTGTTAGTGATAGCAGTTAGTGCTGTTTCATTTGCATTGCCCCCCTGTTTCTGGTTAAAAAGTAGCTTTATTTGCAGAGGTATCACAGTGTGCTTAATTTGGCTTGCAGAATCTTTGTAGCTGTTTTAATCTTTTATGAAAGGTAAAATCCAAGAGGAAATTGGTAACTAAAAGGAAAAAAACCCAAAACCGAAACCAGCTATTCACATGTAAATTTACCCATTAAAGCCATAGACCATGTAGATTTAGATTGTATTATATTAATTTCTTGAAGTAGAACTTTCCCTTACATCTTGGAAACACATCTGCAAAGAAGAAAGCATCTCTTACATGTCTTCTGCTCCTGATTCCAATTACAGGCAGCTGTCTGATTTATACTCAATGAAAACAGCTAATTGTGCCCTTGTAAGCTTTTTCAGATTAGAGGAACACATATTTGTTTACATGAAAATGTTTGCATGTGAAATACTGAAAACCTTTACTGCAGATGCAGCATTTCAGAGTTCAAAACATATATGCCTCTAATGCTCTTTTAAAAGCTGTTCATTCCCTGCCTGATCGCGTTTACCTCTCCATGTGTCATTAATGTTTAGTGGCATTGCAAGTTCTCGGATAGCAGATTGAGGTGACATTGTGTGTTGTTTGAGACAGCATTGGCCAAACAAATTTTTGGGACTCTCACAGTCATTTGCTCTCTTTCTCTTACAAAACATGGAACTCCTGTGATGCAAAGGATTTTACATTTATCCTTTTGGTTTCTAAAGAAGGGGAGATTGTTTAATGGATGATGTTGAATATGAGTTCCTATTTTATGAAAATTTTTAAAAACACTCTGACTAAAAATAGAATAAAAAGAAGAATTAAACCTCAGGTATGTTAAAATTTCAATCTTTAACTTATAGGACTGGTCTGACTGAATAATGGTGATTCTTTTGAAGAGCTTTTCATCAAAGTCTTCTCTTTGATTAATTTTTGGCACACTTGGAATTAGGAAGCTTATTGGGTTAGTGTAATTTCACTTATTACAGAAATATATTTTGATAAAATTGCAGGCATACAGTCCACCTCTCCTGCTTTGGGATGGTGTGTCTGCGGTGGGAAATGACTAGTAATTCAGTGGCACAGTGTGGTCTTTTACTGATGACACATGTCGTGTCATCAGGTCAGCTCAGTCTGTGTACTGTGCCCGTATTCATTCCTACCTTGAAATGACTTGTACTGAGAATGGCTCAGAGATATTTTAGCCATGCTTGTCAATCCTCAGAGTTTTATGAGGTCTGGATGACTTTTGTGTGCTTTCTAATCATGTGGTTTTTCTCAGAAACCATTTCAATATATGCTTTGAAAAATTCATGTTGTAATAGTTTTGCTGCTGTTTTGTCCTCTGAATCTTTACCATTTTGCTTGTTCTTTCTCACTTCTGTATTTCAGCCAAAATACAAGTTCTATTCCATGATTCTCATACGTGTGAATTTGTACTTCTTTTGGCGTGTTTATTAGAAATTGTCTTTTGCTAAGCTGGGATGAAATTGGCAATGTCACACCAAAAGATGAACTTTCCTTTCCCACAGCAGATGAACTTTTCACATTAACTGAAACTTCAAAGCTGTTAACCTAACAACTGTATAAATTATTTCTGTGATATGATGAATGCTTTCTGACTGAAGTCAGAATGGATGTTTATTCCTTAGGTGGTTAATCCCAGAAATAAAACATTCTTCTTTAAAAAAAAAAACCAACCCCCCAAAAAACCAAACAAAAACCCAAACAAGACCGAAACCATTGGACTTGAGTCCTTTGCCCTGTCGACTTCATAAATGCCCTCTTTTGTTTTCTGCTGTCATTTTTCTGGGACTGAAGAGTTCTGGTTTATATGAAATAGGAGAGCATTGGGAACCAGAAATGCACTTGATGAAGAGTGACTCATGACTGCCCTGCCAGTCCCCACACTGTTCTGGCTTGTTGTTAGGAATATTTGCTGTTGTGTCAATTTATGGCATATTAGCAGTCTCTGTGAGTACATGTGGATGTGGGGTATCTGATTAACTGAGTTTCCCTCAAGGTTGTGGGCAGAAACAGGAGAGAATTTGGTCTCCACCATTTCTACGTGTCAAGTGAGTCAGTCTAGGGCTGGGGCATCTCTCTGTTGTATTAAAACACATTTCAAATCATCCTCTCTTGTGCATTCAGTACAGTCTCCATCTCTTCTGTGTTGGTCAGTGGATGAATGCTTAACTCAAAACTTTATGTATTTGCTAAGTTTTAATGAATCTGTTTTATTTAACGTAGAATAGGATTGCTCATTTTCCTGTTTTAGTGTGGCACTTCAGCGAACAGCTGTAGAAAGCACTCTGCTGCTAAATTAGGGTACCTGGTATCCTGGGGTGCATTAGGAAGACCATTGCCAGCAGGTCAAAGGACGTGGTCCAGCCTCTCTACTCAGCCCTGGCAAGGCCGCATCTGGAGTGCTGCAGCCAGTTCTGGGCACCCTGATACAGGAGAGACAGGGAGCTCCTGGAGCAGGTCCAGTGGAGGGCTGTGAAGATGGTTAAGGAGATTGGAGCATCTCTTTTACAAGGAAAGGCTGGGGGAGCTGGGCCTGTTCAGCTTCAAGACACACCTTGGGACCTCATCAATGCCTGTCAGTATCTGAAGGGAGAGTGCCAAGAGGATGGAGCCAGGCTCTTTTCAGTGGTGCCCAGCAGTAGGTCAAGAGGCAGTGTGCAGAACCCCATGCGCAGAAAGTTCCACCTGAGCACGAGGAAGAACGTTACTGTGGGGGGTGACTGTGCATTGGAACAGATTGCCTGGAGAGGTTGTGGAATTGGAATCTCTCTCACTGGAGATATTCAAGGAGCATCTGGATGCAATCCTGTACAATGTACTCTAGGGTGACCCTGGCTGAGCAGGGAAGTTGCACCAGGTGACCCACTGTGGTCCCTTCCCAACATTACCTGTTCTGAATGGTTCTGTGTTACAGGGAAGACACTTCACAGGTTCATTTTCTTGGTAGGCATGGCAAGGTTTTCAGAGCAGGCATCTGCTTGAAGATGATGAATTTAGTTCTGGGTTCACAACTGTGGTAGCAGAAAATCTGTCTGTTCCCCAAGCAGGTGCAATTCAGCGTGCTATGGTGTGTCACTGCCAGTGCTGTCCCAGTAAAGTTCACCTCTGGTTCACTGCTCTGTAAAGTTGCTACCAGTTGAGATGGTAGTTTTTGTAATGCAAGAGCTGTCTGGAGACCACCAAACTTGATCAGAACCCAAGTCAGCTTTGTTCTCAGCCAGCCTGAAGCTATTGATGTATTCCAGCTTTTATTATTGCCTGACAGGCGCATGTGGTGGGCAGTCCTTTGAATCTTGGCTGTACTGTACTGTTTATTCTTCTGTTTTGGGAAGCTGGATAAGACCTTGATTCCATGTGGGCATGCTTCACTCCTCGCTTCAGTGGTGCTTGGTGGGATGCCCTTTGATTTGCTAGGTTTAGCCAGTTCATAGTAGATTCCTTTCCAAAATGTGTATCTCTGTGTATCTTGTTGGTGAAACATCATCCATGTTCCCGTTCTGATGGGTTTAGGAGAACACACAGTAGGGTGTGGATGGTGCAGCTCTGCGCTCTTGGGCTGCTTTTTGTCTCGTTGCTGAATATTGGTAGTATTGTCAGTGTCTCCTTCCTTGCCTAAAGCATGCTGCTAGGACAGATGTGGGAAAGCTCTCCATTTCTATGGGCATAGTTTTTGGATCACAGGAAGGCAAGTGGATGGTGTTAATAGATGGTAAGTCTTTGAAGTACATTAGAATCAACTTCAGAGAGAAAGAAAATCCCTTCCCTGAGCGGCAGATAAACAACAATGCTTTCAAACCTTCAAGAGGATCAAGGTGAAACTGAGTGAACAGCAAGTGCAGGGAAGATGGTTCTGCTTTGTGACAAGTAGCAAAAATACCTTCTTTCCTTTTTGTGTTCCTGTAACAAAGCAAAATAACCAAGTACTCTGAGATTGTTCTATGAAAAGAACATAAAAAACTTTTTATGTGCAATATGCTCATTTTAATAGGTGTGGGTAGAATACATTTTAAAAGGGATGGAAATATCTCCTTGGAATTCTGAAATATCTTCAAAACTAACTGAAAAGAACTGAATTCATCTGATCATGTGGGTGCACTTAACAGCATTTATTTGCTTATGTAGACTTGTAGGAAGCTCTGACATCTTCCAACAGAGGTGTGTCACTCCCACTTAGTTGGCTTTGACTGGGATAGAGAGAATGGAACAGTCTCGTTTCTCATTTTCTTGTTAAATTCTTTAGGAAAAAAGAAAATGCTTCCAAACCATACACCTGAAGTACATTTCAAAAGGAAAATATGTCCCCCTTTACCTAAGGAAAAGGCAGCCTCAGGAAAATTAAGTTGGAGAACAGTAGAAACTGGCTGCAGAAGTGAGGTGACTGTAGGATTGTTCCCTCTGAGGTTCCCTTTTGGTTTTTCCAAGAGTCAGTCTTGGAAGACAAAAGAGAAAATTAAACACATTTTTTTGCAGAGAGGAAAGTATTTTTCAAAAGTGAAAATGTATTCACATGGCTTTGAAATGATTGGTGGTGGGTAAAGGCTGAAATTCAGTGGACAGGGATGTGTATTAGTGTGCCTTATGGACT
>JAOXXN010000082.1:14655919-14667085 GCA_026770055.1 Myrmophylax atrothorax
CAGTAGCCAGCGCTTGTAATTTTTTTTATCTTGCCCTAAAGCCTCCTGGCTGCTATTTGGATTCGGGCAGCTGGGGAATGGTCCATCTCTAAACCTCCTTCTGCTTGATGGATATTTTGTATCACCTTTTCCTTCATGATCAGTGCATGGATTTCCATTCAGAGCTTTCCCAGGAAGTGCAGTGTGGAGCTGACTTCGTTTGCTTCAGCTCCACTCCTGTCCCTACTGCCTGGTGTCTCGGTCACTGAGGATGGGCACAGCTTTGTTCAGTGCAGACTGAAGCTGTCTGTCCATGGATTTACAAAGATGGGCCTTTGCTGATTCGTGCTTTGCAAGTTACCTTTATAAGCTTAAAATCTGGAAAATTAATTTTCATTTAGTGTTTGCCAAGGTTTCCTACCTGTTCTGATCAAGTGAATTTTTAAGCCCTTTATTATAGGCTGCTACATATGCAAAGAATGAGCATCATGCTCTCCAGTAACTCATTCTCTTATCTCAAGTGGCATTTACTGGAATCTCCCTACCTTTTGCCTCCTCTAAAATGTAAACTGAATTACAGGCACAAATTAAATCAACATGTTAAGTGCGTGAGGAATGAGAGGCAGTGGGAATTTTGATGGCCATATCCATGGGCAGAACATTAAAATCTGTATCATGAGGTATCTAAACTATTTTCTGGTTTATTGAGAGCACTGGTTTTATAAAGAACAATTGCCAGCTGAGATGAAATGTGTTTCTGTGCTAGGTCAGCACAATAAGCGATCATTTTTCCTCACCTGGCAGAGTGGCTGCTTCATAAACTAACTCTCTGCTAGTTAAGAGATTCAGATGTGCAGAATTGCTGCTCATCAAGGAAGGGGAGATTTGAATAATTGCTAAATAGTTTTGAAGGTTTGGCTGGAAAAAAATGTGACAGTTTCAGGTGCTGGTGCATTTGCTTTTGCCTGTAATCCATGTCCAAGTTGCTCTGTTGCATCTGGCATACTTCGTACTTAAAACTGCCTTGGTCAGTGGGTGTCTTGAGACTGATTTTCTGCCTGATTTTTTTATGCCTAAGCATCGTTCATACAGTATTGATGCTTGCATTATCTAAAGATGCAGAGCGTTGGCTTCTCAGAGCTGAGACTTTTTATTTATTTTGTTTACTTTACATTATGCATAGCAACTGAAGTTCCTCTTGTCTTGCCATAAGCCAAATTTGGAACACAAAATCAAAATTAAAAACTGCAAAGCACAATATAGCACAGGAGGCATGATGAGAAGTGGCATTAATCACTTTAATGTAAATACTGTTTTCTGTCATGTTGGGTTTCTGAGTAAGTGTTGATGTCAGTTTACTGTGAAGACTGGGAATAACAAACTGGTGTAGGATGGAGTCAGATTTGGGTGCAGTGTGAGAGATGCCCCTTACGTTTGCATGGGTTTGTATAGTGTATGCCCCAAGGCCAGCTCCTGGCTCTTTCAGACTCGTTCCTGTGAAATCCTCTCCTTTAGTCTTGTTCCAGAGATGGCTGCTGTGCTCCAGCACCTGCCCCTCCATCCAGTCTGGTTATCTTTTGTTGGCTCTGTAGTGCTCTTCCCCAGCTGTGACACCAGATGAGAACCAACAAGTTGCCATCAGGATCTGCCGTCGTGCACTAACTTAGAAATTGTTTTTGACACTCTGCATTGGCAGTTGATCTTCATAGACAGTATGGATCTTTTAGTATCTTGACCTAGATGTGTTTTTTCTTGATTTATGGTGAAGGGATTTATACAGTAGAGGAGGTTGTGTCTCATCTCATCTTCCCATTTCTATATTTTCTCTAATAGTTACTTCAGTGGTTTAAAGTCTGTGGGTTTGTTGCTCTGGATCATGGATATAAATAAATGGCAGAACCAAGAGGCCTTATCAGCTGTGAGCAGCTTTACTTGCCTTTGTGTTTAAAACCTAGACACCTGAAGTGCAGATGGACAACAAAACTTGTGTTTCTGGAAGGCAGAACTTTTAAAGCCTTTGGGGTTTGTTGAAAGCTGTTGTCACTATGCTTAAGGTAAACTATCGCTAGCTGTTTTGGGGAAGGCTCTACCCTCATTGTTGGAGCTCAGAGTTAGCAGTTGAGAAGGGTGAGTATTAATTATGTCTGTAGCAGTTTGGTTTTGATATGCTGGCTATGTATGGACAGTCACACTTAGGTTAGTATATCATTTGCATATATTGGATGGCTTAGAGAGTGAAATCTGATTTCCTTGAGAGTATAATTCTTATACTCCTTGAACAATGAGAATGCTGGCAGGTGAACAGGAATATACACAGGGGCAAAACTTTAGAGGACAGCATTTCAAACACTGTGTGGCAGATGTTGCAAATAACCTTTGTTAGCTTGATAGGTTAATTTTTGACTTCTGAATTACTGTGTAGGCACAGAAACTGGCTTTCCTTCTGTTTAATTTTTGAAGCTAATGTTGTCTGTTCCACGGGTGTGTTATTTAGGTAACATGTTATCCATACTGAAATCCAGGCTGGGACCTGGAAGCAGTAGGTAGGTTTTGGTGTGGCTCACATCCTGAGCTGGTTAAACTGCTGAGCCCTTGCTGACTTTGTTCAGAGCTACTGCTGATGTCTGTTTTATGCTTCTGAAACATGGGATGCTGGGATGTTGGCTTTGAAGGTGCTGGAGGAGCATTCAGGAGCCAGCTGTGGTCTCCAGTTTGCAGATTTGGACTAAAACTCTGGCTCTGCAAGACTTAGAGCTGTGGAGCTGATGATAGCAGTTCCAGGAGTGATAACTGGTGAAAAAGTATCATGTATGTACTGTGATCCTTTCTGCTTTGAGAGATTTGTCAGATGGGATTTCTTGTGGGACTTCCTTTGTTCCCCGGCTGAGTCTTACCAGAACCTGAAAAGCTGCAAAGCCACTGGGCTTTGGCCTCTGTGCAGCAGAGTTTGTATGCTCTGCTTTTCCGGATATTTGGCTATTCCTATTCCCCCCTGTCCTGGACAGTGGAAAACTGACTTTGTTAGTGCTGGGTTGAAGGCTGTATCAAGTGGTGTCTGACCAAGGTAAGAATAAAGTGTTTGGTTCAGATGTTTTCTCCTGGGATGCTCAACGCTCAGAACATTTATGGGAAAGATTAAGAGGGCAGATAATCCTGTGATTGACTCTGCTGCTAAATCCATCTACCCTTGAATAATAGCTTTTTTTCCTTAAACAAACGTACTCAGTTTGAGATATCTTTTATCTCTGTAGCATGAATGGCAAAGGTGCATTTTTATTTTCCACTCTCAGGAAAGCCTGTAGGCCTGTATGGTGTGCATGTGCACTGGTTTTATCCTTTCAGCTGGAACACTGTAGTCCTTGCTTTAGCCTTTCTGCTTAACAGGTGCAGTAAGGGGTACCAGACTGAGCAGTGCCATATGGTTGAGCCTCTGCCTTCCTTCAGGAGCTTGTGACCAGGTGCAGGTTGAAGTGACACTCAGTAATTCTTATTAGCCCAGGGAGAAGGAGGAAGACAAAACACTGTGGCTGAAAAAGAGAAGTCCAGTGTGCCTAACTAAATGTTCTTCTTCCATATTTTTTATTTTGTTTGCAACTTTGGGTGATTTCTGGTGACTTCAGGTATTCCTATTCCTGGCTGAAGGAATCACTAAAATTAGCACTACTTTTGTTCAATTTTCAGAGCTGAAAACTGCAGTAGTTCAGGTACTGAAGTAAATCAGACACTGGAGAGTTTTTTCAGCAAAAACTACTGCCTTACACTGTCAGGTACACGTATTTATACAATACTACTTCTCTCTTCCCCAGTTTCATGGTCTTTTCACTCAGTCAGTTCAGCATAGCTCTTTGTCAGACTGCATGTGCTTCCTGACATAAGGAAGAATTGATACAAGGGATGGTTTTGCCCTGGGTAGCCTGGTAGACAGAGAAGCTGGGAGATAACTCATATTTTGTCAGTCTTTGGTCCAGTACGTTGATGAAACTCATAAGAAACAAATCTTTGGTGACCTGGGACATCAATCTATATCTTCATTATTACAGTATAATCTTTATGCTTTCTTGATTGTGTTACTTTTGAAATGCCATAAAGCACAAGCAATCAAGCTGAGTAGTGGCTCTTCAGGTTTTCAGGCCTGTATACTCTTTGAAATTATTTTTTTTCCTGTTGGCACTGGCACTGAGTTATAAAAGCATTAGAATCTGTGCTGGGTATCTAGCCTGTAGTGCTGCATAATAGTACTATAGTGAAGTACATCAGCATTTACATACATTTACACATGAAAAGACTGAGATACAGATTGAAAATTAAGAGTTGACTTATCTGGCTCTTGGGTAAAATCGTCCTGGGCAGGAAAGGATGTAATGTCCTCATAAACGGTATACCTATCAGTATATTAGGTCTGAGGTTATTCTGGGTTATTCTTTTTTGCTTTTTTCTGTTTTGTCCAATATGCTCTTCAAAGATTTTTTTTTTTTGCTTGCTTGGTTTTGGTTTTTCTTTGTAGCACAGTTACTCAAGGAGTGTGGATATGAAGGTGAAGCAGTAACCTTCTTCAGAGTGCACCTGTAGTTACCTGTACTAGCTTGCTGTACTTCAGAAACAGAAATGTTCATTTTGCTTCAAATGATTTTATCCTCCAGAGCTCAGTGGGATGATTGTGCACAAGACAAGGGGCTGTTACAAGTTCTGTCCTATGAGTAGCTTTGATGTTAGGAGCTGGAACAAACTCTAGAGTGACAGACCAATAGATTTGTTTTCTCATCATCACCTTTTGGGAACGGTGGTAATAAGACATTATGACTTGCTGTCTCCCAAGTATTCCCTCAAACATGCACCCCTGCTGGGCTCCCTGCCAGCTGCTCTGCTGGGCTCCCCCTGGCACCAGAAAGCACTCACCTTCCAGCCCTGTGACAATGGCCCACTTCAGGTTTCTGTGTGCCTCTCCAGCTGTTTTGAAAGGGTGAATTTAGAAAGGAAGTGGTCACACTTTGTGGATTTGGTTTCTCTGTGTCCAGTGTGACTGCCTGTTTGTGGGCCGGGGTAGCCACTGCAGTGTGGTCCTTGTATCACAGCAGTGTTGTCACCTCAGACAGGTATTGCAGAGCTCACTCTGATTCAGCTGATGAAGTTTTAAGCAGGACAAGGGTATCCGTGTTAAATTTCAAAGCTTTATGTTAAACGTGACGTCACTTTTCAGCAGGGACAGACTCTTTAATCTTCTTGCTACGATGCCCTAGGGGACTTTCAGGGAGAATAACATCTGTGCTTGCTGTGTAAGGCTGTTTCAGGAGCCAGTTGGTGCTTTTATCCGGTGTCTCTGAATAGCACAGAGAGTGTGGGCCCTGCATGTTCCTGCAGGAGGCTTTACAGGGTAGCAGTACCTGCTGACTTTGCAGCGTGTTGGGCCGTGGTGCACTTTGCACTGACTTTTGAGTACTCCAGAGATCCAGAGCACTCCAGGAAAGTTAGGAGGCGTGTTGGTTGCAAGTAGTCAGCCAAGCCCTGAGCTTGGTAGGTGGGCATAGATGACTGAAGAGGTTGAATCATGGCTTTAGTGAATAGATGTGGAATGGATAATCTGCTTTGGAGACTATTTTGGAGATCCTCCAGCTTCAACCTTCCTACAAAATTGCTATGCTGAGAGGCAGGGAGTGTAATTTCCCCTGGCTGTATCCCTCTTTGTTTCTGTACTCCTTCCTTTTTCTTTATAATTATTCTTTAAAGATATAACATAAAAACTACTTAAAATTTTCATAATTTAAAAAAAAAATAAAAGAAAAACACAAAAGGGAGGTGTATGGGAGTCTCATTCATCACCTTTTGTCACCGGCCTTGATTTGACATCTGAGACTACAGAGAAACTCTAGCAAGTGCAATGATTTCCCGTGTGGGGGTAATAAGAGAGAAAAAAAGCTGTCAGTTGAAAACAGCAGGAGCTGCATTAGCAAATATAAATTAAACAGATGGCTAAGATACTGCAGCTGTCACATAGAAGCTCCAGGAAGATTTTTAGCTTAGAGCTGCAGGAGGCTTTTTTAAAAGGAAAGATGAAAACAACAACAAAGCAAACTTCAGCATGACGAAAGAGACAATAGAACCATTGGGATGATTATGTGAAACTCATCCAGTATTGAGTTTAGTTGGGGGGAGGTTGTTTGTGTTTGGTTTTTAGGGTTTTTTATAATTCACGTTTTCAAATCTTAGGACTCTAAAATTGGGTTAGGTCAGCTATTATTAGATCATGTTACAGGTTTTGGTATTGGGGGTTTGGCTGCTGGCTTGGAAATGCTCCTCTGTACAAGACACTGGCTCTGAAACATACTGTGGAAAGCAGGGAGAAGTGTAACACACATCATGCCATTTTGATCTTTAGCTCTTTGGTTTACAGCTATTTCAAGGGAAACATCTCATGAAATAATTGTTTTTAAACAAAATGTTTGTGGAAAAGCAGAGTGAAAAGTTAATATTTTAGTGGAGGAAGCACCTACATTTTAGTGTCTTGCATGTTCAGTATTAAGGTAACGTTTTTCAGACTCATTTTCAGCTGGAAAGTGACTATTCTTTTCCTATGTGAAAGAAGTGAGAAAATGGCATCCAAAGTTTGTTAGATGTTAAAATAGATACATGCTAAAATGGGGATGAATTGGAATTTCTGTGCTGTTTCTCAGAGGCCAAAAGGCAGTTAATGTTCTAAATTTTGTGTCTGAAAGTATTTTCCTCAGTTGGGACTGATAGTTTATCGTAGATCACTTGTGCATGAGTTGAGACCGTTATGCTGCCTTTATAGTCAGGTGATGAAGATGTGAATTATGAAATAGGTGCAGCTGCATTTGAAGCCCGTGTTTTACATTCAAAGAAATAGTGTGCACAAATGTATTCCTAGGCAGGCTGATTGATTACCCAGAGTTCTGCTTTTTGTGTTTGCTTTTTTTACTGCAAAAAATGTCATGCATTTGTGGTTGACTTTTTAAGTTACACTTAACATGCAAGAACTCTTGGATTTTGATTGTACTTCAGCTCTTTGTGCAAAATCAGTATGTCTTCAATTCTGCCTATTGTTTTCTAAATTGTGATATTTCTTTACAATAGGTATCTTTAGGTGCAGTTAGATCTACTTTTAAACTTCTTCTATGTAGATAGTTTGAGAGCTACAAAACCTACATATCAAAAAATTAGATCTTTTTTCTCTATTTATCTTTCCTTTCATCATGCCCATAAAGTTTAAGTACACAACCCCAGCGTGTTCTGAAAGTTGGTGAACCTCCATTCTGCTAGAACTAGGAAGTTCATGATTGAGATGTAAATGCTTTTTACTGGCTGAATCTTTAACCTGTCCTAGACTTTTTCCTGTTCTTAGTGGTTCAGGACACAAATCATGCAGGGCACTGAAGGTCAAAGGCAACAGCTTGAATTTGTTTATGTGAGCTTGCTGAAAACACATAGCCTGAGTCTTCCCACACTGTTCAGGGTACTTCAGCTGTCTCAGTAGGAATGAGCTCTTCACCATTGAACTGTGTTTCTTTTGTAGTTGTGGCTTCATGCTTGAGTGTAGAAAGGAACGGCTGATCATGCTGAGTAGCTGTTGTTTCTACCCTTTAAATTCATTTCTACCCCTTCAGAAACTGCAGCAGTTACAAATTCCAGAAAACTAGGAGGAAAAACATCTCAGCCTGAGTGTATTTATTTTCTTCCATTTTTGCTTACGAGAAACAAAGTTGGCCTTGAAATGTACTTCAACTTGAGAATTACAAATGTGGAATATCTTTGTCAGTGATGGCACAATGTTTCAGAGTAGGTGACCTCACACTAGGAAGCCTGGCCTCAGCCTCCAGGTGTTTGCTCTTTGACTTTCTCTCTAAATGCTTTAGCTAAACTTCACTACCAGGATGCACTCAGCAAGGGAGCAGTTTTGTGTAGGCAGGACCCAGGGCATACGGAAAGATTCCACACTGGAACCTGCAGATTCCCTGTGAGCTCTCTTCCTGGGAAGACACAAAGGAACCAGTCAGCATGGCCAGAGGCTCAAGAGAGCTGACAGTTAATAATGGATGGGAAGGAGCTAAAACAGAGAAGTGAGTGGAATGGTGAGAAACAGAGGGGCAAGATACCCTTGCCTTCAAAGGTGGTTAACCTTAAATTTTCCTGCCGAGCATCCCAAGGGCAAGAATGGAAGTGTGGTTACTGCCTAACGGCCAATTTTCTCCTCCATCCTCACACAAGCCTTCTAGTGATAGCAGCAGAAGATGCTGTGGAGGACATAGGGCTCCGTGGTTGCTGTGCTGTAGGCACAGCACATTGAGGGCTGTCTGGCCTCTGGCACTGAGCTGGTGGGGAAAATACAGTTTTTGAAACAAGTCTGTGACATAATTTTCATCTTGTATGAAGTGTTGGTATTTAACTCACATTGCTTAGGAACAGCTGCTTACATGCAAAATGTGTGATGTGGAAAAAGGAAACACAATCCAGCTTTTTTTTTAATGCTCTCCTGGGCTGGGTATTCTACCGTGCTATGTCGGTAAAGAACAGGTTACCGATTAACTTACGGTAGCGAGTCTTTTTCTAATTTGTTTCAACAGCACAGAAGATTGAGATGATTACTTTTGCTTTCAAGTAGTTTTAGCTTTACTTTTTAGTGGAAAGCAACTAATACACCTGCTTGAATTTTGGTAATGAAACTATCTTTCATATGGAAAATAAATTTCCATAATGTTAACTGTGGCAATTTCTGTCTTTGGGTTTCATTCCAGATTCACGCATGTCTGATCTGAATCAGTTTGTGCAATAACACTTAACCAGTTTGTAACTGGTGGCAGTTTTGAACTGCTGAAGTCTTACACTATAGTGCATCACTTTGGTGCTGTTGAGTGTTGGAAAGTTGTGTTCTACTGCACACTGAGATGGAGCAACACTCTTCTAAAATAAATACAAGCGTCTACAAAAAAAAGCCTTCCAGTGATGTGAAACAGATGAGTTTCCTTTCCCTGTGTAAGCAAGCCCTTAGGTGAGAAGGTTTGCTATAGGCTTCTACCAAGCTCTGGAAGTGCTGAAAGGCAAAATGCAAGTGTGCTGCTGCTGGTGGCTGCAGGCTGCCACCCTGGGCAGAAAAATGACAGGTGGTTGTTTGGGAACCTGGAATGATGGTGCGTCTCCACCTTTGTTAGGAGACAAATAACAATTGGATATTTGTTGTTGTTTTCAACTTGAGTGAGAAAACTTGACTCTTGAATAGAAAATAATAATAGCATAGTTTAAAAGGACTGTTGCATGAACTAGTTTCTTGTACCACAGTCTTTTGTTCTTTGCAGTTGTGTACGCAGTTTCTAGGCATTCTTTCTAGTGCTGTTAATACTCTGTTCTTTTCTGTTTGGCAGAATATATCTGACCAAGGCTTTATCTTTATTCCTTTGAGTTCTTGCTTCTTAAAGGAAAAACAAACAAACAAGCAAACAACCTCAATTGTGTTGTGTAAAATAATAAAGTCAAATCCATTTGCTGTTAATGGGAACTCTTTTATAGAGGACTGTGCTTCTATCTTGTTCATGTGAATAAATGAACAGGAAAGCTTGATATTGTGAAGGTGGTAAATATACACCCTTCATTTGCAGTCTCATTTTAAAATATGTTGGTCAGAGCTACCCCTCAGGATTTTTCTAGCATAACTGTTTTGTTAAGATTGTGCAGAAATCACCCTTAGTTGACATAACAATATTCTGTGCTGGATTCAGTTTGATACCACCAAAAATGTGCTTCTACCAGTATAGCATGTTTTTTGGGGGGAACTGGTATTAGCTGCTCTGGCAAAGTAACTTTTTTGCCTGTGTAAACCACATCTCAACTGGGCAGATTTGCTAGTACAGCTATTTTAGCAAAGCTCTTCTGCTGTAGGAAAGACCTTATTGATAATACTGTGAGGTTCCCACAGCAGATGAAAGGCACAATACAAAGGGCTTTATAAACATGAATTAAGCTTCACAACACCCTTGTGAAATAAATTATGCTTCTGGCTTGCCAATGTCTAGTTTCTTTTAATATGAGATGTTTTGCAGGGATGAGAAGGAAGGGTTAGAAGATTCAGAGAATAATGCCTGGTAGCATTGTAGTGTTCATAAAGTAAACAAATTTCTAACATATTGCAGTCCAATCCCTCGCCGTCTGTGCCTGATGTTTAAAATGTCCTAGCAAAATCAGTGGTTTAGAGTATCAAATTGTTTCTCGTTGCTGGTTTCGCTTGATCTTTGATAGTATGAGGAGTTTGGATGCTGACACTTGGCAATTCCTTTGTCATTGAAAACCTGGAGCTGGCTTTTGGCTATATGGTGTTCTCATTAAGGCTGTTTTTAACTACAGTATTCTCTGACTGGTTTGCATTAGACTCTTTCAACGTCATACTGGTCATATAGTGGTTCAGAGTATGAGCAGCTCACTCAGTTAAGGGACCTCTAAGACAACGGAGAGAGGGAATAAAACTATAGATTTATGCACAAAAATTATTTTAAACTCAAGTCACTGAAAAAAGAGACAGTCTTAGATTGAGCTCACCCCCGTGGTCTTAATTCAGACATTTTTGTGTGTTAATTATCATGGAGTCTTTAATGACATTATCACATGCTATTTATTCCATTTCATTTCTCAGGGGTTGAGGAACAGAAGAATTCTGCGGAGATGTAGGTTGATTTTCTTCTCTACCATTCATCAGCACTGCTTTTGAATTCAACCTGTAAACCTTTAGGGCAGGCCTAGGCATTCCTGCAGTTCTCTGTTAAACACCATGTCCTGGATTTTGTGTTAATACATCTCTAAAGGATTTAAGCAGGCTGTGAATTTATTTACTTCTTAGTTTAGGGTCTTCAGGTGATGGCACCTGTTTTCACAAACGAGATACCTTTCCTCACCAAGTGTAGCAAGGAACTCGCTTTTCAAAAGCTGTCCCAGCTCTCCTGAAATCTGGGTGATGGTGGAGAATCTGACGGCGTTCCCTGACCTAACCGTGCCTACGTGCTGGGGAAGGTGCCGGTAACTGTTTGGCAGTGTGCCTGATCCTCCAAGAGGTACTTGATCTATTAGGAGTATTTCTGTGCTCTGTTCCCATAGCAACAGCACACTTTTCTTTTTTTTCTTCTCTCTCAAGATGACTGTTGCCTTGAGAATTAGATGTGTAGAAAAGATTGGCCCTCTTGTCCCCTATTG
>JAOXXN010000082.1:14689526-14729563 GCA_026770055.1 Myrmophylax atrothorax
AATTAACTAAAAATCTCCACCATTTAGTAGGAAGGGCTTTCTGTTCTCTCTTTCCTTTTCTCCATTTCTGTATTTCTCTTATTTCTTTCTGTTCTCAGGTTCCTGTAAATCTTTTTGTGTTTTGACCATATCAAGCTACCTTCTCTTTTCTCCATGTATAATTTATTGTTATGTTTTCACTATGCTTCTGATTTAGACTTTAAAATTATTATTATTATTTTTAAACTAGGGTCAGTCATGTTTCTTTGCAGTAATTACTTCAGAGACATACCGAACTGTTGTCTGTCTAGTGTGACTTGGATTGTTTGCCCAGACCAGAGGATAAGATCTTCATGGGAAAATAGTTCTGCTTGGTTGGGCTCCTGTGTGAACACTGTTCTTCTGACTAAGTGGACCCTGTTGTATTAAGGTTTTTATGCTTAAAAAAACTAAGCACCCTTCTCATTTTCCTGAAAGCTGTTTTATTTCATAATGGTGAAGGGGACCACACACATGCTCTCATATGTGTCCTGGGATTTCCAGACAGCATCTGTTACACTGAAGTTTGGCCTTTTTTCTGGAGTAAAAAGTAAAGTGAAACTTCCAGCGTGACTGGTGTTTGAAGAAATAAATGCAATGCAATGCAAATGTCACTGCTTACTGAGTCTCCATAGGGTATGCAGCCTGACTAACAGGAGTTCCTGCAAAGCCTGCATGGCTGGTACGCAAACTCCTGAGCTTTCCCACTCTACTGTTATGGCTGGTGAATTTGAAAGTAAGTACAAACATGGGAAAAGATACGATGCTTCTAGAGTTAATGACATCTTTCCAAAATCACTTAATTCTGTGCTAGGCAGAGTTTCATTTCCATTAGCATTAGTAAGTGCTTTGATGCCTAGAGATGAAATGCGGTGTTGCCTTCTCTGTTAAGCATTTGGGAGGTGGTATTAAGCAGCTGTTGATAACGGTGGTAATGTACACTTTGTGCTGAGAGCTTTCCAAACATACAAATCTGTTTGCTTCTCACGAACAACACAGGCAGAAGAGTACGTATGGAGGAGGGAAATGGGAAATTGTGGGGCAAGTTTTTTGCCACTTCACTTGGCTTTCTGTGGAAATGACACAAGTGTCATTCCTTTAAATTAAAGGAGTAGTTTAAAGCAACACTAAAGTTCTTTAAAATAAACCTAGTGGTGCAATCAGATTTGGTCAATTCCAGTCATATTCTACTGATAGAAAAATCTGTCGGCTTGATAATACTGCTTTGGTTTTTGTGTTTCATCACTGGCAACTTATTGATTGTTGCATTCAGTTTAAATTCCTTGTAACCCCATTCAGCTGGTGTTAAGTTCTGTCTCCCTTCTTACCTGGCTGTGTTGTTTTTCTACTTGTATTGATTGTGACGTGCCTTGGTGGAAAACTGTGGCAGTGCAATGAGCAGTTTCTTTACCTCATTGCTATAACTGTTTCTGAGTTTCTGTAAGTAGGAGCAAGTTGCATTTTTTAAAGCTGAAGAGAAAGTTATTTGAAGCTCATGTTCATCTTTGAGTATCTCCCCTGCATTTGCCATCTGTTAATCCTTTTGGTTTTTTCACAAGTCTTCTGTGTTCTGGAAAGTAAAACCAGCTAGATCACAATGTGATGCTCTGTTTTGTTCCAAGCCACCACTTTGTTAATAGTTTGTATCAGAAAGTGTGAGATGGTGCAAGGTATTTTGCAGTGAAGCACAGGGAACCCTATGGGAACACAATCCCCGTGGGAAACTTACATTAAATGGTGTTTGTTGGATGTTGGTGTATCTGTTTGAGTCTTACCAACTACCATGAGGGTGTAGTGGATACCTGAGTCTTGTCTGCTACCATTATACAACTTATGCTAATAATCAGCCTCCTAATCTGATTGTTTTCCTCAATGAGTTTTGCTGGATTGTCACAGTTCTGTGAACAACATTTCTTTAGTTGTCTGCTCTTTTTACAGTGACATCAAAGATTCATCTCTTTTTTAGTTTAGTTGTTTTACAGTTGCATTTGGCTGTTCTGATGGTTACCCTGTTGTTTTGAAATCTGCAGAGGCCAAGCGTGCAGGGCACCTTAGTCTAGATTCTCAAACTATTTAGTGGAGAAACAAAAGAGTTATGGATCAAAAGAAAAGAGAAAAATAGTGTCCTGAGGAATGGTAGGTGCTTTTTTCTACACTAATCTTTTTCTAACCAGGAAAAAGAGAAGCTTTTGGTCTTGTAAATTGGTGAGGAAGGCAGGGAGCTCGTGCACTTGGTTATACTTACAGGCAGAGCAAGTGTGGCTCTTATTTGTTTGCTATTTGGCTGTACAGGTATTAAAGATTATTGAAAACTCAGAGGTCAGAGGTTTTGCTAAATCAGGGTCTGTGTAAGCTGGAAAACTACAGGAGAGATACTTGCATGTCTGAGGCACAGCTGATGTGAAGGAGCTGCTTTTCAAGACTGTCCAACAGGTATAGGAAGATTAGGTTTTTGCTGTTGGGGTTTTGGTGACTCCGAGATGCTCTCCCTGGCAAGCTGCTCTGTGTGTATTTTATGTGTGTACACACACAGAAGTTTCCTGAGCTTCACAAAGTACTTCCACCTCTGTGATCACTAGCCAGGTAGAGGGATGGAGGAGGCTGTAACTCCATCCTTTGGTGGTTTGTTTTGGTTTTGCATTATACCTAATGGTATTTGTCACACCACTGAAGTTTTACAGAACTGATTTAGCTGTGGCCAAGACAAAAGAAGGGAACATCTTATAGTTGCTTTGTTGGCTGTTTCAAAGGCAGTAATACTAATGAACAGGTGTGAGAAATCCCATTAGGACTGTGCTGGCGCTTCCAGTTCTCCCAGCTCATACTGCATTTGCTTGTTCTGTGAACTTTCTTTTTGCATTGTGGTTCTAAATCCAGGTTCCTGGTTTGTTGATTGGAGTTTTTTCCCCCCATACACTTGTCATTTCTCATCTTACCTCACTCTTGCACAATGAAGCTTGCTGCAGTGCAACCCCACGTCATCCTCCAGTCGGTGCCAACAAGGCTGTTGTCATGGCCTCGGTCTGTCCTCGTGCCATGTTTAGTGTAATGTAATCATTACTTTGGTTGTGAGAGTGAAGGTGCTCCTGCTAAGTAAATGTTTACCAACACTGCTGTAGGCAAACATTAGGGGGGAGAGAGAGACAAACATTGTTTGAAGTCTTGTCTCTTTTTTATTTATTTTAAAACAGAACCTTGTTCCTGAGTGAAGCAGTTGATGACTATTTTTCCTTCACCAGACTGTGATCAGAGGTAAGTGCAGAATCTTTTACATTTTCATGGGCTGGCATATCCAGATTTGGTAAGAGGAAGAACTTAAATCTTTTGAGTGGTCCCATGTCAAAATAAGGGCCAAGAAATTAGGTAGAAGGAGGCTAGACTTTTATGCTGCAGTGTGAAGTTGCACTCCTCCTTCCTCTCTTTAGAAAGATTTGCAGAGGAAACAATTTCATGTGTCTTGTCTTCCAGTTGCACAGCTGTCAGCATAAAGTGGCAGATGAGTTAATTTGGATCAGAAAGGAATTGCTGATGCAGTTCTGGAATGTGATAGGACCAAGTGGTTGCTTAGTGCTAAAAATTACTTTGTTTAAATGGAGTTATTGCTTCCATACCTTGTGGGCAAAGTTCGGGGCAATGTTTTTCAGTATCCATTAACTCTGCCTTTGAAAAGGAATGGGAAGGATGTGAGCTAAAAAGCTTTTAAAGTTTCAGATTTTGCATTTCACAGAATCTCTGACCCGTGCATAACAGCTGTAAGATCCCTTTGGGAGTAACTATATTTACGTTGCTCCCAGCACACTGGAACTGCATTCATGACTTATACCCACAGGAAATATCCTAAATGTAATTAAAAATTAAAAATAGAAATATTGGATTCGTCTGAATTCTGTGCTGAAGGATAGGAGTCCTCCTTTTTTCCCCTCCTCAGTTCTGTCTGAATGAATAGTGAGGGAAGGTAATTCTCTTTATTTTGTACATACGTTTGAATACTGCACTCCAGTGTAGCAAAACAGGCACTTTTCTGCCAAGATGCAGAGATTCAGGCTCCTGTGATATTTATGATTTTCAGATGCAACTGTACCTGCAAAAATGCCAATCCTATCTTAGGAGTGGAAGTTCCCATACTCAGTGCAGTAGAAGAGGGATGATGTGGTCCAGTGAAAGGTTCCTAGATACTTTGCTTGGAAAGAACAGAGATGATTTGGTTTTGTTCGTGTGCTGAACAGATCTGGTTGAAATACTTTCTAATGCCTTAGGAGTGTTCACAGTTATATGGATTTCTCAGATTGCTTTATATGAGCAGACCATTATGGCTTCAGCTGTGCAGCAAATCAGAGGACAGAAAAGGGGAGGTGGAACAGCTCATGACTTATGCAAGTAGCCTGGATTTATAAAAAGGAAATTGCAGGAGCTGGTACTTAGTGCTGAGCTCCAGTGTACACAGGCTGAGGTGGTGAGGAAAGTCAGACATGATGAAACAAGGACTTTGAGCTCTTTGAGCCCTACACATGTTACAACTGTAAGTCCTGTTGTCAACCAGAATCTGAACTTTAATTTTCCTTCAAAGACTCTGATACTGTTTCCCAAATGAGCGATTTCTCCCAGGGCAGATTTCCACACAGCTCCCACTTTCTTTTGGTAGCCCCTTCCCAAGCCCACTGACTCTGCAGGTCTGTGATTTCTCTCAAACCTAACCCTGAGTTTTCTAGAGACACACAGACAAAACTCCTTAGGCATTGGTTGGATAAGGGGATTTTGGAGGTGGGACCTATGTAGTTGGTGTGCCCCTATAGCTCATTCCAGAATGATGCAAATAATGAATCTTGTCTCCTGTGAAGTGTTTATCAGTTTTGCAGATGAGATTTGCAGAGACTAGTAAAGGAGCAAAAATAATTGAAATGCATCGTGTAAAGGATTTTGTGCTTGTGAAGAATAAAGTGGTAGAAGGAACTGGGGATACTTAAGCAAACTCCAGTATAAACAGAATAAACAAGAATTTGTGATGGAGTAGAATGAGCTCAGTGACCACATTAGCATTCTGTTCAGCTTGAATAGTGGTGTAATTCCAGAGACATTTGGTGTCATTTTCACATGTGAAATGGATAAATATTTATAAGTGAAAGAGTTAAAATATCAGTGGAATGGTTCATATATTCTGATAATGTCAATGTACATGTGACATACTGGCTGGAACAGCAAAGGGAGAACAGTGTTAGATTTCAGGTACAGCCACAGTAAATTGCTACTTCACCTTTGATTTTATTGACACAAAGTCTAGGAAATGGGGAAAGACAGCAAAACTGTAGACATTTTGGCAGATGGAAATGGGACTGCAGATACAATATATAGCCAGGCTGTCCATGCAGAATCTTTTTCTGTACGTAAAAGTGGAATTGTTTGAAACTTCAAGTTTTTGTTACTAATTTAAAAGTGGAATTTTAGACTTTCCTTGTGCAAACACATGATTAGTTCATCCTTAGCAGCACTTATTCATTGCTTGTTAATTTTTCAATGTTTGCTGCCTATGCCAGCAATATCTCACAGTTAAGGTACAGAAACAGTGAGGCACAATATGCCTGTAGCTTACTTTTCAAGAAACCTTTCTTTTCTTAAAAGCTGTTGTTTTCCTGTGAGATACTGCAACTCTGTTCAGTTTTAGCAGAAGTAGAGGGGCAAATAAGTTATTTCCCTTTCATTATATTTTATCTTTTCCTGATTCCTAACTGTTTTGTCAGTTGGTTCTAATAAGGATTTGTCTGCCAAGTATTTCTTTGCCTTCAGCAGTTCTTCATCTCCATGTCTGGAGCAGGTTACAGGATCCAGTTCCTCTGAAACTTGGAATTGACCTTACTGTATCAGTGAGGTTCTGTCATTGAAACATCTCCAGAAGTGTCCTAGTTTACTTAAACGGTGTGTCTTCATGGCATCATGCCACATTTATGCAACAGAGATGAATTCTACTGCTTGGACAGGACTTGGTCTCAAACATTTTAATTACTTTATTAGATTGAAGTTCCAGAGAACTGGCACATTAGTTGTGGATTTTTGCCAGCTACTTTTTACATAATTTTTAAGGGTTGGCTGTTGCTGAAGATGAGGCTGTTGAGTATTAATGATGAGTACAAAACTGAAATAGATACCTGAAATTGTAGGTGCTACTGAGTGTAAAGACTGTGTAAGGGCAGCAATCTGCATGGCAACACTTACTAACCTCATTATCCTTTCCTCCCTATAGGCTTACCTTGTCCCCAGGTGGGCTTGGGAGATATTTGGTGAGATAAGAAATGTGAGCACATCTGAATGGAGACAAAAAATTAATTATAAAGCAGAAGGGCATGACTCAGGGTGCTTTGGCAGGGGCATGTTCCTCTCTTATGAGTGTATCATCCATTTATCAGTTGAATGTTTTAACTCTGACCCTTTTCACCCTTCTCACCATGCATTTTAAATGAATACAATATTATGGTTGGTGAATGTTGTGTTCAATACATCTTTTCCCCTACCTTAATGTGGGAGAGGAAAAGTAACATATTGCCATTAGGTTTTCTCCTCTAAATGCAAACACATGTTCTTCTTTTCTTTCACCTTCTTCCACAAAGTGATTCATGTGCTTATGTATTACAAAACTCTGTTAGTCTCTCAGATTATATTTACTGTGTCTGGCATTAAAGGCCCTCACCAAACTGCCAAGATTTGTCTGAAGGCCATGCTTAAAGGCTTCAGAAATCAACTTAGGTTGTGATTATGGACAACTTGGAGGGCTTCCCAGAAAAGACCTGTACAGTTGACAGTTACAAGAGATGAATATTGTTTCCATGGATTTTTTTTTTTAAACCTGTTCTTGCAGCAGCCTCTGGTTGGTGCACAGCAAGGGTTGGCTTCTGAGGCAGGAGGTGACCGCAGTGCAGCAGTGCCATTGCCCATGGAGCACAGTTCCACAGGGTGTGAGCATGGCGGGCAGAGCTGGGGGCGAGAAACAGGGTCTGATGCCAGTCCCAAGCAAGACAGAGCAGTGAGGTTCCATCCAGGAGTTTAAAAGACAGGGCTGGAGACAAAGCAGCAGCATGGGTCCAAAGTCCACCCAGGAGCCAGGGCCAAAGACAGAACTGGGTACGAGCTATAGCATATAATATATGAAGGGTCTTTCCAGGAGACAAGCTGCCTACAGCCGAGGTCAGCCGTGGAGATGAAGCCAGAGGCAGGGCTGCAGACAGGTAGGTACACCTGCAGCCAGGTTCAGGCAAAGAGCAGGGGGCCAGGCTCAGGCTTAAATCAGGATACAGAGGGGGGTGCATGGAGGTTCCACTTGAGACTAGTCTGTGCCTTCAAGGGCTGCTGATGCCCTCAGGGTCCTGACACCCTCTGGTTCCTTAATGGGGCAGATCAAAGGTTGCTTGCTCTCTGTACTGTCACCTCACACAAGTTTTAATGATGGAACGGGCACCAATAACAAAGCCCCTTTGTTTCACTGAAGAGGAAGAAGAAGGTTTTCCCTTGCTTGCTTATTCTGGTCTCAGAAATAATAGTCTCCCTCAGATAGGCATTTCATTCCGGGTGGGGTGGATGGTGGTTCACTTGTCTCCTGATGTGAAAGACAGAGGTATGTTTTTAGTGATACAAACCATTTACTGGTTAGGGGGTTTTTTTGCTTTGTTTTGTTTCATCTCTTAATCCCAACATCAGCTACATCTAGACCTTCTCAAGAACTACTCATGTTTTCTATTTCAGTGCCAGGACCAGGAAAAAAAAAGGATATTACGCTTCAGCTGTCTTTGATTAAATTTGAGATAGGGTAGATTTCACTAGTGATAACATTCAAGCCAGGTAGAGATTTACTAAAATGGGTGCAAATAAAATGAGTTTATTGGAACTGAACAGATTGTACCTACAAAAGTCTGCCACTTAGCTGAAAGCTATTTACCTTGATATCATATGCCCTTTTAGGCTACTGATAAAAAGCACAACAGGAGGTTTGGGTCTAACCAACATCCTGGAAATTATGCCATTACACAGTATGACCCTGGTGAGGAGGAAATACTGCAAATATTTTAACGTTTTTGTAATCATCACTATTTTTCTTAAGGTATAGCGACTCTAAAAGGCACCTCTCTTTCTCTAAATAGTTGCTTCTGATTTTCAGATGCATTTTCCAGATTATGGGTATTAGAAGTAGAGGAAAGATACTGGCTGGGCCAGAAATGCTGCAGCAGGCACAAGGTTTCAGTCAGTGACAGAAGAGAGACTTTTATCTGAATCACGACTAGGCATTATGAGTTGATTTTCGTTTTTTCTGGGCATTACCCTAAGAAAAATTACTTTCAAAATCTGATTTCATTCACAAATCTACAAAAATTGCCTAATAGAAATATTGACTCCTTTACAATGAACTTAAACTTCTGAGGATTGGATTGATTTTCTTGATAACTGCTCCTCAGATCGCTCAGAGGTATCTGCTGATCCTGGGGGAGATCCTCTGCTCTGGTGTTGTATAATTGTGCAGTTGTGTCTCTGCTGTCACTGTAATGATTAAAATACATTGAGTAGTGTTCATAACGATCACACAAGTGATGTCAGAAAAGCTTTGTGTGGCACAAACAGCAAGGGGCATGTTATTCAAAGACCTCTGTAGTTCTCCCAGTCTTTATGCCTGGGAAACTGTCGGAGGAGGCCTATCCTTGCAGCACTAGATACTGTTTCTTGACTGGTAGCAACATTGTCATTTCCTCTGTTATTTCCAGGGCTCTTTTGAGATAATCACCGCAGACTGATAGTGAGCAGAACTACAGTGTTGTGTCATGCCAGGGTAGTTAGGGCTGAAGTGTTAAGAAAAATGCAAGTGAAATGTCACTGTGACTACCTGCTAGAATGAGGACATAGTTCATGTACTTTCCCCTAGGTGATGCTTAATATCAGTTAGCTCAATTGAGCTAATTTTTTCCTGTGCTTCCTGTGGTTGGGGGCACTGTGGAATAATTGTGGGAGGTGGGGAAGAGTGGGGGAGAGTGGGAGGGGGACGTGAGGTTTGAGTAGGGGGGGATGGAGGAGAGGAAATCTGGCCTTTGAGAGAGATACTGAAGTTGTGACTAGGTAGTGAGCAAAAGATAATTGTCTTCCTGTACGTGGAGCAGCAGTTAAATGCCTCCCTGAGGCCCAATCCTGTCAGAGCTCGGATGCTGAGCAGGGTCAGCCCCGGTCAGTACTTGGATGGGAGCCCTCCTGGCAATACCGGGGGCTGTAGGTTCTAGTCCTGAGGACTTCCCTGTCACTGTCCAAGCTCGCTCGGCTGTGGCAGATCAACCTGAGGAGTTAAAGGGTGGGGACTGTGCCTCATATAAAACATCCACTGTGCAGGCTGGAAGGGCACACCCACGTGGGGAGAGCCCTGCCCAAATCTGCATTCGTGAAGCCGAGCCATACATACGTACACATGGAGCAGCAGTAATTCTTCTTTCTAACATTTTCTAAGTGAATAGATTTGAAAAGATTACCAGCAAGTGTCCAATAAACCTGAATCTATAAAAAGCACTGGAGACGGGAGAAACGTATTAAGAGTATGGTGAAAACTCATCATGAAAATCTTGCCTATTCTAAAAATTGGCTCTTCATTGTGTGGAGTCAGGATTTTCTGTCATCTTCCTGATTAGTGGAGTATTGAGAGATTTCTAACATCTGCTGTTTGCATACTGCAGCTTGAATGGAAAGGGTTTGTTTATTGGCATAGACAGGATCTGGAAGCTAAAAAATTTGATGGGTTTAGGTTCTGATTCTATGAAAACTTTTGTCAGCATCATCCATCTGCAGTTTACAAAGAGGCTTGCAAACTTGCAGTGCTGTATTGTAGCTTGACATGCATGTGAGAAGATGTTTTTAAATGAGGTGAAATAGAGAATTGTCTCCTCTGTTAGATGTGGAAACCCCATTTTTCAAAGGTACTCAACATCCATTTCACTTTTATTGATTGATTGGGACAGCAGCTTTACTTTCATGTGTGTAATCCTTATCCCTCAGCACCTTGTCTTTTATTCACTGCTTAGCAATAAATCTGTTTTTGTGCTTTTCTTTCTGAAAGACTTCAGTGCTTTTTCAGTTTTCATATTAAATAAATGAATAAATAATTTGTTTTGGTTTTGTAATGTAATGTTATTGTAATGTATCTTCTAGGATTAAACAACACTGAGTAATCATTGTGCCATTATAGGACAGAAAAGAATACTAAATAGTATGCCCGTTTTGAATTAGTTTAATTGTTAATTCAAAAGGAAAATCATCTAATATTAATAAATATTTTAACACATTTTCTACCTTAGCTTTCAGGGCTTTTTCCTGTCCTGTTGAAGCAATGAGACAGTAGGAAATATCTTTGAGGCAGAACTTACTGCACCTACCTGGTCAGTTTAACTGTGAAAAGCTGGACATTCTGCAAAAGCAGATGACGTTGTCATAGTTAGCCCAAGTGCCTGGTACTTGACCCATGTGTCTGATTTTAGTTTTTAGCTTCTTACTGTACGGACAAAATTTTAAGGAGGTGCTTTGTTCCCTTTGAACAGAGATAGCTCTTGATAACTCAGGGAGGCTCAGGCCTCTTTCAGAGTGCTCTCTAATACCCTGCAACGGTCCATTGCATTAAGCTTTCCCTGTCTTATTACAGAAGTGTTTGCTGTTTGCTGTCAGCTCCTGTTAAAATAACTCCTCTAGAGATGTGTGCTAGTGTGTCGTTCTGTCTGCAAACCCTCTACTCCCAAACCCTGCCTGGAAAGGACACAACTTCAAGCATACTCAGGGCTTTGCATCTTCAAGAGCAGAGTGTGCTGCTGTGGTCAGAAGCACCTCCTTTCCTGCCTGCCTCTCTACTCCTCTTGTACACTGTTTCCTACATTTCCAAGTAGAGAGCCCCTCTTGAGCCAAGCTTTCAGGGATATAAAGGAGTTTAGCTTCCCCCACCACCAATGCAACCAAAAATGCTTACAGAACATAATCTGAGATGTATGTATTTGTTCTTTTAACATGTTAAATTTTTATTAGTGGTGCACACGATGATGATTTTTCTTTGTCCTTCTGCAGATTTATTCCAGTCTCCAGATTCCAGTAATAGTGTCTGAATATACATAGCTGATTTGCTGTTGAGTTAGTTTGTTCCCACACCCCCCCAAAATGAGATCAGTTCCCTGAGTGAAGCTGCAAGCCACATTAGGGCAAGAGAAGCAATTTACTGCTGCTGAATACATTTTCTGAGTGTGGTTTCCCTCGTCTTGTCAGTTTGTCAGTCTAGAGGCATCCATAAACCTGTGACAGCTTCAGAAGATGAACACTGGCAGCAAGCTGTCAGGGTGCCAGGCACTGCTGTCTGTGGACTCCCTTTTTCTCCTCTTCCCTTTGCCGGCTCACTTCTTCTCCCTCTGCCTGGCAGCCTCCCCTCCTCTCCCTCCTCTTCCCCCCTCGCTCCTCACCTCCCTCTACCTTATTGTTGTGGGTTTAGGTGCTGCTGTCCTCAGTAGTGGTACCTTTTGGGCTTCTTCCTTGATCCTCTTGCCACTTGGAACAGAAGGAGAACTGGCTGCCCATGGTGCAGCACCTGCCTCTGCAGTCTGAGTAGTGAAAGGGAGGAGAGTGGGGTGCTCTGCATCCTCGCCTGCCTGCGCCAGCAGTGAGCTTGTTCAGTCACTTCGCTAGAAATGCCTTTGAACTGCTGCCAGATCCCATTGTCTGCCGTGCAAATGGAGTTCAACGCCCTACCGTGATTAGATGCACAGTGTGTAAGAGGAGGAGGGAATGGAGCTGTATCCCCCCACCCTGACGGAGCATCTGAAAGCTGCCAATGTGCCATGATAAGCTGAGCGCTGGACTGTGCTTCTCTACCTTCCTCTGCACATCGTCTTCCTTACTTTCCTCTCATTGTTCCTGAGATTTCAGGGACTGACATGGAAGCTTTTCAGAGGCAAGCTGCAAGGCAAGATAGTTTCTGGGGAGAGAGGGCTGTGCTTTTGGACTGTTTATATGGGACTGTGCTTTGCCCACCACCCACCTGTAGCTGCAGTATGATATAGCAGCTGGTCATTAATTGTGCTTATGCTTAGCACTGATGTGCCTTTTTTTTAGCATTAATTTATTTATATTTTGTCGGTTTTGCTTAAAATTACGGCATCCTTGGGTTCACAAAAAGATTTGAGAGATTTTGGAAACACTGAGTAAAGGGAAGGCAACCACTGCTACTAATAATGGTTCATCATCAACTGTACAGCCCAGCTCCCTTTTCCAGAAAGGCCAACTCACTTTATACATGATTTTTGTGAAGAGCAGCTCTCAGGCTTTCTTGCTTTCCCTTTGGCTCCCTGTGTTTCCTTGGGTTGCTGTCTGACCCCTTTTGAGACAGTAGCTTCACTTACGGATTTTGCTTTTAAAGGTAGGAATTTGAATCTTAATGCTATTCCTTATCTAAGCGTTACCTGTGTTGTTTTAAGAAAATACTGTTTTGTTTCTTGTCTTGCTATAATTAGCTCCCTGTTAACCAGTCATTATCTGAAGGGCAATGCTTTGAGAGGAGGATGGAGGAGCTGCTCTTCAGTGACTGTATTAGACAGTGCACTAAGTGGAGTTGGCAGGGTCTGTATCTCTCACAGTGTGCCTGTTACCTTCCTTGCTTGTTAAGCTCTTTGTTAGTTCCTGCCCCTCCTCCTCCCCCCACTGCTCTCCCTTTCCCTCACCATAGAATGTCTCTGCATCTAACCCCACCGCTGGGTTAAATTCGTGTTGACATGCACTGCAGGAGGATAAAATCTGGCCCGTGATGAGCTGGTGGCTCCTGAATACACTCGAGTAGCACAAGGAAGGTGGTTGAAGTTGCACGCCTTTGCCTGGGCTGCTGGTTGTGCTGCACTATCAATAGATACTCCCCTGAACCTTCATGGTCACTTTATGTCTGGGGTACCTGACTAGAAGATGAACAAGTATCAGCAATACTGGTGATAGATGAAATCGTTGTGAAGATCAGAGCCATTACAGAGAACATTTTAAAAATCAGATGATGTCTTAATACATTTCCTGAGGACTAATGCAACCACATTTGCTAGTGGTTTATCACACAGCAATCTGAATTCTCTTTTGCTGCTCAAGAGCAAAGCTAGTTGTGCGAAGTTACTATTTACCAAGATAAAAGCTTAGAAATGGATTATTTTATAGATATTCTTTTTCCATTCACCACAAACTAGTAAAAGATGACCCTTTGGTTAACAATGTGTTTGATTTCCATTTTTTTATTTTCTTGGGAAATAAGATTCACTTGGAACACTGGGGATTTTCTGGTCATTGAGAAATTTCTTGATCCTTGAACTGAGATGTAGTTGCCATTCCTCTGGTCAAGGCACATTAAACAGAATTTGGGTCTTTGAAAATGTTCTTTAATTAAGTGGTCAAATTCATGCTGATAGTGTGGATGCTTCTGCACTTTGGCCAAACACTGCAGATGTAGGAAGCAAGAGCTTGTTCTGGAGCACAGACCAGAAACTTCTCACAGGGCCTTTTCTCTTGAAGGTCTGTGGTTTTTCATCTTAAATCAGTGAATGTAATCAGGTGGTTAGCCTGCTTTGTAAGTAACTGTGTAGATGTAGCTCCTGCTATCTAAACCCTGCCCTCTAAAATGTAGCTATATGGAAGAAGAAACATAGTTTTCAATTTCCTTCTCTGCCTTTCCTCTTCACTGGCCAGATTCAGCTCATAAAGGATGAGGAAAGGAAGTGGTATCTGTTTAAGTGATGTCCTATGCTTCAGGGTTGCTAAAATTGCAGTGTTTTTTTTCCATATTGTTTTAGCATCTGGTCTTTGTGTAGGCCATTCAGATCAAGAATCCCAAAGATTTAAAGAAACGTATATTTTGATAGGTGTGTTTAAACAAAAGAGAGCTAAAGGAACCTGTTGAAGGTTGACTTGCTGCTGACTCCAGAACTCTTGGGTATTACTTCACTGCTGGAATTGTCAGACAGCCTTCTGTGTGGGTTTTCTGCTTTGATAATTTGAAAGAAATTACTAAAAAATTACAAATGTTCTCCATTGTTTTAAACTATCCAAAATGATGTATTAAGTCTGGTCCCCTTAGATGAAACATAAAAGGTCGTTAACCCACTGCTGTCCTTTACTGTGAAAGAACCATGTTAGGCACAGTAAAATGTTAGAGCATGTTAGAGGTGTCTCCTGAGTGGAGCAGCCATTTGCCTGAAGCTGCAATTAAGGTCTGGTTGCAGGAGCCCCTGTTCAGCCTGGTGTTACCACTTCAGTGCATCCAGAGGTGTCTCTGTTGCCATACCTCATTTCACACACCTGGACCCTGCGGAACTTTTCTTCCAGCAGGATGAAGTGCCACCTGTAGTGCAGAGCTGGACTGGAGCAGGTAGTTGAGTAGTTGCCAATCTGTGTGGAGCCTCTTTCCTGGTGGTTCATGGTGGAGTCACCTAGTGCAGTAAAAGCCCTTAGGTATGTTTGAAAGTGGGAACTTTGTTTTGTTCTCTGCAACACTCCAAAGAAGGTGATGGATTCAATAAGCTTGTTTCAAGAGAGGCAATTGATAGTGCTCATTTGTAAAAACATGTTGCTGGGTTGCTGGAAAATATGAGGGGAAAGATGTGAAGAAGAAAAGGCTGCAGACTAAGCCTGCTTGCGCACATTATGATGAGCCCAGGCATGAAGCGAAAGGAAAACTCAGAGCTCTTCATTATCTAATACTCCCTTAGGGCAATAACAAACTCACTCCAGAGCCAGCAAGCCAGGCCTGGGGGCTTGCAGAGAGAGAGCACACATTGTTCTTAGAATAAGGCTGGTGCAGGAATATTTCAGTGCAAATTTGAAGCCATCTTTAATGCAAAATATTCCTCAAAGGAATTTGGTTTTGTTGCTTACTCTTTCAAAAGCTGCTTTAAGTCCAGGATGATGCCTTCATCCAAACAAAAGGTTGTGAAGTTGGGTATTCTAAGAGAGTAGCATAATGTTGCTCTTTCATATCCCCTTATATGAGCTGAGGAGAGATCCACCCTCCGTTTTGGAATTAAAAAGGACCTAATGGAGATGTTTATCTCTCTCTTCCTTAGTGTGTTGTAGCTTTTCAGCCTTTCTGTTGTGCTTAGTGACTACTCCATATTTTGTGCTTCATTTCAGAATAAGTAAATAATTTTTATACTGAAAATTCTAATGCAGAGTATATTTGTGTAGAGGCCAAAGGGTTTTCCTGGGGTGTAGGGTGGAGAATACATGGGAGGGAGCATAACACAAACCCCCATTGTCTCCCACTGATAGATGCACAATTGTACTGGTTTGTATTTCTGTAAGGAGCAGAGAGTAGAAGTTATGGTGCTGCTTCTGAGGTTGTAGGATTCATGGCATTGATCAGCCTGCATAAGTTAAATCGGTCAGTTGATACTTCTCTGTTTAGGATCACGAAGGAAAGTGAAACTGTAAAAAAGTAGAGGACTCAAATATCTCCTCTGTATTTATATTCCTAGAATTTGCAGAGTCCAAGCTAATTGAGGACTGATAGAGAGTTTTTCACCTTCTGTCTGTCTCAGATCTCATTCTCTGGAGGGTTTGCAGTAGAGCAGCAACTGGTGGCAGTCCCACCCATATCACTGTTTTGAAGTTTGTGTTTTATCCAGGTAACATCAGGATGCCAGTTCATCCTGATACATTCACGAGGTACTGTTGAAGCATTGATGCTCTGCATCTTTGTGTAGCATTATTCCCATTTTACAGATGGAGTTCAGGAAACGTGTAACTGCATCAACATAGAAGGGGAGTAAAGGACTGAAGTCAGCCTTACTCTCAAATTCACTAGCTCTCGGGATGATGTCTGTCTCCCTCCCAGAGGCTACATAAAGAACTCTCACTATCTCAAAGATGGTATCTGAACCTGTTTCTGGTGCCTGTGGACCAGTGCATAAAGAAGAAGTTTAAGATTTTAATGTCCCATCCTTTCTCATTTCCTGTGATAATGCTGCTCTTCCTTCTGCCCCTTCTAACTACAAGAAGAGAAGGAAGCCAGAAAGGGCACTGAAATTTCCCTGGCAGTTTCTGCTGAAGACGGAGCCCTCACCTGTAGGTCATCTGTGCAGTCTTCCTCTCTGAATGCTTTGCATAATTGGTGTTTGGGTGAGAGCACAAAATTGTGTCCTCAGTTTACATGTGCAGGAATGAGATAGAAAGCAATCACCCTGTCTTAACTCTGGAGGAGCTGAGTGAGGGTAGCATATGACTTGATAACCCCTACACGTGGCCCTTGGCACCGCCTGGCTAGAGTTATCTGGCACTGCTGCCAATGGACAGCCCCACTGAGCCCAGGGACACCAGGGCTTGAAACAAAATGCCATGTCGGCGCTTTCCTGAGGCTGGAATGACCAATGCATTTGTCAAACTGTCAGCCCTGCGTGGCCAAGGAAGAGAAGGATGTGCAGGTTCTGCTCTCTCGGGTGGGATGGGACGATAGCGTGAATTTGCAGGTTTGCCCCCTCAGCTGGGAGGGAAGTCGGGCAGCAAAGCCAGCCCTGGCGAGCAGGAGGCTGGGCTGGGGCCGCATCCAGCGGCAGGCAGCTGCTGCCTCGTGGTGCTGCCCCATCGTGTCAGCTAAATTGGTTGGAAAAATACAGGCAGGCCAAGGGGAATATGGGCAAAAATAAGCATAAAACCGCTGGGGCAGGATTCCTGCTATAGGCAGGTACCAAGATGTCAGCAGGTCCTTTGAATGCACTTTCTGTTAACACTTGCAGTCACAGATGTTCTGCAAACCACTTAGCGCTTCACGGGAGAGTGGGCACAAAGTCAAAGCGTTTCAAATTGCTGTAGAAATGCTACCCCAGGTTCATAATGAAGATGGAATTTTAGAGTTCAAGCAGAAGCTTCATTTCTTTGTTGTGTAAGAAAACAGAGTATGTCTTCCAAAAACCTGTAATCTTTATATTCCAGCTACCAAATTAATTATGTGAGAATTAACTAACCAAATAGAGATAAAATTAATTTGTGTATTTAACTTTTAAAATTAGTGTCTAAAATTTTAAAATATGTTTGTCATGTTGTATTTTTAGTAATACAATTACAGCTCTTCAAAGTTGCTGTCTAGCTAAAAATGATTTGATTCTCCTGTTTTGTCTGCTATGAAGAAGGTAAGAAACTTAAGAGTTTGGATATCCAGACTGCCTTTGTTCTCTCCTTTGCAGCACTGTTGAGTAGAAAATGAAGGCAAAAATCTTGTTTGGAGGTATAGTGTTACTCTAATCTGGGGCTACCAGAAAACATTAATTATTTAGTTACAGGGTTGCTGCAAAGTCAGGTTTGAATTACTTGAATGCTCTAAATGCAATTGTTTCCCTCCCATCACATCCGTGCACAAGATTTTAGTGTTAAGTGATCTGAAAATTATAAAGTATCTGTTACCTCACCGAGATCAATTAGCACATTTCAACCTGAGATTTCATCATCAACAATGAAATCTCAGCATTTATAATGTTTCTTGTGATTATTCTTTAATGTAGGTAATCTGTACTGTCAGCTAGCTAACACCACTTTTGTCTCTGTATGGGAGAGGATTCACAATTGAAAGGGCAGAAAGTGATGTAAGAATGTAGTTGAGGCAACTTCCCTGCCTCATACAGCTCTTGCCTTCCATTGCTCTGGAATGCTTCGCTCTGGACAAAGGGGGAGGATGAATGCAGTGAGTACTGCAAGTGTGTTGGATTTTCATAACCAAAGCAGCAATGGCTTTAGTCGGAATATGGGTGAAATAATGTTGTGGTGTGTCTGGAATATTGCATGGCATGGTGAATTTCAGACTACCAGATGGTATGAACCCTCCTTCATCAGCAGTAAATATATAAGCTGTAAACATAATGGTCTGTTTCTGCTGGAACTTGTCTTTGAAGAGGAGTTGTTAAGCCTTTTAGAATATACTTTTTTTGGTTATTAGAGAACCTATGTTTTTTAAACATAGTCAAGCTAGACCTAATGTCTTAGGAAAATTCTCTCTTTAGGCATTGTGTTTCTGCCTCCTTAAGCAATGTGAGCTGTCATTTTCTCCTACTCCCCTCTGACTCCCTGTGCACTCCTCCATTTATCTCTTCCTCCTACTCTCAGCTTTGCGTTTTGTTTCCTGCTGCCTCTTATTCCTGGAACAGTCTCCCAGTCTCTGCTGCCAAATCCTCCCCCTCCCCTTTCTCTGCTCTTGGGAACCCATTTATTCCACCAATCATTCCCAAGTTGTTTACTTGACTAATTGTCTCTCCTTTGTATTCTTTCATTCCTATATCTGTTGTTCTGGATCGTGTTTCCTAATGTGAGACCGTAGGTATGGCAAGATACAGGAGTGTTCTCTTTCCCATTGAACACCCCTCCATACAGATTGATGCATGTTTCTACCTGGAGAGAATTCTACTTTGCTGGCAATTCTGTTCTTTCCTTTCCAACTGAGTTACGGCAATCAGATCACTGATGTTTGGAAAATTTATTGGAATTTTCTGTTTTCGGTTCACTTATTTGGACGAAGTGGAAGGCTTATTAAAAAAGCAAAAGAATCCTTGAAAACATTAATGTTGTTTTGGACTCTTTCAAAATAAACAGTGTTCTGAATGCTTCTGTTTTAAGTCCCACTTCTGATAATATCTGACCTCGTATCTTACTGCCACATGTGAAACAGAAATAGCTTCAGAATTGTTTTATCCTAAAATATTTATAAAAGCTTGCAAAATGGCACACAAGACCACAAGACTAACTCCACTAATTCTGACTTGAAGGTTAAGCGTAGGTTTTTCTATTATCAGAAACTAAAAGTGAATGTAATATTAAATGTCTGAATGGAAAACCCCCCAGTTTCTTACGTCAAACATAAATGGTTTCCATATCAATAATAAAAAATTAATACAGTTTTCAGTAAGGGATTGCATTTCATTCGGCATTTTACTAATACCTGTAAATTTTGGGGAAAAGTCTCCAAGGTAGCAGAGTTAGTCTTCAAAATTCAGTATTGGGCACCTTGTAGTTTCCAGTACCCAGATTGTTTTTCAGTTCAGCTGAAGTCCCTAATGAAGATCTACATTTTGCTCAAAATTCTTGAGCTTTCCTGACAAAACTTCACTTTTGTCAGAGGGTAGATTTGATTGCAAATATGGGAGCTTTTGTCCTTGAGTTGCCCTGGGTACTGTTAATTAGGGTGTTAATGAGGTCCTCGACTTGCTCTGCATGAAGTATTTTAAAGATACAGTGCTTCATAGCAGAAACAATTCTACTCACAAGCAGTTGACTAATTAAAAATGTATGAATATAGCACCCACTTTAGCAATTAAATCTATAAAATGGGAGGAAGACTAAGACCTAATGGCATGTAATTACAGTACAGTTTAAAATTAATATATTTGAGGTGTATGTCTTTTCAAATAAGTTTTGTTTCTCTGTGTTGATTATCTAAAAACAAGGCAGAAACAAGGGGGAACACCAGATACAGGGTTAAAAATACTGCGTAAAAATGGTAATGAGCATGGCCCAGTGTAAACTGGGGTGTGGAAGTAAGTGTGTCTTGTCTGTGTTGCTCTGATTTCATAACAATTGCAAACACAGATGGCTTGAGAGAAAATACAGTAATTCCACCCACACTGAGACAGGGAGGTCTAACAATAGTCAACTTTTTATCACCCTGGTTCTCTAGCAGTCTCTGTCCTCCTGTCACTTACATATCCTTCATCTGTGGAAGACTAACTAGTCTGTGAAGCTGCTGCCCAGTCCATCAAGGCCATAAGGACAGCCCCAGGTTGGAATTGCCCTCAGCACTCAATGCAGGGGGTTCTCCATCTGCCTCCCTCTGGCAGGGTCAGCATCCTCAGCAGCAGCACCCAAACAGGACCACTGCAGAGGCAGGCAGTGGTTGCTGCCAGGTTCAGCCTGGGGTTGTGTGATCACCACATGAGTCCATAGTCATCAGGCAGGGCCAAAGTCAGGTCGACAAGGCAGAACATGCTTGTAACAGAATTCAGGTCATGGCCTGAGCTCAGGTACAGTTTGCTGGTCAGGACATTCAGAGGCTGTTGCTGTGTGCAGTGCCTTGACAGTCTTCCTTGCGGAGTCCCCGCTGTTGACATCTGTTGAGATCTGTGCTGTAATGCTTGTGGAAAGCAGATAATGACTTCATTGCACAGATGGCCATGAAGGCTTGGGTAGGGCAGTAGAGTGCTTTGGGTTTGTTCCTGTCTTGCAAAACCCAGGTCTCCAAGCTGTTGTCTCACCTAGCCTGTGTAATTTCCATAGATCTCGGGTCATGCCTTTTCTTCCACCCATTCCGCTCTTCTTCCCATTGCTTGTTTTTACGCTTTTTACCTGGCCAGATTTGTAGCTTGCTTATATCCCTTTTGCCCCTTTTTTTCTGAAGTCAGTGCATCGTGTTAAAAGCTGTCTTGTAATAGCCAAGCTGGAAAAAAATGTGAATATTTTGTTTTCTGAGTCCAGGAGAAGTAATTGTTTCAGTCACACCAAGATAATAGAGAACTGGATATTAGATGCTGCAAGGGCTGGGAGAGACGCCATTAGCTTTGCACTGGGTGGGGGTCTGGCTGGTAGAATACCTCAGTTATAGGCAGGTAGGAGGGAGCTGCTGAGCACAGCTGGGGTACGTTGGCTTACAAGCCCAGCAAATTCTGCCCCTGAATCTTGGTGCAAGTACACAAGATCAGGTGAGCATTAGAGCTTTGGCACAGCACACTTTACAGCTTTCTTCTGGTGTCAGTTTGGGAATACTTGCAGTGTTGCAGTGTAACAGTAATAAATCTGTTCCCTACTGTCATATGTTCCAAGGTAAAATTGATTGGAAAAGAAGATTATCTCCTATGTGTTAAATGACAGGAGGAAGCAATTGAATATAGAAGATCAGCCTCCTCCTAATTAAGGTGAAATTTTCTAGGTATAGCTCATAGGAAGAATGTTTAGGCTGCTTTCATAACAATTATAGACAAACTCTCATCATATACATTCTATATTAAGACACTTCAACTCTGACTGACGCTGAGTTGTCTTGCTGTTGCCACAATTTGACTGTATTTCCCCACTTGATTAAGTTACTTAAGGAGAAATCATCAGACATTTTGCTTTCTGCAGCAGAATCATGGATGTGAATTGTGATAAGCAGGGAGCAAAAGAGAATGGCAATTAGATTCTTGTCCATATCTAATGTGCAAGGAACGGCATCTATTTCCTGTTCCCGCAGTTCAGTTGGAGATGTTCTGCCATGATAGAGCATATGTGTTGATTACTGATAGAAGGAAGAGGCTGTAGATGGTGTATTCCCACTACTGGGGGTGACTGAGGTATTCACTTCCCACTTGGGAAGAGTTGTAGAGCAACTTGGACTGTCTTTGTGTGGCAGGCTCTAACCTGTGCTGTCTGTGGTTTTCTGTCCCACAGCTCCAAGTGGCTGGGTGCAGAGAGGAGCTTGTGTCTCACATTATCACCTGGTTTGGGAAAAGGGTTGGAGTCAGAATGTGCATAAACCTACATTTCAAGACAGGCACAAAGCAGGACAGGTAAGGCCAGACTGAAGCGGTGCTGTTCTTGTGGTGGCCTGATAATCTAAATTTTAAAAGTTCGGTGCCATGAGAAATAAGGGAGTGGATTTCTCCTGCAGTTCTCCCTGAGGAAGGTGCCTCCTTTCCCTCCTGTGAGCATTAGGTTATGGAGATCTGTGAACCCTCAGGGCAGTCACATCCCCTCAGGTAGTGGAAGGCTCTGACTTGTGTGAGCACTTGCCCTGCTGCAGTACTTGTCTTTCCTTTTCATTTCAGCAAAGGCGTGCAGCTGACAATATATGTCCAAACATGGTGTTTTTATTAAGTAGCATCACTGACTGCTGAAGGCTGAAGTTTTGTTTGGTTTTTTTAACAATTCTTCAGGTTCCTTATTTGCTTGCACATCTGCTCTTTAAGCAGACTGAAAAACAAGACAGCAAACTGTTTTCCCTTCCAAAATCTGTCCTATGCTGAGACAGTGAAATTTGTAGGGGCATGTGGTGCTGACACTGAACTTGAAGGAATACCTCAGTGTAAAAGTTTGAAATTCCCTTGCTTTTGAAAATTAGTCAGGTCACTTGTAATGACCCTAACCAGTGAGTGTAGTACGATGGGGGGAAGGCAGACAGCTGAAAACCAGATTTCCTGGAAGCTCTTATCAGGAGGACCTTTTTGTTTTCAGGGGGAAGGACTGATTTATGTTGCGAGCAGGTACTGCTGGGCTGTGCCTCTGTCATTGGCATAGGAGGTAGGAAACCTGTTTGGTTTTTTGTACTCTGACAGAATAAGGGAACCAAGATCTGCTGGATCAGAATGGATATATCATGCACCCCAACACCAAGAACCTTGCAGGAATCGTGGGACCCCTGTGCTCCCCCATAAAGCTGGCCTGGCAGCCTGAGCTGGCCGCTCCAGGATTTCTGCCTTTGTGATGTCTTCAGACTTCATTGCACTGGCACAAGGGTGAATTCAAGACTGCAGCTGGGTTTCCACCAGGCTAGGATGAGAGGAGTTTGTGCAGATCTGTTTAGCATGGACTGCAGTTTGTTGCTTTTGCAGAAGGTGTGAAGTTACATACCTGTCTGGGGATGATAATCAAAAAATTAAAATAATTACTACTTTGTCTCACAAGGTCTTCTTCTATCAGACTGACACATTCCAAGGCTGCTGGCCAGCTGGTAGCTTTCCAGCTTACCGTAGGTCTGTGCTGAGGGGCCTGTCCCTGTGTGGGGACTTGCTGAAGCAGAGCACAGCGCTGCTGGAGCCTGCAGCCCGGTCTGCTGGAGCAGCATGGGCACCGTTAGTGTTTCTTGCCTCTTTGATCTGAATTTTGTATTCCTTGGGCAGTCTTTCACTGCAGGATTTGACTGGCAGTGGATGCTAGCTGAAAGACACAGCCAGAGCCCCAAAATGAGCTTGGTTGGCAATTACATTGCAATGTGGCTGTAATTTCCATGGTATTTCTTCTACCCAATATGTGGAGTACAACCAGCATTCATTCTCCTGAGCTTCTACTCATTCTTTTCCTGTATGGCTCACTGTGCTCTGCTGACATGATACTTGCCAGGTTTCCCATCTTTGTGAGAGAGGGACCTGCACCTGGAGGCCTGGCATACAGATACCACCATAGACGAGGAGGGGCTGTAGTGTTTAAGAATCAAGCAGACTAATGAGAAATTTTGTGTCATGATGACACCATTAAAGTGGAATGGGTTGGAAAATCAATCGGATTCCTTCTCTGATTACTGTGTAACTCAATTACTGTAGTCCCCCTGGGGCCCAAGGCAACAACCGTCTCACAGGAAGTGCAGAAAAAAGGCCTCTGAAATAGAGCTGTTGTGGGTAAAAGCCAATTCCTGCTGCTGTGCATTCCAGAAAGAGGGGTTATATTAATAAAAAAGACTCGGGAAATGTACTGGTGACAGTGAGGTTTAGGGTAGTAAAACCTCTGTTGCTGAGCTAGGAAGGAGCTTGTATGACAGTTCTTGATAAAGGTGTCAGATGATGATACCCGTTATCTTCCATGTGCCCTGGCATGAATGTACCAGAAGCCCCCAGTACTTACATTCTGGTCACTGGTTTTGGATAAGTGCTGGTCTTGAGCATTTGCACTAATCTCCCACAATCATTTCCAAGAGGTGGAAATATCAGGAGATCAGACATTAAACCCAAACAGTTCTGTTGTTATCTTGCTTTCTTATCACATCAGTTGCCATGTGGCTTAGCAAGTGATAATTCATGAAACTGTTTATGTTTCATGTTAACAGCATTTATCACTAGGAAACAGAACATCTAAGTTTTATATAGCCTGTGTTTTAATGCTGGTGATCTTTGAGGAAGCTGAACTTACAGCTGGTGCTCTCTGATCTAGAGGTGCTTTTCTGGCAGGACAGGCACCTGCTGAGCCTGGTCCTTGGACCAGTGACCAGCTCTCCTTGCTGTGTGCTCTGGGTGCTGCCTCCCACACTCGGACAGCCCTGGCAGGTGTTCGGAATGGGCCTTAATTTATATAGAAACCTGGGGGATTTTGTGCTGTTAGATTCCAAGGAGTTTGATATCAAAAGAGGACACAGGTATTTTCTTGTAAGAAGGAATGATTTCCACTGTGGGTGAGCTTATTTTTTTTTGGTTGGTTGTAATTTTTTAATTTCATTTCTCCAGTATAGGTCTTTCTGGGCTTTTTGGGTATGGGTGGTTTCTGACAGCTGTCTTGCTTTTTAATATAAAATTTGTTTGGTGTATTTGTTTGTTGCTTTTTTCTTCTTTTCATTTGAACCTAAACCAGCTGATGCAGCCCCCAGAGAGCGAAATGCATCTCGTGCCAGCTGGCATACCCTGTGGCTGTGAAGCCTTGTTAAAGAGATTGGAGCTGACAGATTCTTGAGCAGCAATCTGATACAGGCCTTTTTTTTTTTTTAATTTGTTTTTTTGAGCTCACCCATGTAACAAATGGGTGCTTGTTTGGGAGCTTCGCTAGAGGCTTGAATGGAATCATTGTTATCCAAACACTGCTGTGATTCAAAGTGCCCAGCAAAGGGGGTTCCTTTCCCTTGTGCTCCTCAGCTGGGCACTGCAGGTGTGGCAGGCTAGCTTAAACCCTGGTTTCATCCTTATTCTGCAGAGTAATCCAGTTGTCCTGTGATTTTCATCTTTAAACTGATAACTGGGAAACTGAAGCTACAGTTCTTTACAATACAGAGACTCAGTTCAACACTAAAAATGGAGAGATGAGCGAGTGTAACCAGGGAAGAGAAATGTTTTCCAGATTGATGTTTTGGGGATACAGAGTTTTAAAAGTAGTACCTTTCCAAGCTTTTGCATAGATCAGCATGTTCTCAATTTTCTTACTGTTACTGTGGTGTTTGGATTACAAACTTTACCCCAGAAATTCTTGGAAATTCAGGCAATTAATACATGGGCTCCTGAGCTGTTAGTCCCTCTCTACATTATTTTCTCCTGCAAAAACTACTTCTTGTCTAATACATGTTAAGATAGTGACTCTTTGAATCCAGAATAGTTTAATGTTTCTTTTTTGTTCAATGGGGTTAAAAGGCAAAGGGAAGGGCACTATTAGGGAAGGCATTGTCGTGGAATTCTTGGTTTTCTCAGTCAAAATTCATTATATAGGAGTCTGAGTGAAGTGTTTAGAGTGAATTTGTTGCACAGGAGTAGAATGAAGACCACTTCTCATGCACAGAATATTGTGATATGCATGGAGCTGTATATTACTGTGAAAACATTGAAGGCTTTCTTGCAGCATCAGTGGGCTGGGAAAGGCTCATTTTCAAGGAGGAAAGGTTATTTTCCTGGTTGCTTTTGAAAGGTGGCACGTGGTTTTGGGTACTATGCTGGTATAGTACTGGCATTCCTGGTGTATCACTGAGACTGAACTTCACTTGAGCTGGAATTACAAGTCATATCCCATGCTCAGTGCAGAGAATCATGCATTCAAAATTAGTTGTCGCTTCAGTAACAAGAAAAATAAAAAAACTATGTGAGTTCTGTTTTTTACATCTTCACATGGTATTTTCTCACCTTCTCTCCCCTGTCCATTTTCCAATAAAAAGTTAACAGTATGTAGAGGCAAAACTGAAAGTTAATCAGTTGTCTGTGATGAAGAAAATGTATCTTATTGTTGCCGACTGAGCTGGATTTCCAAAGCCAGCTCTGTCATTACAGAGGGCCATGTGGGAATGGAGACTTAATCCATTTGGAGTCTTGGGAACAGAGATTATTTTATCAAACATGTTAATTCATCAGCTGCCTTGCAGTACGACCTTTCCTTAAGTTTTGCTGTGTCTCAGTTTCTCCAGTGGAAAATTATTTTGTAATACACTTTGCAATGACAGTTTACAGCTATTCCGAAGAGGGCTAAGGTTTCGTTGTGCACTACACGAGCCAGTCCCTCACTGCTGAGCTTATAGCACAGAAGTTATTTGAGATAATGATCATTATAAGGCTTGTGTAAAGAGCACTCTGACTCTTTTCCATCTGCTGTCATAAAGTTAGCAATATTATATCTCTTCATATAAAATCTGCTTGTGTTTTTTGTCTCTGCTTCAAGCTGCACCAACAGTTTGGAAAACAGACTGGTGGGAGTCTTTGAGTGGGACTTTTGGCCTCACCTATGAACTGATATTTTCCCTGTCTCAGGAGGATTTTTTTTCTGCCTGGTAATACATTTTACAAAGTAAGCATCTGTCTTGCAAGCAGTTTGTTTTCTGGTGGGGCTAGTTGTTAAAGAACCCTGACTTTACTATATCAGAGCCTTATGTCTGGCTTAAACTAGTCTTCTGATGTTCTTTGTTTCATCAGAGTGATAGTTACAGAAAGGCTCAAAAATGGGATGAATGGAGAAAGGATGAAGACCTGTGTTGGCAGTATTTTTTGTTATTGTTGTTCTTGTGGCTCCTGGTGTTGTAAGCTGTGTGAGCTGACCAGGTAGCTGGAGGGTCTGTATGTGGTGGTGTGCGTGCCTGCAGGAGTGTGTGTGGGGGGGGTGTTGAGTAACAAAGGTTTTGAGAGAATAAAGGGGTTTTTTTAGCTTTTACTAAGGTTTCATCCTTAAGCATGACTGGCTTGGTGAGCAGCATCTGGTGTTGAGGGTGTTCTTGCATTGTGCTTGGAGGGGCAGCAGGTGCTCACCAAAAATGTGCCTGTATCCCAGTAAAGGCTCGCTTGAGTGTTGCTGTAAGTCTCGCTGCTGCTAAGGGAGAGAAGACGCCACAATGATTTTTGTTACATTTTTAAACTAAGGAGCGATTTTGTTACTTTCCCTGGTGTTTATGTTGTAGGGGATTTGGTGTTTGTTCGCTTTGTTGAACATTTTTTCCTGGAAAAAATAACAACATATGGTGAAATAGTTTCTGCCATAAACACAAAAGCAGGAGGTGAGAGCGCTTTATAACAAGCAGCTTTCATGTATTTGAGACCAACCCAAATTTGCGTCGTGCTGTTGGTGATTTAAAACTGGCTTTGTGCTCTTCAGTGGCATATGAGAGAAAGTGATGAAGGTTTCAGAGATGTTTCATCTCCAACTGCCACTGAATGAATTGGTAACAACTGAGTGTGCACTGTGTGGGGCAGCCTGTGCTCCCTGCCCTCTGTGATGCCTGAAGGGATGATGCCTCTCCATAGCCCTATTTTGAGAGATCTGGCAGAATGTGATTTCCCAGGACAAACCAGGCAGCCTCATAGAGAGGGCTGGGAACCATGGAAATGGGAAGGTGTGGGGCAAGAGGTGGTGGGAACGTGAGACATCCAGCTGGGTCCAGGACAGCCATATCCTGAGGCCCTAAGGAGTCACTGGCAAGAACTTGGACACATTATCCATGAGAATGGAGCAAGACAGAGAATGTCAGGGCTCTCTCCTCCTCTTGTAAATTTTGAAATACAGAGTAGAATAAAAGGGCTTCATGTTTTCTATTCAGTGGCATAAAGATGGGTGGGGGAAGGCTGGGTACTTGACTCTCTTTGCTGTAGTGTGTGAACATCTCACCCTAGGTGAATATTGAGTCCCTGTGCGCTGTCAGAACCTTTCTTCCAAAGGCCATTGTGGTTCTTTTCCTCTGTGAGGGTCCCGCCCAAATGGTGCACATCACTTCCCAGGGAACAGGTCTGCCTGCTGATGGGCAAGTGACACTGCCCACCTCACACCTACTTGTCCTGCCATTTCATCTCAAACCCATTAAATACCATGAATTCATACTGAGAATTGACTTTTTCTTTTTAAATTGCAGGATGCAAAGCTGCCATCATGTGAATGTGAAATAGCTAAATGAGAAACAGGACACCTGGGAAGGCTGAGCCAAAACTGGTTGTGCACAGTGACACACTGATTTGCGGCTGGAGACAAGATTCAGGAAACCTTGCTCCTCCAGAAGACTTTGCTGAGTGAGAGGAGAGGAACAGGAGGGAGCACACAGAAGAGCGATGGGAATTGATGGCCATGGTTACTTGAGATAAATGGCAGATCCCTGGCAGTCTAGCCTTGCAGCTGTTTGCTTTAGTTTCTTCTCTCTCTGCAGCTGCTCTTCCTTTCTTGCGAGCTGCTGCTGGGCACTGTGGGCACTGCCACGGCGGCACTGGAGGTCTCAGGAGCGCCGTGGGTGCAGCGTGTGAGGAGGGGGAGCCGCCCGCCTCACCATGATTCAGCTGTGGAAAGTGGTGCGGCACGTGCGACAGCTGGAGCTCCACAGATTGATCCTGCTGCTCATTGCCTTCAGCCTGATCTCCATGTGCATCCTGGCCTATTACGTCACTAACAGCCCCAAAATCAAGGAGCCACCACCCCTGCCCTTCAGTGACTGCAGCAACCAGCACCGCGTCTTGATCCCACCACAGGCCAGCTGGAGGCTCACGAAATCTGTGGACACCTCACGCACAGATCCTGTGGTGCTCGTCTTTGTGGAAAGCATTTACTCCCAGCTGGGGCAGGAAATCGTGGCCATCCTGGAATCCAGCCGTTTCAAATACAGGACAGAGATCGCCCCTGGCAAAGGGGACATGCCCACTCTGACAGACAAAGACAGAGGACGCTATGCGCTCATTATCTATGAGAACATCCTTAAGTATGTGAACCTGGATGCTTGGAACCGAGAGCTGCTGGACAAATACTGTGTAGAGTATGGAGTAGGGATTATAGGCTTTTTCAAAGCCAATGAGAACAGCCTGCTCAGTGCACAGCTCAAGGGTTTCCCCCTTTTCCTACATTCCAACTTGGGGCTGCGGGACTATCACATCAATCCTAGTGCTCCCCTGCTCTATGTCACCCGGGCTAATGAGGTGGAGCAGGGGCCTCTGCCTGGGGATGACTGGACTGTGTTTCAGTCAAACCACAGCACTTACGAGCCGGTGCTGTTGGCCAGCACAAAGTCCTCGGAGTCCATCCCTCACCTGGCCACCCACAAGGCGTTGCATGCCACAGTGGTGCAGGACCTGGGTCTGCACGATGGGATCCAGCGGGTTCTCTTCGGCAATAACCTCAATTTTTGGCTGCACAAACTCATTTTCGTGGATGCCATTGCCTACTTGACTGGCAAACGCCTCTGTCTCACACTTGATCGCTATATCCTCGTGGACATTGATGATATATTTGTGGGAAAAGAGGGCACTCGCATGAAGGTGTCTGATGTAGAGGTAAAATCCTCAGAGTAGCTATCCCCAGAGGGCCTAGACAAATCTCTAGTGTTTGTGGTGTATCAGGAAAGTCAGGATGGCATTTGATTGCTGCAATTGTTCTCATCTTAAACAGAAGCAGCCTGCAAAGGTGTTGAGGCACCGTATGTGATGCTCTCAGCAGTTTTGTAGGTTTAAACAGCATTTTAGGAGCTGGTCTCTCTGAATTTAAGAGCAAGATGCTTGTGGTGGTCTGTCTTTAACATAAGGAACAAGCATATGCAGGCTCCTCTGTGAGCCTATTTGTAGCTGTAAACTCTACCTTTCAAAAGCAAAAGGCAAGTTGTGTTAGAACAGAAAAAAGTGTGTTTATTTTTATTTATTATGATATGTATAAACTGTATATATTATATTGCAAAACCGTAGGCCAGTCCATACAGTGTAAACTGATATAGTCTGTGTTTTAGCCATCCAGCTTTTCAGTACATATGCAAATTGGGAAAGGAAGTGTTTTCTCTCATCCTTAGTTACACTGTCCTCATATCCACCACCAGCAACCCTCGTCCCTGGGCAGGGAATATCAAAAAATTCACCAGGGAAACATGGTCAGACCAAGCCTTCATGAGAACCATCTCTGTGGCCTCACAGCTGGGAAAGAGAGATGCTATCTTTGTGGTTTGCTTTCCTTGGCAGTTCCTGGAGTAGTGCAGTGACCTATTAGAAAAGGTTATGGGTAAGGCACAGAGACAGATTTTGTGGAGGAGAGGGAACAAGTAGAAGGAAGGTAAGAAACTAATTCTCTGTGTCCTTGAAAGGATGTGATAAAGTGTTCTGTTAATCTGTGATATGTGTGCATAGCTACTTTGTGTAGCCAAAGGCTTGCCTTTGGATGTTCCCCATCAGTTGTGGTTTGTAGCCGTTGAGGCAGGTGCATTGCCTGTTTCTCCAGGAGTGCTGGGGCTGTTCACAGGTATTTCACGCTGGATTCCCATTTAGCACTTGCCCTTAGATGAGTCTGGATGGAGTTCCCTGGGTGCCTGCCATGATGGTGACAAACCTGTGACAGCAGCTGCATTAGCTTGTTTCCAAAACAACTTCAAGGTGAAGCACCCTTTAAACTTTCTTCCAAGGGCACAAAACATTTGAGGCAAGGCCGTAAGACAAAATATTGTTGTACATGCTTGGCCCCTTACCTGAACATCATCTGTTCATGTTCCCAGGAGCACTTTTCCACCTGACTAGGAGTCTTACCACCTTTTCTGGATGTTTTATGCATCCATGCAAGAGAGGTCTTGGTTCATCTTCATGTTTTTAGAACTCTGAGGTTTTATGTTTTGCTTTTCATCCAAAGTTTAGCTTGGGGCAGAGGAAAACCCTGTGTTCTGTTTCGAGCTAGCTTTATCTTTTCAAATCATTTGAAGTTGCATGCCTGAAGGAGCTCTAACTGCATGCCATTACTTTATTTGCTTCATTCTTTAATAATTGTTCAGAGCCACTTTGACCATAACACTCTAAGCAAAGTTACATAGAAGTGTTTCCTGGCATACAGGTGTAGAAAAATGGAACAGTTGTATGTAATACTTAAAGAAAATGCTAATATTTTCTCCATTTCACTGCAGCGTGATTGTGTTTTGAGGTGCTGAAATGCTCTCAAACTTGGTTTGGGTTTTTTTTAAGGATCACAATCTTATCTTGGTCCTTTGCAGGCCCTGCAACTTCTAGTCCAAACCAGCAGAGATTCTCACCTCCAGTGTTTGTGCAGGTTACAGACCTGTGTGAGAGAGCAGAACGTAGATGACCAAAAGCTCTTGGGAACAAAGGCTGCTCTAGTGATGTTAAAAACAAACCCAGACAAGATTATTCCAAAAGATGCTTTGTTTGGGTTTTAACAGGGTGAAATGGAGGAATAATCTGTGATCAGTAAGCAGAGAATCTCAGGCAAAGCAGATAAAACCCAGATTTATCCATTTAAAAGAAGCTCTCTGATTGCAGAGCCATGCGAGGTTAATGAATTTTTATTTTTTAAAAGCGAGAAATAACTACATGGATTTGTTGATAGCCTCTCACCATGGGGAGAGAAGGGGATATAATAGTAACAGAACAGCTGGCATTTTCTTTGGCCTTTTATATTGAAAGCTCTGTTTCAGGGCTGTTATCTCAACACACAGCTTCTTATCTCAAAGCTTAGATTACAGTGGTCAGGGTAGCAGTTTGAAGATTGGATGTTGTGTGAAGGTATAAAATTGACTCTGCTGTCCCAGTGAGCCTGCTTGCCGTATGCAGGTCCACGTTCAGAGAGCTTCCCAGACAAAACTACTATGAAAAGAAAGCACTGAATGTAATTTGATCAAATACATGCCCATGGCTCATGTCTTACATGAGAGAAATGTTTTTATTTGTGATACTTAAAGGAGAGCTGATTAGCTTTCCTCTTTAACAAGAAAAAAAACAACCCATGCTTGCTTTTTTGTAAAACATGATAACTCTGGAGTTCCTGCTTTCTGCTGAAGGGCTGCAGCAGGAGGTTGCAGTCCTCAGTTAAAGTGGAACAGCTGAAAGCTGCAAAAAGAAAATGTTTTTCCCTTGTAAAGTTTATCAGAGATTGAAGCTGCACATAATTAACAAAATCTCCGAGAATCCCTTCTCTTCTCGATTATTCCACGTTCAGTCTCTTCTAAAATCATAATCCTAGGAATTTACCAAACCTTCATGGCACTGGTCAACAAAGACAAGCCATTTCTAATGCAGAAGGATCTGGCTTTTGTGATCCTGGTCATCTTTAGGTATGAGGAAAGAAGATTAAGTAGATGAGTTTTTGCCTCTTTTGCTGGTAATCTCTCCAAGGGAGCAATCATTGCTAGTGAGTCTGAGAGCAAGCTAAGTGAAAATCAAGGGCAGTCATTTCATTGTGGGTTATGAACGGTGAGGGTGGAAAAGAGAGAACCTAGTGAGGGTGGCTGTCAGCTGGCTCTTTGCCTTTCTAAATTGTAGAGGATGATCTTACCTGCAATTAAAGTACTCAGCAATTTCTAACTCCTTGATTCTAAGATTGGAGGGGAGGTAGAAATAGCAGTAGCATGAGAGTTTCTCTTTTGCCAGTGCTGTTTTGAGCTCTGCCAGTGCCACTGCTGGGCGATGAGGAAACTGCAGGAAGTGCTCACAAGAACGTGCTGTCCATGGGGGCAGCATCTGCACTGAAGGTGTTTCTGCCCCATGTTCCTAGTATGCATTGCATGAGCATTGAGAAGAGGCTGTCAAAGCACTCAGCTTTCTTCCTCCAATTTTTGTTTGTTTGTCTTCATTAGTCCATGCGCTGTTTCCTTAGAGTCAGGGTATTCTCTCTTCCCAGCATTTGGCTCTTGGCCTTATTTCCCCCCTTTCTTTTGCCTCTTGTTAGAGGGACCTGAGAAGGATAATATTGAGGGTTTGTATGGAACAGGTAAAATCCCTGCAAACACTTCCAGAAGTTAAAAATGGTGTAGCTAAAAAAAGCAGAGTTGGCTGGAGATTTAGGCTTGTGTGCGGTGCCAAGGATGCCGTGCCATCTTAGAAAGGACTAGGTGCTAAAGAAGGAACCGGTACAGTCAGAGTGCTGTGGCTTTCCCTGATTTCTTCCTCACTCCTAGAATGCTAACCCCTATGAGAGTGTATTTATCTTCCCTGGATGACACCAAGAGCTTGTAGTGACTGTTGGGTAAGTGTTTTGCAGCTCTGTCAGTGAATTTATCAGTGAAACTATATAGATTTTTAAGGCACAATTTTAAACTTTCTTCCCCTAACATTTGCTGAGAAGTAAATACTTACCATGATCTGAGATTATAAAAAAAGCCTTTTTTAAAGTGATGGATGTTGAAGATCAGACTGAAGCTTAGACATTTTTTGCATTGTGTCAAGAAATGTGCATTGGAACAGTTTTCTGTCACTTGGGCCTGCAGCATGACTGCCCCAGTGAAGAACTAAAGGCCTCCAAAAATACAGGTCATGTGTTGCAGTGGATGTTCTCTGATAGAGTGTGACAGGCGTGAAGCAGGTCTGGCCTTGATGTGGCTGAAGAGTTCAGTGCTTGGAATCTCTTTGGAGACCCCATCTGTTCCTTGATGGGGAGCCTTGCAGAGCTTCTAGCAGGGAGCTTAGCTGGGGTAGGGGCCTTCATGGCTAGCTAGTGGGCTGGCTTGCATCTTGGAAGGATTTTTGAAATAAAAGATAATAATATAAAAACAGATATAAAAAATACTGTAAAAATATAAAACAGAGATACCTGGATGGATTGGAGGGGCAGTTTTCTAGCAGAAGAAAATCTGCTTTTTAGAAGTGGGGGATAACTAAAATGCTAGCTCTCTGTCTCATACCATGTGAGCAACTGAACTTACATATGCACATGAAGATCTGTTCACATCTGGATAGTTATTTTATATCTTAATGGATATCCTACTCCACATTTCTTGATTGCCTTTTGTTTAACAATCTCAGCACATTATGGCTATAAATGAAATGCCATTTGAATCACCTGTAAGGTATTAGTACTGCCATATTCATCCTACTTTATGGAAGAGATACAGAATGCAGAGGAAAGTGCCACCTTCCAGCCCGTTGTCACACCTGCTTTGTTGCACCTTACTACAGCTCACAGACCTCTTCAAACCGGTGTTCCAGGGAATGTGGAATGCATAATTGTTGAAACAAATGTCCAAATATTTTTCTTGGCATCTGAGTGTCTTTTGTCCTCTTCAGGGGAAAGACATTTCATCAAACCTATGCTGTGCCACCTTGCAGGTGTGGCTGTGGCAAGGACACAGCAGCAGCAGAGGGATGGCACATGATTAGCAGTAAACCTGCTAGGAAAACAGGGCTCCATAGTCTCTGAATTTCTGGGGTCCCCAGAGTTCCTCCCTGGTCCCTCCCCAGACACAAAGGATTGCAGCTTGCTGGATTTTTGGGATTTATTATCAGACAGATGTGTTGTCATGGTAACCCCAGCCAGGCTGTAAATCTCTTTCCATGCGGAGGAATGCTAAGCCTCTTAACCACTGTCTTTCTTCCCTCCGCTTTCCTCCTACCCAAGCCTGGGGAGCTGGATATGCCTTTCAGGGCAGCACAGAGAAGTGGTGAGGCTTGGGACAGCTCTGGAGGAGGAAAAGAAAGTGGCACTTCCCTGTCTTAAGTTTCTGGGTGACATGTTCAAGGTGCTGGTCCGAAATTTTAAGTGATATTGTGATCCAGCTGGGCAGACAGGTGCCTCTCTGCAGAGAGAGAGACAGCTCTTACTCTGTGCTCCCCAAGGTGTGGGGTGAGTCCCTGTGTCTTGCTGGGCTGTGTAAGGGGATCTTGACCTCCCATTGCCAATGCTGGATCTTGTGCAAAGGAGGCTTCAGCCATCAGTGCTGCTGGCACGTCACTTTTCAAAACCGCTGCCAATGTTTGTGATAGGTTCTGGAGATGTCATGTGCCTTACATTTCTCAGAATACTATTCTTGGTTGGAGACTGAGGTAAGTATGGTAGACATGTGGCCATGAAGGAGCTGGAGGCTTTGAAATCTGTCCCAAACTGCATTTGGTGTCACTGTTGTGTGGATGTGGGAATGAGGAACAGGCTAATTAAGTGTGTCTGTAGGGAAAAGTCTGCAATTCCCTGAGAGAGCATTGAGAGTTTCCTGCAGGACTGCAGACAGAATCCATCCAGTCTTCTCACTTTGCCACGGTCATGGACTCGTTGCCTTGGGAATAAAACCACTGAGCTGCTTTTCTCCAAGATACATTTGAAGTGAATAGGTGATTGAATTAAATTACAGAAGTGATTTTTAAATTAATGTGGTGGCTAGTGTTTGGTCAGCACTGTTTTGGCATATTGGTGGCAGCAGTGATTTGTCAGGTTATCTCTAAGTGGGGGTTGTCAGGGCTCCTCCATGGAATGAGAGTCTGCCTGTGTGAGTGCACTCCCCCCCGAGGGAGTGGTGCACCTCAACAGTGCCTGTGGAGGGTGAGCCCTGCGAAGGCACCTTGCAGTGCTGTTTTCTGCTCCATGGATCTGGGAAAGGGCAGCTGATGCAAGAAGATCTGTCCTCCTTCCCTGCACTGTTTGATAGTCTGTGTGCTTTCCCCAGACTTACATGCCAGGTTGCCTCTGTATTTGTGTCCAGCCCAAGTCTGCTGTTGAGAGGTCTTCACCTTCACCTTGATGCAGTCACTGATCCATTGCTTTCTTAGAAAAGCTATTAATATCTAAATAGCCTGGACAAGGACCGTGTCTGTCACCTGCCAACAGCCCTCCTGCCAGTTTGATTGAGAACTTCTCCCATAGGGAGCTGCACTAATGGCACTTAGCCCAAAGTACCCAGGTAGCAGCAGAGTGTGCATCTCAGGGCCTCTCTCTTTTGGGGGTTTTCTGGCAGAAGAAATTTGACTGAAATTAGTTTATGCCTTATTTGTCTGTGACACACTGAGCCTGTGCGTTTTACTTGTTTTGTGGGGTTTTTTTTTTGTGTCAAGGCTGTCTGCTGTCTTACTCTGTACACTGCTGGACCTTGAGGTTTGTGTCACAAGCACCTTCCCTTTGGCTGTAGCAATTTGGACATTTAAAGCAGAGGCGAGTAAGCACAGGAGAACCTCTAGGAGACGTGATGACTGAATGTTGACTCCCCCAAGTTTTCTTCCCAAAATCCAGGAATCTTTTCCTGCTACAAAATTACTTTGTCACTTTCAATGGAACACAAAGCCAGGGATGCCATGCTGTGGTAGGGACTTGTTGCATGGGTAGTTCTGAGAATCCACCTTTCCTCTCCAATAAAAGCCCCCTCTGTTTGAATCACTCATTGACTTCTTTTCCTTCATTTTTGCATCATATGCTGCCCCCCCCTCCTTTTCATTAACACACAGACTGAGAGCTTCAATAGCAAAGTCCCCGCCAGAATGGGAGAGGAAGAGAGCATTGAGGTTGAATCTGGAAAGTGTAAGGATCTGTTGCTTGCAGGTGAGATTTGCTGTCCCTTTTCCATAGCCCAGACACGCTGGGTCTTTCACATTGGAGAGCATCATCTGACTATGTTTTAAAGGGGCATAATTTAGTACAGCAGAATTACTTTGAGTAACTATTCCCTATGTGGAGCACTTGTCTGCTCTGCTTCACTCCTAGGGCAACAGGGCCTTAGCCCCATACCCTGTGGTACCTCTTCAGACTGAACTGGGCACCAGTAGAGCACTGAAAAATGTTACAGAGCAACAACATGAATATGAACATTTCTTTTTCCTTTTGTTTAAACAGGCTTTACTGAGCACCCAGAATAAGCTAAGAACTTTAGTCCCAAATTTCACCTTCAACCTGGGCTTCTCAGGGAAATTCTACCACACAGGTAAGTCCCTGGCACCCCTTTGTCCCAGCACCTGTGTACAGCCCCCCTGCTGATGTGTGACAGTGTGTAGTGCATTAGAGAGAGCATGATTCTCTGTTGGAACCACTCGATGTTGCAGGGGATTAGCCACTGCTTTTGAACATTGAGCTGCTCTTCTGCCTTTTGTCTTTACACTTCCTTTTCTGCTCGCTGTAGGTACAGATGAGGAAGATGAAGGGGATGACATGCTACTCAAACACAGGAAGGAGTTCTGGTGGTTCCCTCACATGTGGAGTCACATGCAGCCTCATCTTTTCCACAATGTCACTGTGCTGGCTGAGCAGATGAAGCTCAACAAACAGTTTGCTGTGGTAAGAGGCATTGCAGTTTATTTACAGTACTAATCTTTAAATATTCTTCTCCTGTTTGGACCCCACTGAACTCACATACTACTCTAGTAATTCAGCTGCATTTAAGAAAGCCCGTTCTGAAAGTTCAGACTGATGTGTGGCACCTGCTTTCTTCAGGCAAGCAACAACCATTCACATGCCTGCCTGTGCAATGGGAAGTGTTTCCTGGCACCTGCATGGCCCCAGGCAGCTCCCCTACATTCCAGGGTGTAAATCCCAAGGCTCTTGTTTGCTGAGGTGTGAACTTGGAGTATTACCATCCAAATCCAATTGATTACAAACTCTGGCAGTAAGAAGGCATTTTCTTTACCATCATTATTCAGTGTGGTTTTGTAAGGAGGTCAGCTGGTCAGTAGTATGAAATGCTGTGTGCTAACAGCCCTTCTTCTGACCTTCCCAGGCAATGCTGAAGGAAGTTACTTACCTAGGAAATACATGGGAAATTCCCTGGGTTTTGGCAGGGAAGCAGGAAGGCTTGAACATCCTGCATTGCTGGAACAATGTCTGTTTGATGCTTACAGCCCAGACTTGAATATAGCATAGCTGTTTCTCTGAAAAGAAATGTCCTCTTCACCTCTAGTTTGATTCTTTTGATGGTAATCCCCTTGGGAATAGCAGGCTGCTGTCTTGTGTTCCCATGACACACACAGATTAGGAATGATCTTGAATTCAGAGCACAGTCACAGCATTAGAGAAACAATTTAGGCTCCTCCTTTTCCTGGTTAAGTAACAGTGCAGTCTTTTGCAAAGAGAGACAAAGCACAGAACACAGCTACACATATTTAGCATAAAACAGGCTAGCAGTGAGAGAAGGTTATTGCTTCATTCAGGGGCTCTGGTTTTATCGTGCACCACCGGGACAGGGCTGTCATCATTGGTGTTGTTGCCAGAATCACATAGTGGAATTAAACCCCAAGAAATTCAGATACTTCCTGTCATTGTAGTATAGCTGCAGGCCCCCTGTCTTCGTCCTCCATAGTCTCTTGCTCCCTGTGCGCTTTTCTTTGAATTGCTGGAGACAATACAGATCCCAGCCATCATCTTTCTTTCCTCTATATCAATTAAAGAAATTTTGTTTTCCTTCTCTAGGCACACATCTAGGCATTTTGGGACCAAGATATGTCACTTAACAGCATTGATTAGTTTGTAGTGCCCAGGGAGCCTGACCTGAGCTACAAGACCGTTCTTACAGCAGCTGTTACCAGTGCCCAGTGTCCTTGTTGATACAAAATTGCCCTTATATTTCTATAGATGCATAAACCAAGAAGTACTTAAAAGTATTTCAGGTTTCCCAATCCAGGGAGTTTTCATGTTATTCTGTCACCTTGTTCCAACTTCAGTGCTCTTGCTAAAGATGATCCTTATTAAAGCTGTTAGTTAAGTACTGAATTATCAAGCTGCATATTCTGCTTCCAGGAGCATGGGATTCCCACAGACTTGGGCTATGCAGTAGCCCCCCATCATTCTGGGGTTTATCCTGTCCACACACAACTCTATGAAGCATGGAAATCCGTTTGGAGCATCCAAGTAACAAGCACAGAGGAATATCCACACCTGCGGCCTGCCCGGTACCGGCGTGGATTCATCCACAATGGAATCATGGTGAGCACAGCTGGGCAAGCAGAGCCCACTTTCCTGCCCAGGGAATGGTCTTCTAGTGACCTGCATAAGAGACGTTAATACTGCCAGTGTTTCCAAAATCGTTAAGTGAAGCAAAGAAAAATGACTTGCCTAAAGCCAGTTCTGTGTTTCTCAGAACAATTCAGAGGTTAGTGCTGAATGGAGAGCAAACCCAAGCCCAGCAAGACTATGTTGAGATCTCACTGGATTGTTCACCCTGTGATGAATTCAGTGGTTGGGAGGAATTGCAAGAATCCTCTGAACCGATATCACTTATGTCCCTTACTCTTTATATTGATCCACAAAGTGCTGCTTTGACTCATTCACATGTAGATTCTGCTGCATCTGCCCCTTGTCTAACTTTGCTTTTCTTCTGATATTGCCAGGTTCTGCCTCGACAGACCTGTGGTCTTTTTACTCACACTATCTTCTATAATGAATATCCTGGTGGCTCAAAGGAATTGGACAAGAGCATTCGTGGTGGAGAACTCTTCCTGACAGTGCTTCTGAACCCAGTAAGTTCACCTGAAAGGGGAATCGGTGCATGGCTGTCTCAGCTTATGTGCCTGATGTGGGAAAGGGCTAGATCTTACTGGAGATTCAGTATAACCACCCATCTCCAGCATGATGCTAAGGAGATGTGAAAGAGAGGGCCAAAGAAATGCTTGCTCAGGAATGCTGCTCTGCTTTGCATGCAGCAAGGAAACATCAGGATCAGGTGTCTTGACACGTGCAACACTCTGCAGATAGAAACTACCCAGGGTGACACACTGAGCGTGGCCCAGGGTACGGTGGGTGTTACCTGGGCTGCTGTATCTTCATGGTTCACAATTGAGATGCTCCTTCTGTTCCACGCACATCTGCTGCCTGCTGGATTCTCCCCTGGCTTACTGATGAGTGTTGTTCACAATGATTGCTTTTGCTGGGCTTTCATTATGAGGTGCTCTCCCTTTTCTTTCAATGTGTAGACACTTGAAATGATTTCTGTGTTCTTTGTGATGTAGCTGTCACTCTGAGGCCTTTTTGTGAGATACTGGTCCAACATAGGTGTTTTCTTCTTCGATGCCTGACAGTTCCATCAAGCTACTGACATAATGTAGTACCTTCAGCACCCTGCAATCCCTTTGCAGCTCTTAGCCGTGAATGGCAAATCGCACAAGTTTATCGCTTCCCATTGAGCCTGGGAATATGTTCTAGGTAGCAAGACATAATAACACCCCAAACCAGTAATTTTTAGAAAATTCTGAATGGACAGAATCAGGAGATGAAGTTTTGTAGCCCTCTCCAACCACAGATCGCACTGCTCATATTTGTGCTTGTTGGCTACAGCAGGAAGACATGCTACTCTTTTTGGTTGTAGTGTGACTTTCTCAGTTGCCCACCCGAAGTTCTTTCTTACTTGGCATCTCTTGTCCTCCATTTCATTGCCCTTCCAGGTTTAGATAATGATTTTAGAATGTCTACCTCTGCAGCCACTCCTGAATATAATGATGCTTACTCTCTTCTCATGACTTCCACATTTCTACCTCCTTACT
>JAOXXN010000082.1:14729612-14741970 GCA_026770055.1 Myrmophylax atrothorax
CATCTATTCCACCAGTGCCTGAGTATGGACAAGAAGCCATGTAAGTAAGTTGGTTCTGGCTAGTTTCATAGGTGTAAATTCTGGAGTACTGTGCCAGTCCTTGAGTACTTGTTTGTGGGTTTTGTTCATGTAACATCAGTGGCTCTGTTTATTAGGATGTTTTCTTTCATTCCTTCTTTCTTTTGCACCTTGATTGCAGGGTTGAATACTCAGCTTCAGCCACTTTTGGTTGGGGCTGTAGAGGATCAGTGAATCAGAAAATCAGCCTTTTTCCCTCGGTGAGCTTAATTTTTCCCTTGTCTCTCGCTTTTCCTAGTGTTTAGTACCTCTCTACTCCTAGAAATAGAATTGTAGTAGTGACAAGACCCTCACAGTGTGCTCGGAGTGCACCTGACAAACAGGCTGTGGTTTACAAAAAGGCCTTGTGTTTCTGAAGCTCAAGCCTGTGGCCAGCTCTGGCTTGTGTATGATCTGAAGAAGCTACAGGTTTATGACAGCTCTAAAAAGCTGTAGGAGTTAATACTTCCAGGTCTAGAAGCCAACCTTCCATCCCTGAGGTCTGGAAGCCAGCCTTCCATCCCTGTTGTCTGAGACAGAGTTGTTATCTTTAAACACAACAACCAAACCTGCCTTCTTGATAAAAGTCTGTAGTAAGGAGAAGCTAATTCTTTGCATTACATATGGAGTGATCAGTTGAGTGGAAAGAAACTACTTTTGACTCGTGGCAATTTCTTTTCTGGGCTTCTGTTCCATATGCTGGGTGAAATTGCATCTTGCCCCACTGGGTAATTGTCATATCTTAAAGCATGCCTGCACAAATAGCCTCTGTGAAAGTTAAGGGCTCTAGGTTTCTCTTGGAAAACCAGTTTCCAGACTAATCCAGAGACCTTTACCGGTCTAGGAGGCTGTGCCAAAGAATTTATAGAAACATGGTATCTAGAACTCCCCATTTAAAGTTTCTGATAAGCATGCGATGCTCTAACCAACTGGCAGTAATCTGTGATCAAAAAAAAGTTTGGGAAAATTGTGCTCTGGTATGGGATGAGCTTATTTGCCAGATTTTTTACTGGCTTTTCATAGTGACTTTTTAAAACTTTCAGGCACCTTCAGATGCTTCCCCTGTTTACACTTTTGCTTCCTTTTGGCAGTGTAGCATTTCTCTCTCAGAGCAGAGTACTGTGCTCTAAGCTGCTCTCTGTTGCTCCTGTTTGCACAGTCCCCTCTAGATAGAGCCATCTCAGGGACTGATAGAGAGCTGCCCAGCCCTGCAGCCCCAGCAGTGATCCGTAGCAGACTTGGGCCAGGCTCTTTCAGTCCTTTTTGGTGCTTCCCAAGCTCCCCTTGAGTGGATATAGACAGGCAGGAATCTCCAAGCCTGTGTGTGTCTGATTAACTCCACAGTGCAAACAGAAGATGTTTGATCTTCTGAGTAGTGAACAAGGTCTGATGTCAGAAGGAGAATAGCTGTTGATCCTGAGCAGACAGGCTGATCTCTTCTCACAAACACTTCTGCTTACACTGCGTGGGCTGGTTACTGCTGTGCCCTCAGCTGCTTCTTACGTACTGCAAGTGTGCTCATACCCTCCTGTTTCTGTCCTCCATCTAGGCTCTTTGGGACCTTTGCTCTCATCTTTCCTCAGCATGAAGGAAGGGGAATCAGGGCATACTGACTGTGGAAGGGAGGGGGAGAGGAGGGAAGTGTTACTACCAAGCCAGTCCCCGGGGTCAGTGGGTGTGGATCGGAAGGGGTGAGAGAGAGATGGCACTTGAGTGTAGTTTATGGCAGAATTAGTGCTCAGAGCTGTTCTGGCAGCAGTAGCTGTGACGGGGCAGAGCAAGCTGCCAGGCCTTGTTAAACAGTGTAAGGACATTACTGCACGCTCGGCAGTACAGGGAAGTGGCTCATCAATTTGGCTTTTCTTCTTCTAAACCCAGTTGCTGGGGACTGTTTGCAGGCGGCAGCATTGCCTATTTTACCAGATGTAGTCGGTCTTGAGACGCAGTTGCCAACCCACATAACATGCAGGCTTTTTTTTATTCTGGAAATCTTGAAGGGGTCCCAGGTGGTGACCTGTGTCCTCCTGCTGCAGTACTTGATTTGTGCCAGTGAGCCAGACTCTTCATGCAGCAGATTTTAATTCTACATGTTTCACTAGCAAGTCAAAGGGATGAGCCACCCTTTGCTGTCACAGAACTTTCCTGATGTCTCCCAGAAAGGGGCAAAATACAACATGAGATGTATCATTTGCCACCCTGCTTTGCAGTTACACAGATCTTTCTGTCCTATGCTCTGTGTTGTATTTAGCACATCCTTCTTACACAACAGCACAGAGCACATGCTGCTATTTGAAGTGTAGGTGCCAGAGCCTGTCTGGCAGGGCCTCTCTGTCAGCTCAGTAGGAAACCAGAAGTGAAAAACACACAGGCAGACAAACGTGATAAATCTTTAACTCCACTTACTTTCCATGTGTCCCAGAGTCCCACCGGTGTTTTCTGTTGCTTACACAAAGACCCAGGGTTGTGAGCACCCTGTGGATTAAATATGTTTCACAGTGTCTTGGGGACAGCTCAGGCACAAAGAGCCTCTATCAGTACCTCTTGTCTTGCTGAAACTAGTCCATGGTGACACTGGGCAGAAAACTGAATTCACACTTGCTGAGTGCCAGCAAATGTCTTCATCCCAAGACCATCTGTCTCCTGCTTCCCCATTTTGCTCTTTCCCTACTGTGTGGGGGAAAGCCATTCCTACCCCCTGCCAGGGAAGCCTGTTATTGCTTCCTGACCTTACCTGGTGTCACCAGATTTGAACCCAGAACTTTGCAGCAATGGGTGCCCCTGCTGTCACTGAGGTCGGTTTCCCTCCCTGCACTAGGCAGTCACTGTGTGACGAGTGCTAAATCAACCGGTGTGGTCATTCCTTCACTGGCTTCAGTGTTCCTGGTTTTTTAACTTCCAGCCATGGTGTGGTTTGTGTCTGGCAAAGAGCTGTTGTGATATGGGCACTGGGATGCTGAATTTCATAGGACCTGTCAAACCCACGCACTACAGTCAAGCTGACAACAGTCCTTTGCACTCTTATCCAAAAGTTAAAATAGTGAAAAACTGACAGGAGGGAAATGTGTCTGCTTTGAGAGAAGAGATGGCTTGGCAAGGCAGAGATAGCACACAAGTTCCTGAGCACTGCTGTGCTGGGGTGGCTGCCATGGGTGCTGAGTGACACTTTGCCTAAGGATTAACATCCGTGGGCGTGGCAGGACATTTTTCAGGGGCTGCCTGTGCTGAAGGTTCTTGAGAGCTAAAACTTACCAGCTGGTGTCTGTTTCCAGGACAATATCCTAGTGCAGTGTCTCTTTGTAGTCCGTGCTTAGATCCCCAGGTACACCTGTTTATATTTTAAAGTGAAAATTGCCAGTTGTACCTTTACCCTTGAGATGTCAACTCCGAGAAGGATGAAAGCTGACAGGTTCTTGGCCTAGAAAGAATTCCTGTGACAACTATCCCTGTGCCACTGTGCCCTGCCCTGCAGCATGGTGCCCCTCCGAGCCTGTTCCCTGCTTTAGCAGGCTCTGCAGCTCAAGAGGTTGCCCTGGGGAGAGGAAGAGAAGCTCCTGTTCTCCTGTGCAAGGGGCTTTGCAAGGGAGTCACTGACTCAGCCATGTTCCCTAAATGTCCTAGAGTCCCTTGAATGGGATTTTTAAACTGTTCTAGGCTCATATCCATGGCTCAGTTATCCCCACACACACCATTCCCAGGGGTTATTGAGAGGTCTGTATCCCTCCTCTCCTGAGCTCTTCCTGTCTTGCAAGTGCTGTGTTTCTTTCCTTTTGCCTCAAGGCATTGCTGTATCCTGGTAGATGGACATTTGTCAACCAAGACAGCCATGGCAGTCTTAAGTTGTGAACAGCCTCTTGCCAACCATGGAATCAAGCTAGAAGGGCACAGTTCTGTTACCAGTATCCCATGTCTTTCCTATTTTCAGATAAGCATCTTCATGACCCACCTCTCGAACTATGGGAATGACCGTCTGGGACTGTACACTTTTGAGAGCCTGGTCAAGTTTGTGCAGTGCTGGACCAACCTTCGCCTGCAAACGTTGCCTCCGGTCCAACTTGCAAAAAAGTACTTTGAAATATTTCCCCAGGAGAAGAATCCCTTGTGGCAGGTAAGAAGGCAGCTTTAACTGCTCCTAGTAGTTTTCCAAGAGGTATATCCCACATTTAAACTTGCAGAGCACAGAGGGGTAAAGCATAAATCATTTAGGTTTAACCCTGTGGCTTCAGGCTGCATGTGGCAAATTGTAAGGTGGAAGGGAAGCAGGGAATAGGAGCAGTAGGGCACAGTCACAACGTGAGCCTGGGGACTATTATATGTGACCTGGGGCAAGCTTGCAGGCATTTGGGTCATTAAAGGGCTTGTATTAGGGCAGGCTGCTGTGAAATGTAAAGTGTGAAAGAACGAACCCTGGTTGGTGCTAAAGGAGTTCACAGGCATGTTAATGTGATTAATCTGAAAGTAATTTCACACTGCAGAATTCATGTTCATTAAATAAAAACATGCTTATTCCATTTTATCCCAGTGCAGCAGCTCTCTGCATGGTAATCAGCAGATGAAAACTGAAGGTGATAGAGTTGTCTGTCTGCCAGAAGTTCACAGATGCTGAGTGGCACTAACATGGTGGCCCAGCCCAGTGTGGCTACACAGGGCAAGGCCTGTGGGTAACACTCTCAGAGGGACTTTGGTTCTCACGTCACTCTGGAGCTTTTGAAAATGGTCCCCGTGTTTTTACTTAACACCTCTTGATGCCTGGCAGAGCAGCAGTGTGGCTCTGAAGTGTTCTTCATATGCTAATAGCATTTTCCCCAGAGGACCGGCCCTTCCAGCTTTTCCTCCTCTTGCCATTACCTCCTGTGGTAATACTTAATCTCATCACTTGTGCTGCAGAATCCCTGTGATGATAAAAGGCACAAGGATATCTGGTCCAAAGAGAAAACATGTGATCGACTCCCCAAGTTTCTCATCGTGGGACCTCAAAAAACTGGTAATGTGGATACTTTATCTAAAGACAGATTGCAGCTTCCATCTCACTCTTCCAGAGAGGAGAGCTGGAAATGTCCATGCTGTAGATCTGTATGGCTGCCCTTTGTGCAAGCTGCCAAATCACCACAGAGGACATTTCAGACAATCTCAGCAGTGTTCTAACCTAAATCTGGGAAGCCTATCAGTAATTTCCACTGTGGCACTGTGCTTGGCTTGCCCTACCTGCAGAGCTGTGTTTTGGCTTTTCCATGTAAGCTCAGGGAAGCTGTGACCTTAGTATGTCACAGACATAAGCTGTCAGCAGGACTACGTGCACATGCTTAGCAAAGGTTACAGTGAATGCCCCCAAGTGCTTTGATTGCAACAGATCTGTGTACCCACTGCATGCTCCATGTCCCTGCAGTGGGAGGCGGAGAAACTCTTTTGTCTGATCTCTGTCACCACCTTTTAACTGCTGTGGCATTGTGGTTGGCAGTGACATGGCTGTATACACTGTCCTGATGAGTCCCTTCTAGGCTGGAGAGAGCAAAATCTCTTCAGCTAAAGGCACACCTAAAAGCCTTGGCTTTGTGTAGTGCAGTGAAATGGCAGCACCAACCATCCACAGCAAATAGTGATCCTGGCCATGGGAGGAAGCTTGTCCCAGCCAAGCTGCTGTCTCCTGGCTGTGTCACTGTGAGACTGTTGGTGTGTGCAGCATGAGCCCTCCTGTATCATAATCCAAGCTGCTTGCAGAGACTCGGTTAGAAAACCCTTCTCTTGGGTGATGTACTGGCCTGCTGGAGGCCCACAGCTGTGTGCTGAGCTGGATTGTCATGTTTGGTGGGGTAAAGGGAGAACATTTGCAGCACAGGCAGGCCAAGGCACTAATGTTGTCTCTAGCACATCTCCTGCTCAGGCCACCTCTTGTTTGGCAGCTTTGGGTTCTGCCACGTGATGGTGTGGCTGTGCCACCAGCATGGGCGTAGCTGACATGTGTGACAGCTGTCACGCTAAGGAGGCGACTTAAATCATCTGCATGAGCTGAAATGTGGGATTGAACTGCTCAAGCGAGTTCAATCCCAAAGTGCTTGGTGTCACTGCTGTTGTAACCTGCCTGAGTTAAGGGGTGGGTACGCCATGCGTGAGAGGAGCGTGCCCATCTGGGAACTGGTCTTTGCAGTGAAGTGAAGCCGTTCATTCAGCCAAGCATTGTATGTGACCAGGTCCCGTTAACTGGTTCCTGTTGCAGGCACAACAGCTGTGCACTTCTTCTTGACCATGCATCCAGCTGTCACCAGTAACTTCCCAAGTCCATCCACCTTTGAGGAGATCCAGTTTTTTAATGGTCCCAACTACCATAAAGGAATTGATTGGTAAGAAACCTGACACATGTTGTTCTGTGATAAGGTGCACCCATGTTTTTCTCTGGAGTCTTTCTGTATTTCCACCTCAGCCCCCTTGGCAGTATCTCTATTTCTGAACAGCTGTTTTCCTTGAGATTGCTCAGCGCACATTTGCTGTTTTCCTGCTAACCCAACTGTGTAGTTTCTGATTTTACTGACTGTTCACCAGGAGAGTTGCATGCATGATTTAGTTTTAAATATTCAGCAAGTCCTTGTTGAATGCACTGCTGTCATGAAGTTACTTTTACTTTGATGTGGAAAACAGACAACGGCGTTCTCATTAAAACATTTTTTGTGGTTTCAGAATTAAAATACATAATACAGAGGGAACAACCTTCCTACTGTTGTTCTGGGCCCTTGAGACTTAAAGCTGCCACTGTGTTCCTTGCACTGGCTCCAGTGCCCATGTGCATACCTTGGTTTTTACATGTAAAAGTACTCAATTGTGGTAAAGTGTTCCCACCTGGCAGGGAACTTCTAGTGTCACTATGGCACTATTGTCCCACTGTGTTTCCAGGCAGAGACAGTTTAAAGCTGTTTCTTGCTCAAAGCATTAACTTGGGTGGACCGTGGCAATGCCCTCCCTCCTGAGAGGCTCTGAGGGATGGCTCTGGGGCAGTAAGGCATTCTGCTGTGGGATTTCTTGGCCTTTGAGCTGTGGGAGGTTGAAGTGTCTGATCATTTAGAGCACTGCTGAAAAGATACTGGAAGATGGTTGCTACTTGAGCAAAGCTCACAGGAGTCAAGCGCTATCACATGCAAGAGGAATATCTGTGTTTAGTTGCATAGCTTAAATTTGAGCAGAGACCAGTCTTCCAGTGCTTTAAAGTCCCCTGCCCCCTCTACTGCGCTCTACCCTGCAGTTACTCAAATTTCTTGCAGTTTCCATGTTACTAATTTGATGAGCTCCTGTGAGGCAGAGCTCTTCACCCTGCATCTCAGCTATGGACTGAGGTACAGAGGCATAGGGTTTAGACAGGTTTAAACAAGTGGCAGAGGATTCTGACCTTATTCTTGGACAAAATGTCTTTTCTGGTAGAGCTTGCAACTGGTACCTTAACCTCAATTTTTTCTTTCCACTGCCCAAAGACTTGGGGAACACATTCTCAGCAAAATATTTCCTTATCTTTTTATCATCTCCCAGCTTCCTTTGTCATGTGCCACCACCCCTTTTCAAGTCATGCCTCTGCCAGCTCTGCACTCCTTTGCCCATTCATTGCATTGCTGGGGAGCTGCAGTTGTGCTGCAGATTGTTGAAGAGGAGTGAGTGCATTGTGAGGTTGGGGCCATTTCTTTGTTGGGCCGTGCTGCTCACCAGCATCTCATCTGTTCCGCAGGTACATGGAATTCTTTCCCATCCCCTCCAATGCCAGCACAGACTTCATGTTTGAGAAGAGTGCCAATTACTTTGACACAGAGGTGGTACCAAAACGTGGTGCAGCCCTGCTGCCTCGAGCTAAAATCATTACTGTTCTGATCAACCCTGCTGACCGAGCCTATTCATGGTATCAGGTAACTTCCCTGCACTGTTCTGTGGGTGGGGGCCAGAGAGAGATTCTAGTGGAGCAAGGCAGAAAACCCATGGATCTGCTTCCATAGAGGAGGCAGGCTGCCTGCAGGGCGTGGAGAGATTCATATACAAAGACATTGGTGGGTGGCTGTGCCAGGTCAGTGGGGTCTGCAGAGATGTGCAAGGTGGAATGTGTTCCCACTCCTAAATTCAGCTTGTGTTTTTCAGCACCAGCGTGCTCACAATGACCCTGTGGCACTCAATTACACCTTCTACCAAGTGATCTCTGCAAAATCCCAGGCCCCTCAGGAGCTGCGCAACCTGCAGAGCCGGTGTTTGCTCCCTGGCTGGTACTCCACGCACCTGGAGCGCTGGCTCACCTACTACCCCTCGGCGCAGGTAGGGCACTGGCAGGAGAGGCTCTCGTGGGACCTCTTGTAGGTTTAGTATAGGGGAGAGTAACAAACTCATTCGTGTGCCTGTGCTCCCCTTCTGTCTTCTCTTGTGGAACAAGAACCACCACTTGCTTTCTCCTGTTATGAGTACTCCACTTTTGCACTTTGTTGTATTTGTAAAAGTAAATGAGTGCAGGATACTGTGATCTCCTAGAGAGCTTCACAGCACTGAGAAGTTCAGCAAGAACATCAGTGTTAGCACTCCCTTCCTTGGCAGCCTGCAGCCCAGGGACCCTCTTCAGGCCCAGGTCTTCAGCTACTTGCTGCAGTTTCATTGCTTTAAAGAGGCTCTTGGATTCTGCCTCTTGTCAGTTCCCATGTTGTGAAGCCTTTGGCTGTCAGCTGAAAGGAAAGCTCACTGCAGAGATGTCAGAATTCTGTGTTTTGTATTTAAATTTGCAAAATGGCAGGTAACAGTATACACCATTATTGTCTCTAAATTCCCAAGAAGTTTTTAAACTGCAACATTTATCATATGGGTCAGAATATGTTTTTTCAAGTTCCTTTCTGCTGCTGGGATTATCCTCAGACAGTCTGTAATCCAGCAGAGGTTTATAATGCCCGTTTAGTCTCTTATTCTCTGCCAAAACTGTATGTGACAGATCTACCAAGACTAAAGAGACATATTAAAGCATTCTTGGGCTTGTATCTCCTTGCCTTACTATTCCTGGAGGTTACTGCTGTGAGGAATGATAGATCCAGACACACCATCCTTGTTCTTACTGTGGGCCAGAGTCTCCTGCTTTTCCCAGTCTTTCAGTTCATGTGACTATTTCTTTGTGCTGTTCTTTGGAATAGGTAATTTATTAGCACAATTGTCATTATCATCTATGATATGTCTAACAGGAGAATAATCACAGGTTACAGAAGAATACTTAGCACAGTGGCTCCTGACATTTAAAAAGACTACATGAGGTTTCCAGAGGCAATCTGTACATGCTACTGCTGTGTCTTACTGCTTAGTTAAAGGGGCTTTGGCCAAAGAACTTGATTAAGCAAGTCTTTCATGATCTAATGTTCTTTGCTACTTGTGGCCCAGACCATAACTTGTCTATCTGTGGTGACAAATGGGCCACATCCCCCTGCCATGTTCTAGAACAGGCTTTGGCTGCCTTTACTCACAAGCACAAAGGCTGGGGCAGTTGCAGGTCCAGGGAGCTCAGACATGTCAGTCAGCACAAGCTGGCAGAGGCTGAGGGAGCTGCTCTCTTTTCAGCTTCTCATTGTGGACGGCCAGGAGCTGAGACACAACCCTGCCTCTGTAATGGACAACATCCAGAAGTTCTTGGGAGTTACACCGCTCTTCAACTACACCCAGGCCCTCAGGTAGGGACATTGGTTTTGGGAGGATGCTTTCTCAGCCAGTAAACTATTGATTGAAAGAATTCTTTTTGTCTCTGACCACAAGACCTGCCAACGTTAGGTATGCCTAAGGTTAGGTTCAGATAACGTGAGACACTTTGCCAGGACTGCTTAGTCTTTCCAGAAATTACAGGGAAAGAGGTGTGTTTTGGCACTGTCATGGAGAAGCATGAAGTTGCTCAGAGCAGTAACTATGATGTTTCTTCCATTTGGTCTTTGCGGTTTCAGAAAAGGTGCTGGAATTATTAGCAGTCCTTATGCTTTGTGTTATACCTATATCTGACAGAAAGTAGGGGAGGTATGATAAAAAATGTGTGACAAGATGCTCATATCTTCACCCAGATGGAGATTAGGGACACACTGCACAGTTTTGAGGTAAAGAGCCTGTTATTAGAGAAGACAAGGGTTTGACAGGTGCCCAGGGCTATCTGGGGGACTGTTAGCAGAGGCACTACCTCACTGCTACTGCATTAAAGGATGTTACTCAGCCATTACTGTGATCTTGCCCACAGTGCAAGTACAGTTAATCTGAGTAGATAAGGTGCTGTTGAAGCTGAACTGTGGCCATACCAGTCTTCAGTGGAAACTCTGCAAGCCCTTGGGAGAGGCTGAGTATTGTTCTTTGCATCTGAAACCTGTGTTTTCACATCATCTCTGCTGTCACAGCCTATGTTAGCTCAGGGTGGTGGTTGTGTGTATGTGTCGGCACACAGCAGTTGCCCTTTCCTTTTGCAGTAAAGAGAGGAGAACCAATACAGTTCTCCTACAGCTGTTGTCCAAGGGGGTGGCACAGCTCCCCAGGGGAGGGCAGATTTAGACAAATGTCAGGGCACTTGAGAGCTTTACTTGCTGAAGCACATGTGCTGGTGGTAAATGGAGCAGTGGTACAGGAATGGTGCTGCCTGGTACCCTTCAGCCAGGGTCAGAAAGTAAATGGTGTTGGTCAGTTTGCCTCAGGTTTCGTGGGGTACTTACTCAAACCTTGAGCTCCCCTTTGGCCAGCCGAGGGGACAGACCAGACCAGATCCAGACATGGTTCCCAGCATTGCCTTATTCCTGTGTTTTAGCAAGAAAAGAAACCCTTGACTCTTTAAACAGTCAGGGGATTCTCTAATACTCAACTATAGTGAGGTGATTTAAAAGAACTGACATACACTAAAACACTGATTATTATCTTCCCCTCGCCCAAGCTGAGCAGATATTGTAAAACCATTTTATGTCTGCAATTTGCTAAAGCTGAGTCACATTTGTAATGGATTTCTTGTCAATGTAGGCAAGTGGTAAAAAAAAAGGAACCAATACTACAAATAAATAAAGCACTAAAACAGGACATACCTGTGGAGTTACTTAATTTTTGCTGCTGCTAACTGGCCATGCGGCTGCATCTTCTAAAGATGTGTGTTCTTTTCAGATTTGATGAAGCAAAAGGATTTTGGTGCCAGCTGCTAGATGGAGGAAAGACTAAATGCCTAGGAAAGAGTAAAGGAAGGAAGTACCCTGATATGGATTCCTTGGTGAGTAACTGTCTCGAATCTACTGGCAGCAAGAGATGTAGAAACATCCCAGTAAGCCAAGCTCGATTTTCCTGCCATCTGTCCTGATGACCTGTGAAATGTGTGTGGAGGATAACATGTCTTTCATGCTAATGTGGTCTGTTTTTTCCACACAGTCACGGCTGTTTCTGAGGGACTTCTATCGGGAGCACAACATTGAATTATCCAAGCTGATGAACAGACTTGGGCAGCCCCTTCCAACCTGGCTCCGAGAGGAACTGCAAAACTCCAGCTGGAGTTGAGAGCGACTCCCTTGCCCCCAGTGCCATTGGGATGTGTGGTGCTCCAATGTGTGCTATGATGCCATCTCCTGTCAAGCCAAAACAACTGGACAAATGAGCCGGAGTAGAGATTGTCCATGTGGAGCCTTTCCTCACCCGTGGAAAGGGCTGCTGCCTCTGACTGCCCAGGGGCAGAGAGTGCAAGTCAGATTCTTGAGTATTAATGGTGTGTTACAATTTGACTTTCATTTACAGGACAGATTTGGAATGCCTGCCCTACTTCGAGCAGGGGAGAGAGCACAGTTAACACTTTGTATATGTTTAAAGTACTTTTCTCAGTCTTTGAAACAGGCACTAGTTGGAGTTAATGTGTTACTCCTCTGAGGCCAGAAGTAAAGACTAAAGAGTGAGGTATTGAGACCACTGCTGAGAAAAAGAGCAGCAGCCTAATAAGAGGGGAGTCCAGTGAACCCCAAATACTATCCACATTTGGCACAGCAGGGTACAAGAATGCCTTGTTCCTCCCCAGGCAGAGCATGGTGACCATGCCCATTACTTACAGTGCCAGTGCCCGTGGATACTGGGGAGACAGATGTGATAGCAAGGAAGGTTGCCTCTCCTTATCTGCAGCATTTTGGGTGTGATAATGTCCCCTGACTCTGGTCAATGGCAGTGGGAGATAAGGCAAAGGTGCAAGTATTGACAGACACAGAATTGCTTTGTTATCTTAGGAAAAAGGTTGCTGCATGTGCAAGTATTTCTCTGCAGGGACTCCAGACATGTCAAAAGCTAACCAAGGAGCAGTAGTGGCCCCGTAGAGCACTTCAGAGGCCTG
>JAOXXN010000082.1:14751933-14799010 GCA_026770055.1 Myrmophylax atrothorax
TCAGTGCCAGCACTGGCACACCAGACAGCCATGCTAGGGCTTCACAACAAGGGGAAGACAAGCTACAAACAAGGAAAGAAAAAAAAAAGATAGGCTAGGAAGGAAGGTGGACAGAGGGCTTGAAAACATAGCAAAGAAAAAGTACAGAAGTTAAAAGGTACAGGTAGCTTTTGGAGGAAGAAAGAGGACAGGGAACACAGAACCACCCCATCCTTCATGGTTAGCACAGGAGGTGAGAGGCCCTGGAAGAAGCAGTACAATGAGGTCCTTTGTATGCAGCCTCCATACAAGCAAGCAATGCTTATTCTAGTCCCTGCTGAGGGAGAAGGAGGCATCAGGCAATGGACCAGTTCAGCTACCAGTACCCCAGGCCCTTCCTCTCTGCACATGCACACATAAGCAGGACCAACAAGGCAGGCAATGCCTGGCAGCTTTGACAGACAGGAAGACAGGCCACACTTTACCTGCAAATAGGCCTGCTGACACCTCTGCACCAGCTGGTGGAAGGCTGGGGTGCGCAGGTGGTTGTGGACATGGGCAGGGTTGAGCCTCTGTAGAGCTTCCATGATGATCTCCTGGAGCACAAAAGGGCTCAGCACACCCTTGGCTGCACCAACGCAAAACTGATGCACATAGTTTACACCTGCACAGGAAGGAGAAGTCAGAATAACAGTGTTAGGATAAGAAGCATGCAAGAAATCACATACTTCCTAGCAAGAACCTGGATCTGGAGCACCTTCTTCTCACTGTAATGCATCCTCCAGCAGGCTTGGGCAAGACAGGCTAGCACACTCACAGGGACAAGAGAACATTCTGATTCATCCATTAGGTCTGAGGAGAAACCAGGTACCACCTAAGTCACTGGTATTCCAAAGTTGACCTCTCTTCAAAGGGGATGTGAAAGAAAACTAGTGTGGCAAGGTAACTGGAGAGACAAGGATACACTGCACCTTCTCCACTGTTTCCTGATTGCCCATCTAGGAAGCACCTAGATGCCCCAGCACTCAGGCCTTAATGAGGCTGTAGACATAAGTCAAGCTTTCCCACCACTTCCTACAGTGGAGTGTTGCCAGCAGGAGCAGCAGAAGCTGTGCCACTAGACAGGCTGTTTGCAAAGGTGGTTGTTTTTTTACTTCTTACTGCTTATGAAAGAACTGAAAAAATGAGCTGACAAAAAAATCCAAGAGCAAAATGGAACAAAAAAACCCCAAACAACCCAAACAACTGGTGGTTTGAGCATCTACTGCTCTAAAAGGTCTTCACAGAAGGCATAAATGTACATAAGCAAGAAGAATACCTACAATATGGTGGAAAGGGAAAAGAAAGAATTATTGTTATAGAATGGAAGAGGTACAAGCTCTGAACCCTGTCCAATCTCATGTACTTCATCCAGTGCCTCAAAACTCAACAGCACACCTACAGAAACCAGAAATGGGACAAATGACTGGATGAAAGAACAGTAGGGATCTTCTGAAACACTCTCAGGAATCGGATCCACATCAGGCTCACCCAATCGTTGAAGGCTGACTGTTCGGAGAGGTTTTTCCCACCACAGTTCAAATCCCAGCAAGTGAATTTCTGTTGAAGTACTGCTCTGAGCCTTACCTAACTTTGCAGCTAACCCAAGGAGCCATTTTACATCCTCTGTGTAGGGTGGGCTGCGGGAGAAGTTGTTGGGATGGTCGTTGTGAGCTCTTCGGCCAAGCATCTCCAGAGCCAGCATCCCTGTGGGAAAGGGGCAGCCACAGTCAAGCAGCACTTCTGCCCAGTGAGACTTAATCTAGCATTTCACTCACTGCAACACAACCTGATTAGCCTGCCCCTCAGCAACGGAAAGTTCCATAGCTGCAAAGAGTCCAGACAGAAACAAAAGGCCCATCTTGGAGCCTGCCAGCACAGAAACTATCTGTAAGAACATCTGGGTCTACTGCTCCAGGCTAGGAAACTTGCACAGCCATCATCCCTCACTGGAACTGCAGACAGACACTCCACAAGCACCTCCTGCTGAAAGGCAAGACTCTTACCAGCTCTAATCCACTTAGCTTTCTCTTCTGCTCTGATGGTCCTGAAAAGCAATTGTTCAATCTTCTAATGCTTTACCTTCATTTTTAGCCTCCACATATGATCATCAACTTGCTTTTCCCATGTCCCTAAGATGGCATCACTCCCAACAGGTGCAGTAGCAAATTGCCAAATGACAGTGAAAACCTGCAGCCCTGCCCTGAATCCCTCTCAAGGAGGCTGTAGAAAGCCACTTGGCCATCCTTACCAACTCGGTATGCAGAGTGGAGGTAGTGCAGGCCCTGGGGGCTCACAGGCTGACTGTGCTGCTCATCTTCGGCAGGAAAACCCCCTGTAACAAGGGAGTTGGGCTGTGAGGACAGAGTTGTCAAGGAAGCCCCCTGAATCGCTGGGAACGTTGATCCTGCATGGACACTGCCTACTGAAGAGAGCAAAACAGCAGCATTAGGACCCACCACCAGGCTAAAAGAAGGTTTAACTTGGGACATCATCTTCACTTGACTGCCCCTGGCCAGTATAGTGTTCTGTTCCCCTAAACCAAACCACAGACTTGAAAGTGAAATACCATGGGCCAGGAATATCTCTATTTTGATTGCAAGCTGGGCCTGAAGCGTGTGTCCATCTCTTCTGCAATATCTCACAAACATGCACAACATTCGCATTTTATATGTAACTGCACGCATTGACTCAAAGGTCTTTGCTATTATTAAATGAAATGTTTGATCCTGCTATCTAGTCCAAGGAAACAAGCATGTGTATGTCCACACCTGATGAGAAACTGCTGAGGAAAATTACTGAACAGAAACAGTATTCAGTCACTCAGAGATCAAGTCCAACAATGCAAGGTTCTTCCACTTCTGCTGTAAGACAGCTGTCACTCTGTTCCAGTACAACGTAGGAAGAGCGTTACTGGAAGCTGACCTCCAATCCATCCTTGGAAAGAACAGCCACTGCATACACGGCCAGCACGTATCAACAGCAGTAACAGCAAGGAGACTTGAGAAGCTGTCACCTTCAGACCCTTAACCAGCATGAGCAAAGGGAAATCACAGGTTTCAAGTGCAAATCCATTGCAGTGTACCACCTAAACTTGTACCGACAGCAGTTAACACTGAGCCAGCAAGCTGTACTCTGACAACAGACTCAAGTTCATCTAACTGCCCCTCTCGAGAAAGGTACAGAGCAAGGTTCGCTTGAGAACTCCAGAGCAGACAGGCCATTAGGTGTGTGCACACTGTTACCCTTACTTCACAGCTTTGCTGTGGTGCTACACCAGCTTGAGCAATGCTCCATGTTCCAACTTTTTTTTCTTCCATGTTTACTGGTGAATGGTTAATATCTGAGAACAGTGTGCCTCCCAGGACAGATCCATCTTGACCTCCTCAACCAAGGAGACACACGGTGCCAAACAACCAACAAAGTGGAGCAAAATTCATGCTGCATTTGCAGTCTGGCCAAGGAGAGTAAGTCATAAGAATGAGCTGAACTCTTGCCAGAGCTCAAGCATCACCACATGACTATGTACTCCAGGAACAGTGAAATAGTACTGTAAGAACTGAAAACAGAAGTTTATGCAGGCCATAAACAATGGCAACTGGAAAGGGTGGGGTTGTTTTTTCCTTTCATTATTTTAAGTGTTCTAGGATGAATTAGCACTTCTGGAAGATTCGTAACTCTTTGGAGGAGTACAGAAATGGTTTCTCACAGTTAAGAGTCACAGCATCAGCAGAGGACTAAGGTTGTCAGCTGTTAGATCCTAAGGCCTTCAGGACTATTCTATTTGCTTCTATGGTGGCTTTTTGGCATCAAAACACAAGATAAAAAATAACTAAAAAGATTCTCCTGATACTCTCGATATGAAGGAGGAGAACACAGCTCTCAAGTGTTTTTCCACCTACCAGCCTTCCAGCACCTAGTCAGATTGCAAAGCACTGTACAAACAGGCAAACATTACAGCCTCTCCAGTGATGGGATAATAAAGCCTGGGTCAGCCATGACCAACTGGTGCAAAACCCCATGGCAATGACAGCATGTACACAATTCAGTCAGCATCTGGGGCTTCACCACCATCAAAGTCCCAGCACAAGACGAGAGCAATCATTCCGACTGCCATCAACATGATTCTGCCAAAACATCTGTCCTCTCTACATATGTGCCACATTGTGGGTACTGGCTGCCTCCAATCCCTTGGGCAGGAGATGACATTTATTAGTGCTTCTGCAGCAGAAGTCTGCCTGCTTCCTGCACTCTATTTACCTGACCCAAAGGAATCACAAGAGCCTGCTCAAGATCATCTATGCTCACCTTGCCCAATGGAGATGGAGAATTAAGCTCTCAGAAGTGAGAAAGGCCAGGAAGCCTCCAAACATGCTTTAGACTAGGCCAAAATAGTCTCAATATTGGAAATTTAACTAAACAGAAATAAATTCCTGCTAGATGAATCAGGTTCCCTCATGAATCCCAGTGCCCCTGAGCATGCACCTCTTTAGAACAGGGTGGATTTGGCCAGAACTCTTCAGTGCAATAACCCTCGTTCTACCTGTTATCAGTGAGGAACAGGACTTGACTGGGGTACAGCCAGACAGTTAATAAAACTATGCTACACATGGCCCAGAGCTGTAACACTTACTCGCTACATTGGAAGACAGTGACAGTCCTGTCTCACTGTGATAGGGATGCACAGCAATCTGTGTCATGGATGGGACGGGCACTCCAGGGAAGGACACTGCTGTAGCTGCCAGCGACGGTGTCGTTACCGAGTAAGGGTACTGCGCTCCTATGAATGCTGGATGGACACCCTAACACAGAAGGTAAGGAACAGTCATGCCTACTTTGCCTGAAAGTCTAGAAGTAGCTCAAAACACAATGTCCCCAGGCAAACCTCAAAGCATGAGAAGTCCAGTCTGACAAGGAAAAGGGAGCACAGGAAAAACCTTGAACCATATGAGCACTACATCTGCTTGTTCCTCCTCCCTTTAAAAATCTAATCAGTTTGTGGAAAACCACACCAAGACCTTCAAAAATAGGCAAAGGTTAAAATAACCTTTATTTGGTTTTCCCTCTGCAGTCACCATTTAGACTGCAACCTATCAAGATGACAAGCCTTCTGTCCAGTGCCTTCTGAGAAACTATATAGCAATAGAAATTATAAACTACTGGTGGACTGTATTTTATATTCTCTTGAGACTTTAAATTCAGCCACAAAAGGCACCTTACTGTGCAATGCTGAGCTGGGGAGCCAAAGGAAGTATCACCAATTGACAAGTAAATGAGAGCAGAAACTAGATCTCAAGTCATGACAGGCCCGAGCCACATACTCTCCTCAGTCTGACATACACCCTGCAGCCAACAATGTCACAGCAAATGAACACAGTACAGTGTTCAAAACTCACCTGTGGGTATGCTGAGCCAGGGACTGGGAAGACGGCTGGGCGTGGCATGTGCTGGATAGTGTGTCCGATATACTGGGGGTTACAGGGGATGTGAGTCTGAAGGGTGGTGTACGGGTGGAGACCCTGCGTGTGTGTATGTGCCATTGCTGGCCCTGCCACTGTATGCTGCTGGTACATGGTCGACCCCACAGAGATCACTGGCATGACTGTTGCTGCTGCAGTTACTGCGGCTGCCACTGTCACAGTGGTCGGCTCTGAGGTCACCCGGTTGTCCGTCAACCCTCGTGCTGCTTCAGATGTGGCCCGTGCTCCACTGGCACTGCAGCCAGTGGCACCTTCTCTCTGAGCTGGGGTCCCACCAACAGTCTGTTCATAAAGCCAGTACCACTGATGAGCTACTTCAAACAGGACTTCTGGGTACACACCACCTCCTTTGGCTGCCTCTTCTACTGCCATGCAGGCCTTTTCCAGCATCAGGTTGTCCTGGGAACAGTGAAACAAAAGCAGAAGTTAAGAATGTAAAACCAGAAATACAAGGAGGAAAAACTACAACAGGAAAAAGTATAAGGCACCCTAAAATGGAGACCAGACAGATGCTATGCAGCAGAATAACCAGTGTTACTCATGAAACATAAGAAATCCACAGAACTGTGACTAAGGCTGTGCAGTAGCTAAGGAGCCAACCCCCCACAAGCAACAGCAGCACACCCTTGATGCTAGAAATCAGCTGCCCTAGCCAGCTGCCAATGATGCTCACCTGTTCCTTACACTGCACCAGAGCCCTCTGGATCTCATTTGGGTTCAGGGCATGGGCATGAGGCAGGCAGCTGAGTGCCAGTTCAGCAGCTGCCCGCACCATGTTGGAGTCTCTAGCCCGTGACGCTCTGTCTGCCAGTGATGCCACTTCTGGAGGAGTTAGATGTCCATCCCAACACTCCACCAAGATGTTCAAGGCTGCGCTACCAATCTCCATGGCCTGCCCTAAGAGGAAGAGAGAAGACTCTCACACCACTGTATGCCCAGCACAGTTACCGTCAGCTTTCCCTCAAAAGCAGGTGCACTCCTCACTTCCTTCAGGAGCAGCAAGAGACCAGTTGCTTCCCTTTTAGGCTTCAAGTCAAATTTAGGTGCTTCCTCCCAAAGCACGTGACGGACAAGAGCCCTCAATAAGCAAGTAGTGAATGAGAATACCATCACCAAAGTTAAGCTAAACATCTATTTGAGACAAGGAAAGAAACTTGCTATAGCTAATTTTAGTACCCTCAAACCAGTCTGGACTGTCAGTCTACTTCCATCATGTCAGTAAAACGTGACTTTTTAAGGGTATGTTTTTCAGACCTCTGGATAGGTAGTTGGTCTGGGTGCAAACAGAACAAGGAGGAAAGTGAACACAGCCAAAGAGCATGTTCAGACTTGGCAAATATCTATCTCTTCAGCATACCCCTGAAGGAGACCACTCTGTGTGAGAAGGGTGCATGTTGCAGTACAAACAAGAAAGAGGTCACAAGAACCTTCCAGACCAGAAAAAGCACCACTGTGTAAATCACTGGTGCTCAGCTCCTATTCCCAGCTGCCTACATGGCTACTACAGCACATCAGCATCACCATTTCCAGAAATAAGCCTGCCTCACCCTGCCTCCCTTCCTGCCCAAAAGTAAGCTACCCAGTAAAGTTTTGCTGTAACCTGTGATCCAAGAGACATGGGAGGAGTAAGTTCGCGAGAGCCAGTTGGGAGACACAAAGTTGTGCAGCCCCAGGGCATACAGCCCAATCTCAAAGGCGCAGAGGTGAAGGTTGCGGTGTGGTCCCTGGTGCCCACCACTGGAGGACGGGTGGGTGAAGATAGAGGTACTGCTGTTTCCACCTGCTTTGATAAGGACTGTCTTGGCCAATTCGAAGTAGAAGTGAGCAGCTGCCTCTGAGGGCTGGTTTGGGACATGAGGAGCATGGCTCTCCAGCCGCCTCCCTTTATACCTAGAAGAAAGACAGAGGAAACTTTCAGGTGACAAGAAGTACCTCAAGTTTGCTAGCTGGAGTGCAGAGTTCCTGTCTTTAGGGTCCAAAGGAAACAAAGCAAATTTGTCCAATAAAATACTTCCTGATGCACATGTGCTATCTCCCTGAGATCAGGCCTAGAAGTTGCCTCTGTGCAGTGGTATTATTCATTACCTGCCAACTTCCACAGTCTTTGCACGGGCTCCCCCACTGGCTCGCCTACTGCCACTGGAAGAGGAAGATCCCAGTGAATCACTTGAAGAACTGCTGATGCTGTCGCTGTCCTGTCCTCTGCCCCAGGATGTTGTTGCCCATCCCCCACGGAGGGGACGCCGACTGAGCGTTGGTGAACTATCAGAGGTGGTTTCAGGAGCACTGCTGTCAATACTAGCCATGCCTACAACACCAAAACCAACACAAATGTCACCAGGATTGGTAAATGCAATGCAGGTAAGTAAACCCCTAATCACATCACCTGCAGAACCAACTAAGAACAGTTGTGCACCAGCCTCATGGCTGTCAGGCATTCATTGCAAATGAAGAGAGATTAAATTAAATCAATTTGGCCACAAACATCAGTGTAATTTTGTAGTTCTTGGATTAAAATGTAACTTTATTTTCCCCTTCACACCATTACAGCACCTCCCTCCATCTGCCAAGCTTTATGGCGGAGTATAACAACATGAAGCAAATATACATACGAAGTCAAGTTCCATATATTGTGTAAGTATGAAGAAAACCCTTCTGGTATATGCTGAACAATCTTCACATCCTTAGTCTCTAACTTGCACTCTTCCCAAGAGTAGAGAGGCAGTAGCTTCTCTGAATTTGTTTCTGGATCCAGGAGCACAGTACTCCACTCCCAGAGTCCAGCAATCAATCAGCTCCAGATATCTAATCCATCACACAGAACATAACTAGTAAGAGAAAGGTATGGTAACTTGCCATACAGAAGGGGGCAGGAAATCTATGGAGCAAATCTTATTTCTCCATGTCAAACACCTCAGAGACAGTCAGCTGCTTCTGTTGTACAGGAAAGGCTGACAAGTGGAATCACAGAATGGTTTGGGTTGGAAGGGACCTTAAAGACCATCGGGTTCGAATCTCCCTGCTGTGGGCAGGGACACCTTCCACTAGACAAGGGTGCTCCAAGCCCCATCCAGCCTGGCCCTGAATACTCCCAGGGATGGGGCACCCACCACTTCTCCAGGCAACCTGTTCCAGAGCTTCACAACCCTCACAGTAAAGAACTTCTCCCTCATATCTGATCTAAATCTCTCCTTTTTCAGTTTGAAGCCATTACCCTTCATCATAACACTGTGTCCTTATAAAAAGTCCCTCTCTGGCTTTCCTGTGAGAATGAAGGAACAAGGGGTAAGCCCCAACAGATTGCCTAGCAGAGCTAGCCCATTCCTACCTGTGTGTTTCTTCTTCTGCCTGACAGGTGAACCCCAGCATCTCCCATTGTATCCACCTCGGTTTCCAAGGGCCAGACGACTGGGGACCTTTCCTTCTTGTTTCAAAATATTGGCCTCTGCAGCTGGCTCACAGGGGGACCTCTGAGAGCTTTCTGCATAAACAGGACAGTGTCAAGGTAAACATTATAATTTGTTTCTGTACCTCTAAAACCAGTCATGGACATTTAAAAGATATAAATATCAAAATATGCAGGGCTTTTATCAAATGAATGGTATTTATGAGCAAGATTATCTCAATTTTCTTTTGGTATTAAGAACATCATCTGACACCAGGCCAGAACAATTAATTCAAGATTTGGAGAATATGCTGCAACTATGGAAAATTTTAGCATAAAAATGCATCAGTAACCCTAACCTTATTGAAGTCATCCTCAGCTAGTATTGGAAATAGTTAACAGAGCACTTACTTTTCACCAAATCCTGCTGTATGTGATGTTTGCCACCAATATGGAAGCGCAGCTTGAAGCAAACCACACTGTGCTGGTTCTGGTTAGGGCAGAGTTAATTTTCCTCACAGCAGCTAGTATTGGGCTGTGCTTTCAATTTGTACTGAAGTAGTGTTGCTAATTCAGGCATGTTTTAGTTATTGCTGAGCTGCGTTTACACAACGCCAAGGCCTTTTCTGCTCCCCATACTTAGAAGACACAGCAGTGACAGCTGACCTCAACTGACCAAAGGTATATTTTCCATATCATATGATGCCATGCTCAGCATATAAAGCTGGGGGAAGAACCGGGGGGCGGTGTGTTCGGCTTTATAGTCTTCCCAAGCAACCATTAAGAGTGATGGGGCCCTGTTTGGCTGTGGATGGCTGAACACCTGGCGGCTCATGGGAATTAATCCTTGGTTTGCTTTGTTTGTGTGCATAGTTTTTGCTTTGCCTATTAAAGCGTCTTTATCTCATCCCATGAGTTGTCTCACTTTTATTCTTCCAATTCACTCCTCCATCCTACCCAGGGGTGAGTAAGCAAATGGCTGCATGGTGTTTGGTTAAACCACAGATACTTATCTCTTAATGGCCTTCAGTAATCTTACTAATCTATCTTGCATGAAGGTACATGACTCAGTGTGCAGCTTTTTGAAGTCCTGCACTTATGGGGTACAAAACCTACAAGACAGAGGCACAGTAGCTTTATATTAACTGGTTATACAACTGCCTCAAGATAGGACAACCTGAAAACTAATTAGAATTTCTACACAACAAGAATGTGTATAGAAATGGATAGAGCTAAACAGATAACAGGAGAGTGACATTCCAGTAACCGCTAAGGAGCCAGATGGTAATATAATCACTCTGACTTACTTCCTGAAACAGACAAAAAATGTACAGTTCCATTTTTGTACTGATATCAGAAAGGTTTTAGCATAGCCCTTGCAAAGCACTTCTTACCCTGTGCACTCTTCTCCACGAAGTTCTCAGGACTGCTCTGGACTGCAGTGCTTACAGCAGCTTGCTGAGTGACAGAAGTCCCTGGAAGCTGCTGGATAGCTGCAGTGGACTGGGCAGCATGTTTGGAAGGAGATTTTTGATTTGCAACTGTAGGCTTGCTGGATGAGTAGAAGGAACTCAACGTCTGTGGTTTGTGAGTTTGACTCTCTCTGTCCAGGAGTTTGTCTAAAATCTTTAACAAGGGAGAAAACAAAGGCACTCAGCAGAAGGGTAAGAGGGAAAGTACCAAAACAACCTTCTGGTGGACAGTAAATTCCATTTGTTGGAGAAAAAAAAATGGTTATTCTCTACAAAGTAGGTATCATCTTCCTGCACTGAAGATCAGCAATGCACAGCTGAGAGCCATTTGGTCTGCATTACTTGAGCAAGCAAAGATTCATTCGTACTCAGTAATTATCTCCCTTTTCACTTTAATCAACCACTGGCTTTACTTGAAAAGTACCTAAAACTCACAAAAAAAGAAGTAAATCTGGTACAACGAGGATGGAATGGAGTACTCTATATTTAGTGCTGCCAGTCATTAGATATTCTTGTTTAAATCACAAAAATTCTGTCATCACCATTCAGAAAATCCTGTCATACATCACAGACAAACTGGCAAAGCCATGAGAGAGAAACTGCTTTGTACTGCCTACAGTAACATTTCCTTGTCTTGTTATGTCTCTGGTGAACAATGTGTGACCAGATTTTACAGGTTTGTTCATTTTTACCATTTATTCTCCACATGAAATGACCACCACAAATCTGACAGAGTATTTATTTGCAAGTGATTGATATCACAGTGTCGCTGTTGTTCCTCGGAGAAGAGTATAGCAAAAGTGTTCTCTTTAGGAGACAGACACTAATAACATGCTTCTTGCTATGCAGAAAGATTTGTGAATATAAAAGATTACTAAAACTCTTTCTGAAGCATCAGCAGTTTTCAGTATTTTTTTCCTCCCTTGGGAGGGAAGGGTAGAGTTTTACTCTCTTGCATGGGAAATTAAGACACGGGTGTACTGAACTAATATATAAAAGAGATGAGAGGTTAAGAAATAAGAGGTTTTGCTCGATAATACAATTCTGCAAGCCAATATCCCTGCAGCAAAACATAGGCAATCCCCAGACCACACACAGACTGCACACTGAAAACCCTTGGGAAAGGACTTGTTTTAGCAGGTAAACAAAAGCAATGAAAGCAGTGACAACACATCTCCTGACTGGACCTTAAGAAACCTATGAAAAGAATACCTCTCCAGGGCAATGCCCACTGCATAATCAGAATTTGCATCAGTGGAAGAATATAAATACCACAATATAGCTTGTAAACACTGGTACGTGACACAGCAACTTATGCTCACTGGCTAAACCATCAAATCCCAAACACAGCTTGCTTTCCACCTCTCTCTCACCTTCTTCAGCTTAGACTGATCATCCTTGTAAGTAATCATCAGGGCCAGTGCCAGATCCCCTTTCTCCCTTCGCGTGCCTTCACACAACAGAGGATGTTCTGCTTCACTGACAGTTGTTTTCATACCTGTAGGCCAGAAAAGAGGGAATGAAGAGACAAGTGAGTCCATGGGACTACATTACATCCTGAGCACTATCTATACCTCAGACTATTTTATTCACCTCACTGTTATAGGCAAAAGAAGATTTTTTTTTTCTCCCCCTTATTTTTCTGTTAACTTCAGAAATAGGTCTTGAATAAACAGGAGCTGCTGTCTGTCCCAAAAATTTGCTAAAACTGTCAGAACAACCAGATACTAATATGCCCAGGAGGAGTCCAGGCAAACTTTTTGGTTTCTGCAGATGCTACAAGCCAGCATTCCCATACCATAAAGAACTCATCTTCCTCCTTTCAAAACTGAGGCAACAGAGAACAGGCCTTGTTTAATCCATTCTATTCCTTTTTGCACTGCTTTAAAACAGGAATATAGTGGTGTCAACATAACATATATATAACCACTGCTTTGTTGTTGAAGGTGATAAATGAAGGAAGAATACACTACTATGCCAAGATCCTGAATTACATGATAATGCTTGAAAGCACTTCTGCTAGTCTTTCACTGTCATTGTCTAACCTCTTCTGAAATGACTGCCTTTTGCTCTCTGAAACTGTCCACCTCCATTAATGTCCAGGCAATACACCTTCCATGACAAAAGAGCAAGCAGAAAGCTAAAATTCACGTTACTACTTTAACATTCAGTTCTCGTCCCATATTCCCGTTCCATTTTTCACAGCTTTGCAAAGACACCTCAGCCCTGGCATGTAGAATCCTTCTGCATCTGGTTCTGACAAACTGTGTGCAAACACTTTCATTTCTGCACCAAACTGGAGTGAACTCTCATGATTCAACATGGGGCAGGATGCAGAACATGGGGTGAAGACAGACTTTTCTTGTAAAAGATTCTTACCAAGAGCAGCAACAGCTGCCTCAAAACCAAGCTCTTCATCTCCAGGCATTTCATTATTCCAATTACGGCTTGGTGGTCTAGAGCCTGTAGGAGAAACCACTGAAAGAAGACAATAAAATTAGTATGCAGCTTTCAAAGCTAAGACCTCAAAGCAAAAGACATTTCTGAGAGCTTTCTGAATTTGCAGACTTTCTGTGGTCCTATTCCTAGCTTAGACCACAGCACCTTATGGTTTTCGTTCTTTTTTTTTTTTTCCATTTCTCTCTCTAACTTCATAAGGCTCCAAACCAGGCAGGTATATTGCCAAGTCAGTCTTCTAATCCCAGGTTGTTGTGTTCTTTTTTTAAATACTAAGTCTTATATTAGCTTCCTCTTAATACAAACAGCATAAGAGCAGAAATGTCAGTCATTTGTAACTACTTTACAAACACCCACAGAGTGCTGAAATGTGGTGAATGTCCAGTTGTTTTCAAATGTAAGCAGAAGGAGAAACAGTTCCACCAAGGAACAAAGTACTTCTAAATCAACATGAAGGTAAGCACAAACAACTGTGTGTGAAAAAAGATTAGGTTGTACTTATACAGAAGACAGTTTCTCTTTCAAAATTCCTCAAGACCTGACATCTCAGAATATGCCCTGCACACACTCAGGCCAATGCAGTCAGTACCTGGAGTGCACAGGACATCAAATATAAAGCTTGCCAACATCAGAGGCAGGACAGGACGGTAATCACATAATGTCCCTTCTCGCAGTTCTTCAGCTCTTCCTCGAATAGTGTTCATCTCATTGGTGCCCAAGGGAATCTTCTTCAAGAGGGCTGCAATCTCAGACTCCTGATAAGCCAGCTTCACCTGGTAGTATCCACAAGGAAACAGAAGAAGCTGTCAATAGCACAGGCCCTGTGGGCGGCAGATCATTCTTCCCTATACATAAAGTACAGCGATTGGTTTTTCTGGATCGTTAAATTAGAGCACCTCTTAGCAGCATAGCCACCTCTATCATTCTTTCCACAATGAAAACAGGTTTTCAAATGTAGTAACAGCCTTGCTTCATATTTATACACAAAATTTTTTACTCAGGTTATCACTCCAGCTGTACACAAAAAAAAGGTATCAGCTTTCCTCGGAACATCAGCAGAAGTGTCTGACTGGATAAGCCAGTGGAAAGAAAACATGATTACTCATACTTGTAGGAAGAAAGGATGCTATATTAGTTCAAGACAACAGAGACTGATTAGCAGAAGGGGCAGAGGGTAGTAGCACACATGCTATCAGGATGAAGACATTTCACTCCTTTGTGCCTGTGTTTTCTTCATTCTTAATATGTGAAAGTAATTGTTTTCTTTTAGATAGCAAGCAGTTGCCAATCCCACAATCTTCTGATCAGACCTTAAGAAGTACAGATAATTAGTGTCACAAGTGTAGTTGGTGGATATCTAGCAACAATACACACCTCGAGGGACTGAACAATGCTGCAGTGAAAATCGAGATGGCTGCAAATCACACAGACAAAATCTTACCTGGACACTTCCTTTTTCTAAAGACAATGCCTAATAGTAATCAAGGAGTGCCCAAAATAATATCCACAGTGCATATGCTCACTTGCCAAGGAATGAGGTATCAGCAAGAGCAACAACTTTCAAACATGTATCAATCACACCAATGCATCCTAAGAAAAAAGTTTTAACAAATTTTTCTAAGGCAAATATGCACAAATATGGGTATTTACAAACAGCTTTAATTTCCCCAGATTAGTGAAGTAAACCGGGAATGTATTTAGGACAAGAAATAAGCTGTTCTAATCAGAGCAATAGTCATAAAAGATTCTGTACTCATTTAATTTTCAGGCCTATAGCCTCATGTGAAATCAAAGACCTGTCGGCACATGAGGTCTGAGCTTCCTATCAGTGAAGGTAACAACAGCTGAAGTGGTATTTCCAATTGTTTTTCTGGCAGATCAACATGTGCTAATGGGATGTGAACCCAATTTATTTAGTCCCACTGCAATCCATTTTTAGTAAACATATAAAAGCATAACGAAGCTTCAGGAGTTGAAATGGAAACCACATGAGCAAATGCATTCCAGCAGAACAGTGTTGTTAATGGATACTGCCTTTTTGAGATAATTCATACCTCCAGAGCCTTTGTAGAGGCAGGTGGTCTTTGCAGCTCCAGAGCAAACATTCCTATTCGGAAGGCCAGGTTGTGATACTCCAGACGCTCACTCAGCACAGTCAGCAAGAAAGCAGCTTTAGACAAGGTGTTGGTTGCCATCCACGTCTGCTTGCTGGTCGATACCTTGTTCTTTTTGCCCTGTTTGAGGAAGAATTTGTCACAGGACACATTCCTAAACATCCCAAATGACTCTATGCTTGCCCCCCCTATTATTCACAATAATTACCAGAGAGAAGAAAGAATAAAATACATTTAAATTTTATTCCCTTTGCTGAGGAATCTCAAATTGCAGTGGTTACTGTTGAACATTACTTTCCCTATGCCACCCCAGCACAACACTGCAGAAGAGCTGGCCTCTGGATAAGACACATATTCACTATTGCATTGATGCTGTGCAGGCCTGTCCCTTTCAAAGGAACAGTTCCACACAACAAACACTGCTTAGTGTCACTATGAGTGATTTTCCAGAAGTTTATGCTTATTTCTTCCCTCTCCACCAACCCTCTCGTCCTGAAACAGCACAACTACTAACGTAACTTCTTATGGCTGCTGTATAATCTCATAGCACACAGTAGCAGGTACCTCCAAAACAAAATACCATTTGAAGCTCTGTTAAATATAGTGTTTTGTTCAACCGATTTAAAATAGATTCCTAAAAGTGCTGCAGCTTTTAACAGACAAAAAAAGCTTCTCTCTGAAGCATAAGGAAAAGTGAAGCAGTTTTTAACTAATCTCAAGTTTCTGAGGACTTCAAGTCCGGATGAAAGCTCTCTCATTTTCTTTCTCCCTTTTATTCACAAACACAGAGAGTGATAAGGCACAGTAATGACATGCAGAGTTCAATGCAGAGGACACATCAGTGAAGGGCCCTGAATCACAGCACTGCTGGGAACACTGTTGTATCCACCCCACATATTCCTTCTACCTTACTCTCCAGCTCCAAAACTAGACAAGCTCTCTCTCTACCTTAGTTGGTGGCTGCTCCACTTTGAGATCTGGAGGGTTGGCCAGTAGATCCCTGGCCAGCTCTACAGTTAACCGGGAAGCTTCATTACTGTATCCGTGCGCGTACAGGGCCTCGGCACAGGCAAACAGGATCTGCAAGAAAGAACAGATGGTTATATTCAAACTTCCCCAGTCTGAAGTCAGTCTGCTCAAACCACTTGTCACAAGGACTGCAAACACAGTTCAAGATTAACTTCAGCAGCAGAGTCCTCCTTGCCTTCACCTTCCCCACCAGTCCTTGAAGTACTCCCCTAAAACACCTTTTCTTCCATGATTAAGTCCCATTCTCTTATCTGCTATAAGAGATCAGAGAATAACTAAAAACAAAACCTAAAACCCAAACTGACTATAACTGTTTCAGGGAATCAGAAATTATTCTGAGTTTGAAGGGACCCACTAGGGTCAAAGTCCAACTCCTGGCCCTACACAGGACACCCCAAGAATCACACCATGTGCCCAAGAGCATTGTCCAAATGCTGCTTAACTCTGCCAGGCTTGGTGCCATGACCACTTCTCTGGGGAGCCTGTTCCAGTGCCCAACCACCCTCTGGATGAAGAGCCTAATCGGTGAAGAGTCCTAATATCTAACCCAAGCTTGTTCTGACACAACTTCATGCTATTTCCATGCATGTCCATTCTGCTGCTTGCTCATAGAGCTACAAGCTCTAAATATATTTTGTGGTTATTATGGAATTTGACACAGGCTATTTATATTGCCTGTCCAGAGAGTTTCTGCTTACATGGTTGGCTTTAAATTATTCTTGCTGAGCATGTCTCAGACTCACTAATTTTTAATTCCAGTTCCATTTTGCTGTTTCCAAGGGTAAGACTACATAAAAAAGCACACACTGTTTTGTCTGTGTTTGTAAATCCTGGAGTGTGACACAGGACTAGCTAAGACTGGGACACAATTGCAGTTAGCACAGACACAGGGAGTCAAGCTTGTGGGAAACAGATGTATGCTACCACCGCATTAAGACTGTAGATACCTTATGATACAATGGGTTACAAGGACGTTATAATTAAGCACTTGATTTAACCACACGATAGGTTAAATGTGACAGCTGGGAGGGTGGCAAGACCATGATTTACACAATACATAAAACCACAAAACAGTGTTTCACGCTAGGTTCAGCTCACCTCCATCCGGTTCTCTTGCTCCAGAGGCTTTATACCAGCAAATATATCCTGCTCCTCTTCATTTCCGCCTTCAGCTTTGTCATCATCTTCCTTGGCTACCTCTTGTGGATTCAGATAGTACACCTGGTAGTCATCTTCCTCTTCTCCATCATCCCCTCCCCCCACTGCACCATTCTCTCCCATTTCTTCCGGCTTCAGGCTCACACCTCCAGTGTTCTCATCTGCAGAAGGCAGGTCATCATCACCACTACCCATCTCCCCCACAGGATCTTTTGGTGATTTCTTGGCCATGGAGCTGCTCCTGGCAGTGGGCTCGGGTCCCTCAGAGAAGTACACCCCACCATCCTCCTCAAAGGCATCCCTGTAGCTCCTGCTCAGTGGGCTTTCTGTAAAACTGAAGGTGTTGCTGGCTTCTGCTCCCAGCGCCAAGCTGCTGTCATCCAGGCTCATCTCTGCCAAGTCTGGCTCCAGAGAACTGTCTTCACTGCTCATGCGCCGTTTCCCACTATGTTTACTGGTCAAGCCTTTGCTCACTGGCAACTTTGCTTTGCCCACTGCAGTCTTATATACAGCTTTATCCCCTTCTGCTGACAGTCGTCTCAGAACCCTCTGTGGCGTTTCAGATACAACTTTGCGCTTCCCAGTAAGTTCCTTCGGACGAACTGCTGGCTCCTGGGGTGAGGGCCGCAGCCTGTCCCCGGGCTGCAGACATGGTCCCGCAGGCTCCTGTCCAAGGGCTCTACCAGCCTCACTGAGACTTTCTGAACACTGCAACCGGCAGCTCCTCTGCTGGATGGCCTTCATCCAACAGAATGAGTTCTTCTTGTCAGTGCTGCTATATGTAATCCCAGGAATGGGATAAGCTTCCTCCCAGTTGAAGTAACAGGCTTCCACAGCTGGCTTGAAACCTTGGAAGAGCTTCTCCAGTGATTTCTTGTGCTGACCCCTCTTAACATTATCTATGACTTTCAGCTGCCACTGCCTGAGCTGTGAGCAAAGGTCCCTGCGCCTAAGAGAAGTAAGAGGACAGGTTAGGAAGCAGACACAAAAAGAACCTGCAACAAACTGTTACCTAACCCACGGAACACCTCCTTCCTTTGGCCAGAAACATCTTCTGCTGAATTTAAGTACAGGCAGCCTAACAGGTATATCAACAATCAAGTCCTAGAGAGGTCCATGATATAGAAACAAAATGGGAACACCACCAACATGAAAGCACAATACAAACTGCAAGGTTTAAAAATGAAATAGTCTGCCCTGTTTGCTTATCTACCCCAAATAAGGTGTTAGCGATGTGAGCCTCAGCAACCTGAAACCAATGAGAACCACGGGGAATTGTCCCTGGAAACACTCATGAACAGGTTGCAGCAGCTGGGAAACTGCCCTGTGAATAACTCCAGTCAAGACATTCACAAGTAGAACCTAAACAGCCGGCACAGGAAAGCACAGTGGCAGACAAGAACTAATCTGTCTCACAGACACTTACCTCTTTACCCTGATGTGCCTATATAGAGCCCAACAATTTAATTTAGGCTGTAGCAGGCTGTCCTCAGGAGAATAAACTGTTGCAAACCATAGGCACAGAACAAGCAAGACAATAATAACTGATGTTCAAATAACTTTGAGGAAGAATCAAGCTGGTAGGGCTGTACGAACTTAAATTACACAGCAGTTAGTCCCATGCCCCACATTACCATAGAAAGAACAAAACAGTTCTGCATTTCCCAGCTCCAAGTCTCACACAGAGCCTAAGCACATGAGCAAAATAGTCTAAATGGATTATCTAATTCAAGGAGAGGAAAAGACATTTCTAGAAACTGCACCAGGCATCTCAATCATCTTGTTTCTGACACAGATTTCAGACATCTGAGGTACAATCCCAACACTTCAATCAAAGAATAAATAAAAAAATTGAAAAAAATGGGGTGACCCAATTTAGGTGCAAAGGGTGTTAGGACAAAAGTGACTAAACAAAATGGACTACTTATATTTGTCCACTCAAGAAATTAATTAACATGGGAGCAGACTAGTAGGGCTTAATCAAGGAGAAAATATTCAGAAGGAAGAGAAGGAGCGAGAATACTCAGGAAAGGTAACATAAGGGTGAGAGCCTGCAATTTCTCCTTATGATTCACTGGGAAGTATAGGAAGAACAAGCAGAAACGAGTTCTTGGAGACTGTTCAAACACCAAGAGAATAGGTAATCAAGCAGGAGCATTTCAATTATTCATTGGCTCAAGGAGGAGAGCTGAGCAAATTTGAACTGTGTCAAATGACTCAAATTAGAATATACATAGAACAACTTCATACTTTATTAATGGCCAAATATATTTCATGTTTTTTCTGTGTGATTCGTTTGATGTTTGTGTTTATTTTAAGCCTCGTTCCCAGTTTCCTACAGTTTTTGATTTGTCTTCAACTCCTATATTTAGCCACCTCATATTGTAAACTGTACAAGACAGAAACTGCATCCATTTCAGTGTCCTTGATGTAGCTTACATAGATAGGGCATTTTATGACTATGATTTCTGTGATTGTTGTTACACAACAATTCACAGAAGGCAAAGCGCGTTAATGTGGAATTGTATTGAAAATACCATCCTGTATTCAATTGTTCTGAGAAACTTTTCCTGAGAATCTATAGCACATTAAAAAGAATCCAATACATTTTACACACCACACTTCACAGACAGGATGTACAAAACAAACTATTGCAATGTCAACCACAGTATGTTAAATACGAGCTCTCAGTTCCTCTTCTCCTATTCCACTGGTGCTAAATAAAGATGGCAGTGATTTACCAAGGCACAATATGGTTTAGAAATCTGCAAAAGCCACACAATTTTTCCTCAGACAATTGAAAACACTGACTGAAAACTCATACACTGGTGACACTTTACCAATACACTGAAGAGAATAAATTCCCTCAGAGCACAGAAAACAAGAATCAGCTCATCCTGAAATAGACAACAGTGAACGACTGGGGCTGAAGAGAAATCCACCAAACTGCTGAATGGTTAAATACAGAAACAATTAAAATTAATTGGCAGCTGGTGCTATCATTCAAACAAATGTTCTCCACTGGCATACTACAATGCAGAATTACATCCATATGTAAAAGAGGAGTCTCAGAAAACAAATTATTCAGACTACTTGATGTTGCTAAAAGTAAGTAGCAATAGCAATTAAAGTAATTACAATGCTTTGAACCTTACAAATAACATAGTCCAGAAGGACTAAAGGTTGAACAGGTAATGAGGTAATGGTACAAACACAGGAAATCTACAGGATGAAACTCTTGAGTGTGCTTGAGTATCACAGAAATTGAAGAGAGGCAGGATCTGATTCTGGGACTCACCTCTGTGGACTAATAGTTGGGTCAAGGACAGCCAGCCTCCAGAGAACCACCATCTCATCACACATACTTGCACAGGCATGAGCCGCTACCTCTGACTGGCCGTTGCTGCGCCCTGTGTGCCCGCTGGCACTGCTGTGTGACGCAGATGTTCGCACGCTGTACCACCAGCCAGTTATCTGCAGGAGAAACAATTCAGTGCAGCTGTGTTGGGGCCAACATCTCATCCCCTATTCTCACTTAATCTCATGATCACAAGGAAATGGGTTCTGTATTTAGTACCATGTTTTCATTTGACTCCAAAATAACTATGACCATTAAAGCAGTACTGGTTTGTGAGAACTAAGGGCCTCTCAAAATTTCCCTGGTTAGAAGGCACATGCCCACAGAACAAATCCCTCACAGGAGGTTCACTTACTAGAGGCCTTCACATTTGGAGGGAAAAAGAGAACAAATGTGATAAATGAAGCATTTCCTTTCTCCTGCTCAAAGCTGAGGTATGTGATGGAGCAAAAAGGAAACTTACACCGCAATTTATATTACAGACTGAGATCAGTGTCCTGAACTGTCAAAGGAATCCTTTTTCCTAATAAAATTTTTAAAAATATAAAAAAATTTGTTACTTAAATCCACCCAAAGGTACCTTCCACAAAGATAACAAAAAGAATCTGAGATTCCATCACACAACATAAATCTTTAGATTTTATCAAAATGGCAGCTCATATGTGATATTCTTTGTATAAAAAACCCACAACATAAAAATAAATCACCTGCACTGGGCAAAAACCAAATCAAATATGCTGAACAAAAGAAATCAGACTCTACATATTCATGTGAGGAAGACTGAGGCATTTAGGGAATATAGTGTTATGTGGATGTCATTAAATCAGAACAACAGCAGCCTGTAACATTTTAGCATGGAGAAGCACATGCCCATGATGCACACAGACTGTTAAAAAAATTGTATTCCATGGATTGTACAGATGCATCAGTTGCTGGCTCTGCCCTGGTTCCCCAGACTTTCCCCCTGTCCCAGAGCAAAGAGACTTGAATACCTGCTCATAGTTGAGACACTGGTCAGTCAGAATCTCCAGCAAAGGAGCTGCGTTGCTATCCCGTCTCTTAAACATCTCCCGCACAATGGAAAGCAAGTTCCAGATTCCTTCAGGCTCTCTGCCTCGCAGGGGACGCAGGAGACAGGCCCACTCAGCAGCAGCTGGTGGCTCCGTGGAAGACAGATACATTGAATTCACATCACTGTAGGTAAAACAGAAGAACAAGGATGAGAAAAAATTAAATCAAGCACAGTCATATAAAATCCTGAGAATAATCTACATGATGAAATATATTTGCCCCTTCAATGGGAGAGACATATGTAACCTAAAAGACTGAATGCATGATGAGCCTAAGAACACCACACTAGCAAAATACTGTGCAAATACAGTCTGTTCTATGGAAATAACACTAGACAAGCTATGCAAAAATACAGTCCAGAAGAGAGACTGCGAAACTGAGCATCCTTCAGTCCAAGGCATTTCATAAGCATACAGGCTACACAGTGAATGAGCTTACAGATTACATGAATATCATATTTTCCCTTCAAGGGGAAGCAGTTTACCTGAAAACAACAGGAGAGGGTCCACAGAATTTATGAAGGGTTTTCTTTATGTTGTCACTCAGAGTAGATTCATCTAAGTACCAGGTGCTTTGATCTGATGCAGAGGGTCCAGCAGTGGGATCTTACGAAAGAAAAACACATTTACAGTCTGCAGGCTTTGAAGGTATTTTACTCTGTATACTCAAGTACAGAGTTTATAGGGAGTACACAGGCAGTGCTACTCAGTTTATTTCATCCATTGCTGAACACTCTATTCAGAATTATCTCGAAATGCTACCATAACATCACCTTCACCAGTGACAACACTAAGTATGGCTGGCATGCTGAATGGTAGCACTACAGCCTGTGAGACCAGGAGAAATGCAAGGACTGTGCCAACAGAACCCTCACCAAGTTCATTGAGAAAAATGTACACTTCTGTACCTGGGACAGAAAACCCCATGCATTGGTACAGATGGAAAACCAAATGGTTGAGTAGCTGATAGTGTTTGGTGATTATGGCAGATGCCAAGCTGAACATAAAGCAATGGCAAACTTTCACTGAAAACACAGAACAGAAAACAAGATCTGCAAACTGGGCTATACTAAGAAAAGCATGGCTAGCAGACTTAAGGAACTCAGTTCATCCTCTCTACCTGGAACGGGTCAAGTTATACATGGAATACTGTATCCATTTTTGGGTCTCCCAGTTCAGAAATGATGCTGAGAAACCAGAGAGTGAAGGGAAGTGATTGTGTCCCTGTATTTGTCACTGGTGAGGCTGCATCTTGAGTACTGTGTCCAGTTCTGGGTCCTCAATTCAATCAGGACAGTGAGGTGTTGGAGCAAGTCCAGAGATGGGTAACAGAGCCAGGGAAGGGTATAAAGGGTTAAACCCCATATGGAGCAACTGTCAGAGCTGGGGTTGTTCAGCCTGGAGAAGGGGAGGCTCAGGGGAGACCTTATCACTCTCTACAACCACCTGAAAAGAGGCTGCAGCCAGGTGGGGGTCAGCCTCTTCTGCAGGCAGCTCACAATAGGACAAGAGGACATAGCCTCAAGCTGTGCCAGGCCAGGTTTAGGTTGGACATTTGGAGAAATTTCTTCACAGAAAGCATGATTAACCATTGGAATAGGCTGGCCAGGAAGGTGATGGAGTAACTCTCTCTCTAGGTATTTAAGGAAAGACTGGACGTGGCATTTAAGTGCCATGGTCTAGTTGACATGGTGGTGTTCAGTCATAGGCTGAAGGGGATGATCTCAGAGTCAACTTCATTGATTCTGTGATATAAGTGAAAGGAGAATAGAGATAGCTGGGGGCACAAAGGACAAGACCTATGAAGTGAGACTGCGGAAGATGAGTCAATTTCATCTAAAAAGGAGTGTGAGGAGTGATCATTAACAGCCTACAACTACTTGGAACTAAAACATAATGCAAACTCTTCTTTGTACTGGAACAGAAGAAAAAAGGATATTCATACAGGACACTAGGAAAAAATTCTTGATCAAAAGGGTAGTGCAGCAATAAAATAGGAATGCTCTAACACCTCTGGTAACCAAGACTTAGCTAAACTAGCCCAAGTCACCGCTAACCCAATCTAGTGTTGCAAACAGTCCTGTTTTGAGTAGGCACTTGGAGAGGTCTCCTCCAATCAACATTTCCAGGAGTCTATAATTAACACCAAATTAAAATGAAAAACACTTTGTTAGAAAGGTGCATTGCCTGATGCTGCCTTCCTCTGCCAGCTCTCTGAGGCACCCATGACACCAGCAATTGCCTATACTCAACCCTTTTCCTTAATCTCCACCTGCAATTCAAGCCACAAAGTAACAGATCAGTTCAGAAACCTGACGCAGTGGAAATACATCTTCTTCCTATTTGTGACACAGATTACTGGAATAAGATGTATTAGTTACCTGGGGCTCCACACACTGTGTTGATGGCAGTGGACTGAGAAGATAGCAGCTCATCCAGCAAGCGCTGAGCTGTTGGAAGAATCTGAAAACACAAAGCAAACCTTCAATATACACAGTATTGCTTGTCCTGATACATACATCCACCTAAAGATCACGACTGCAGCACTGGTAATTTCAGAAGTATGGAATACACAGTGCTATGTTTTCAGAAAGGACGACAGAGGGTGCTAGAGATCACACAATGGCAACCACCTGTCACTCTTCTGCTTTCTCAAAGCCAACACCTATGCTCGGCTCGCTTCCTGCGGTCACCCTCTAAGTAAACAAAAGCATCCCAGACTTTTAGCTCCTTTCTCATTTCTTGAGGAATACGTGCTCACAGAGAGTGATACTGCAGCTAATTTTGAGAGAGGGGGAAGTCACTGCAGTCAAGGTCACCATTTTCCTGCACTTTTATTTCTTGTTCCTAAATTATTTCTCTAAAACCCAAACTAATGGGAGCAAAGTATAAAACACACCTACATATAACTTTTGGGGCATACTTTAGCTTATTTACCATCTTGTTAGCAAGGAAACTCAATAATAACCTAATATAATTTCAGCACTAAACTAATTACAGCTTCTGAACAGCTCAGAGCATAAGCAGAGAAGGCTCACACCTGACTGGAAAATCCTATGTAGCTATACCCTTAACACGCTATTTTTGAAAAAAACATGCACAGTGGAAAGAGCTTTTTCCCAAACTAGGTCTGGGCTGAAACTGTAGATCCATTTAGCGCACACAAACACGTAAATTGTTAATCCATATAGTCAGGATTTAAATGACTTGCAACAGAATATCTGTTAACCCTCACCTCTCTCTGCACAGCAACCGAGGTCTTACTTGTAAAGCAAGGCACATTTAGTGCATCTGTAATTGCAAATAATACACATCCATCTCAACCAGATGGAAGATACAAATGCTCCAGAAGGATATTTTACATCTCAATCACTTGAAAAAACAAGCTCAGCATTAAGCTATTCTTCTACCCTTTTTCCACAACTACATATTTCAAGTCACTGCAAAGCAGAAAAGTCACAGGTCTAGGCAATGTCACACCTTAAGGTTGAAGTATCAGGGACATGCAGCGACTCCTTCAGACATTTTTGCCAAGATATTCCTATTTAATTGGAACAGTACTGGCTTCATGAGGGGAAGCAGCTCTTGGGCAAACAACTAGTTAAGAAATTCCAGCTGTTCAGAATCACTTTCTTTTCCACAGATACATTAAACACTTCCTATGCAGATTTTGAAAAACATCTTATCTCGCTGCATTCCCACAGACCACCAGCACCTTCCACTTGAAAGTAATTCAGCATTCTATTACTATACCATGACATTTACAAACTGGAAAGAAGGATAAAACAGAATCATGTGTACAACCTACTCTAATTCTACATTTTGTAGTCAAAATATGGGGTCCCAAGGTATCAGAGTATCCACTTCCACCCAGAAATCTTGAAAACCAGGAGTAAGACTGCTGGAAGAGTTTGGAGTGTGTCTTGCCTTTTTCAAAGGAATTACACAACACAGGTTAAGACATATCAGGCAATAAACCCCAAACTTTTGTGTTGGGCAGCATCCACCAGACTACGTGGCAAAACAGAAATAATTAATTAATCCAGATGTTCCTGGTGCACAGCTGACATGACCAAATAAACCTTGCAGAGAGGAGCAGACAAAGAGTATTTGAAAGCAAACAACTCACGTGCCATTCAAGAAACAATTACCACCAAGATACATTAGTTGCCTGAAAGTAGCCTTTCAAAGCCCTCCTCTATTAAGCACCAGACTATGTGCCATTAAAATCAGAGTCTTTAGTGAGAGAATAAAAGTTTTGCCTGTTACATAATGCAGCAAGAAGCACATGCTAGTAGTGCTCATCTCTCAGCAACAAAAAAGCACTATTTTTATTTCACTTTTGTATTATACAATTCCTCTATTTCTTCTCATAAGATTAGTATTTCTGTAGGAAATTCAGAGAACATTTTAGCAATAGAATGTCTTAGTGTCCCAAACACAGCACCATAGTATGAATTGTAGGCACATGCTGACAGTAATCTAACTTCTACTTAAGGGGAGTGCATTATAAATGCACTACTGAAATGGGACAAATACTCATGCAGGTCAGTTCTTCTCAATCTCCTTTAGTTGAACCAGCATAAAAAAAATTGTCAAGATCTTATATTTTTAAGCAGACATTTCGCAGTCAATTGGGTAATCCTGTGCATTTTGTGCAAACATTTTAGGCAGATGATATAAATGACCTGACCTTGAACAACATAGATATATCCAAGGAGTAAGAGAGCAGACCTTGCCTTTGACTAACAAGATTTCATGTCTATTACCTTCCAAATGATTCTTATGAATCACCAGGAAGCTGCAGTGGGGCAGTCCATCACCAGGTGGGTGCAGTATAAGCTGCCCACTTACAGCATGCACAATACTTTCCTGGGTAGTCTTCTCCACTTAGCTAATCAAACATACAAACCAAAGAAACAACCTGATTTGGGCTGACCTAAGTTTTCCACAATCATGCATTTATTTATTGCATTTGATCTTCCACTGATACAAATAGCCAACACTCTTCTTTCTCCTTTTAAAGACACTTCCAGTCTTTTAGTTGGCAATAGACAATTGTCAAATAATAGAACAGCAAACCCAAAAAGAGCAAGAACTGAATGCCTTCCCTGCAGCTCAAACTGAATAGCATGACTGGTTATCTTGCAACAGATATCGTATAAATTGACCCAGATCAAAGATAACTGAATGTAACAAAAAGTCATTTCAATTGTCCCCACTCACCTGTTGTGGAAGTTCACTGATTAGGTACTGAGCAAATTTTTGCAATTGGTCTCTTTGTAGCCGAGACAGAGACTCAGAAACAGGAGCTCGTAAGCACACTGCAGATGCCTGAAAGAGAACACATTAACAGGGCTGACTTAACGGAGCTGTGTCCACCAGAAGGACAAAGTGCCATGAACAGCAGCTACACTGACACGGAACATGCTTGGTCCTGATGGCCAATTACTTTTTTCTCTGAAATTATGTGGTGTGTTGCAGATAAGATGCAAATAAGCTGTCTAGGCTTTATAAAAACTGTTTTTAAGAGGTTTTTTCCAAGGAAACTGCTTTAACAGCTGTGCTTAAGATCTGTTGTTGCTAGCAATTGCACAAATACTGGCAGAGATTTCACAAACAAGTCTCTAAAATAGGACATTTTTCCTTAAGCTTCTGGCAAACCAACCAGCTCTGTGGGGGACTGTTTCACAGAATCAAAACCACCTCATTTATTTCATTAGAGTTTTCGAATTCAGGCTTAAAATCAGTCTCTTTCCATATCTTACAATAACTTAGATTATAAAAAACCCTCATCATTAGTTTCTTTTCACCTTTCTCACTTTATAGAAAAATAAATACCCTCCTTAAAATTTCAACTGTAAACAGGCAAAAGCAGTTTCTTAATAAAGATATTTCTGATATTGTGTTGTCTACATAGAATAATATACCCTGGTTGCTGGTGTCAGCAGGCAGTTTATAAAAACATGAAAATCCTTTTGCTATTATTTTTCAGGTGAAGAAAGGACTGGAGGGAAAAGAATAATTTTTATTTTATACAGGGTCCAAACTTTCTGAGTGTAATACAAATGAAAATTTGTTTTCTATCATCACTCTCCATAGCCACCTTTTATAACTCAAACAAGTAATTCAAAGCAGAACCCATTTTTTTGCTGACTCTCCAGTCCTAAGTACAGACAGTATACCAATATTCTGATGATTTCACAAGAGCATCAATTTAAGCCAATTATAATTGTCCATTGAGAAATATTAACCAGCTTCAGAGGGTTATTAGCATTTATTTAAGAATCTGGATATGACCACAAACATGTTACCTATGACTATTCTGTGACAGCAGAAAATCTGTGCCTTTCAATCATCAATGCTTAATCCTTCCTTAAGGTGTATTTCTCAGTTTCCCAAAGACAGAGGAAATTAAACTATGCAAGACTGAACGCTCAACTGGTGTATTTCATGTTGTTTCTACACATTTTCAACTGAATTTGGTTGGGGTATGAAATGCCTACTTTTTGCTCTACAGGAGGCCACACAGAGTAAAAGCTGTCATATGAAAACATACCAAAAGCTTAACTGACTTTGAAATCTACAAGTCAAAATTACACTTACCTGCCTCAGTATGTGTTAAAATGAACCAGTGAACATAAAGGCCAACAGTGACCAAAATTACTTTCCTCGTGCACTCTGATCAAATAACAAAGAGCAAGCTTTCAAATACCATATTTATAATGACTTTTGTTAAGACTAACTATTGGTGACCTTTCACTCCTTGCAAAGATGAAGAGGGAATGCATAATTCTAGCCTTTAAATGAGGAGCAGGAAGGGACCAAAAGGCACTCAGTATCTACCCTTAGCAATCTGCGTGTTATCCAAGGACATTCTACAGTTTAGTGCCCCAGACAATTCACTCTGCAGACTGTGAATGCACAACCTGTAACCAAAGTGCCAAAACCAGCTTCCCTAAAGAGAGTGTGTGTTGCACAAATCTGCCCCGAGGACAGACTCGCGAGGATGCCCAGGGGAGAGCAGAGCCGCGTCTCAGGCCTACATTGTGGATGCGGAAGAGGCAGAGCGCCACGACGTGGGCACACCACTTGGCCCCAGCCCCGCAGGTGCAGCTGCACGACGTGATCCTGCACCGGTCAAACATCACCGCCACGTTGTACGCGCCCTTGGGTGGCACCATCTGCGGGGGCACCACAGTGGCACTCAGATGGAAACCTGCCAAAATTCAAAAGGCCAGAGTTACTCTTCAGGTACTTGGGAAACAGATCCAGCTAGCATGGAAACCAAGGTATACGCCATTTAAACACTGAGCCAACACATCTCGCAACAACATCCATGTAAGGATGCACACAGATCTAGTCTCCAGTACTTGTTTCTTTCCAATCAGTTATGACTGAGTATTAGCAGAGAAGCATAATATGTTACCAGAGGTTCCAAAATGCCAGCTTTTAACACATTATTTTATTTATTTCTATTACTATTTAACAGAGAAAAGCAGAACTGGATAAAGTCATCACTGAAAAGTGTCAGGATTTGTTCACAGGGTCAAAGCTAGACTGTGCATATTCCAGGCATTCCTTCTGTGCTAACTCTGGCAACAGCGCAGAACAGGCGAGGTGACTTCTTCGGAATTATATTTAAGTCAATCAATGTTCACGTTTTACAGTCAACTAAAGAAAGCACCACTTAATCTGAACACTTAATTTCACTTTGTGGCTTTAGAAACTACTCATTGCTCATAAATTATGAGCCTCTTTGCAATTTTCTTAATAGCTCATTTTTATAAATCATCTACTCAGAAAACAAAAACCCCTCTTGCTTAGACTGAAATCAACGGAACAGGGAAATTTCAGATATAAGACTTGAATGAATCCATCCCCATTAATCAGTGATCACAAATGAACAAATTATGAATTTCATCTCAGGCAGGATGGCAAAGCACTTGAAAAAGGCTTAGCTTCATGTACTCTCATGTACAGCGCGCACCAGTTGTACTCATAATGCAGCTTCCTGTGGAGATAATGCACATCCAGAAGCACACATATTAGCAGGAAAAGGCCATCAGGAGCAGGAATCTTCTACTCTTCTTGAAGGTGCCTATCAGCAATTAGTCATCCTCTAGACCAATAAGTATCAGCCTCAGAACCCTTTTGCTAGTCTGGAATTCAGTTTTCCTGAAGCACAGAAAGCACTGAGGGTATCAAAGTCATAACCAAACTTCATTTCAACAGTCTTCCTTAACTGAAAAACTACGGCTTGGGAGAGATGACTGAAATAGTTTCCCCACCATCGGGAAAATGAAGTCCCTTCTAAATCCACACTACTAAGTTTTTATTATGGTACTGTGAGATCATAATAATGACAGTATTCAGGAGTGCACGTGACCTACTAAATCAATTCCATTTCAAATAATGAGCATCATTTCCTTCTCAGAATATAATCCCTGTACCAATTCAAACTTGCTCTTACCTTGCTTAACCTTTCTATTTCTCCTGTTCACCAGAATTAAAATCCTCCTCCTGATGTAGGTGATTATTTTGATTAGTACACATAATGCCACCCAAATTCTTCAGCCATTTTAACAATTGGAACAGAATCAAAACAAAAGAAGGCATTCATACAAAATTACTGCACCGCTTATTACTAGATACAGTTCTAATTTATGTTCTACACTTGACCAATACAACCCAAACAGTTCAGCTAGTCCTTCTGTTATACTGCAAGTACTTCAGACTAATGCCCTGATTTTCACATAAGCAAATTAAGCATTTCACAAGGTGGAATTGCAGCAATTCTGTTTCACTGCAAAAAAGAAGTACTCAAAAGGTGTTCCAGCCTGGATCGCAGCTATAAGCTCTTAGCAAGCCCCTGTCGCGACATTCGTATTTGTATATGAAGACAGTTAACTGACAATGCAATGAGGGAACAACACTTACAAACAGAGAGAACGTTAAGGGCTTTTGCATGACATATCACAAGCTTCAAATCAACCTGTAGCTTGATGAGCGTGTCTGACACTGTCACTGCTAATTCAAAGAGCACTGCCCAGTTAATTCTTTTGCAACACCAGTCTTGCTGTACTGAACAACTGTTTGTGGGATGACTCAGGAAACCATACCAGGAAAGAAATCTGAATTGTAACTAACGCTTTCTTCTACTAGGAAAAACTACAGAATCATAGAATGTCTGAGATTGGAAAATACCTCTAAGATCATCTACTCCAAGTGTTAATGTGGCAGTGCCAGGTTCACCACTAAACCATGTCCCCAAGTGCTACATCCACGTGTTTTTTCAATGCTTCCAAGGATGATGATTCCATCACTTCCCTGGACAGCTTGCTCCAATGTGTGACCACGCTGTCAATGAAGAAATTTTTCATAATATCCAATCTAAACCACCCCGGTGCAACTCCCCACCAGACAGTTTTTACCCAGCAAACAATGCACCTATTCAAACCATGAGCAACCAGTCTGTCCAAGAGAATGCTGTGGGAGACAGTGTCAAGGGCGTTACTAATGTCCAGGTAGACAAGACAAACAACCTCTCTCTCATCCACTAAGCAGGTCACCTTGTCCTAGGAGATCAGGTTGGTCAGGCAGGACCTGCCTTTCATAAAACCAGGATAGCTGGGCCTGATCTCCTGATTGTCCTGCACAGGCAGGGCAATGGCACACAAGATCAACTGCTCCTTGACCGTCCCTGGCACTGAGGTCAGGTCTGTAGTTCCCCAAATCCTCCTTCCACGCCTTCCTGTAGATGGGCTTTATATTTGCTAACGTGCAGTCAGCTGGGACCTCTCTGGTTAACCAGGACTGCTGGTAATGATGGAGAGTGGCTTGGTGAGCTCTTCCAACAGGTCCCTCAGTACCCTTGGGTGGATCCCACTAGTCCCCATGGACTTGTGTGGGATAGCAGGTCACTGACCATTTCTTTCTGGATCACAGGGGTTCCATTCTGCTCCCTGCCTCCCAGCTCAGGGGGCTGGGTACCCTGAGGGCAGCTGGTCTTGCTATTAGAAACTGAGGCAAAGAAGGCATTAAGTATCTCAGCCTTTTCCTCATTCTTTGTCACTGTGTTTCCCCCTGCATCCAATAAAGTAGGGAGATTTTCCTTAGCCTGCCTTTTGTTCCTGATGTGTTTGTAAAAACATTTTTGTTGTCTTTAAGGCCAGTGGACAAAGTTATGTTCTAGCTGTGCTTTGGCCCTTCTAATTTTCTCCCTGCATAAACTCACAAAACCCTTGCAGTCCTCCTGAGCTGACAGTCTCTTCTTCCAAAGGGTTTGACCAAACGTAAAGGCTGGAAATAATCAGCTGCTGCCTAGACTAGGACCTACGAAATAGAGATGGCTTCTTTTTCAGCCCATAGCCTATCCTTCTCACTGCTCTAACTCCAAAACTTATTCAGGAGAATCATCCAAAAGAAACATATGCTTCATGCTGGTTAAAATCCATTTTTCAGAATTTTAGAAGAGCTATGTCAATGTCTTCTGCTCTTAGTATTTATCATGAAACTCCTTTATCATGAAATTTCAGGTCTGTTTGATCATTTTCTAAGGTCTTATCAGTCCTCATGATTTCAGGTGGTATTGCACAAATTTTGAATACCCCAAGCTACTCAGTCAGCAACTTGAATGAAAAGATGTAAGTGAGCCATGAGCCAACAACACCCTCCTAGGAATACTTTCTGCAATACACCTTCCCAGATGTTTTCATCCCCATTTGGTTGTTGTGATGCCCTTACAACAATGACAGCAAACACACCTCTGCCTAGAATTTAAGAACTACTTCTCTCGCCTTCCCAAGGCCAACAGAAGCAAGAAAGCAAGAGCTGAACAAAAGCTTTTATACAGGTAGTAAAGCAAGGCTATTTTGGACACTTGTTTTAAGCCAAGGACCTCTAAAAAGTGGAGACTTACAGACACTATTCAAGGAGATGCAAAGTTAGAATTCAAACTGGACCTGCTGCTGCCTTCCTCAGCTGTTAAAAAGAAATTAAGGCTATGATAGAAAAAAGGTCCCTGAAAACTACAACACACCTGTTTGGTAAAAGCAATAATGTCATCAGTGCAAGGAGGGGTGGGGATGTGGGGATGTGATTGCTACAAAAGGAATGTGCAAGAGAAGGTCTACAAAACCAACTCTACATGTATACACAGTAGAACACTCTAAAAAAAGTGGGGTTTTAGAATGCCATGAAGAGATGCTACTGTTCAGAAATTACAGATATATATATGCACGTGGACAAAACTACTAAGATTAATCATTCATGTTTAAAAAATAATTTAAACTGCAAAGGGAAACGGGACAAAAAGAGCACAAAGCACATGTCAGGCTTTGTCCTATTGATCACAGCATCACAATGCACTACTCAACCCCTCTCCAAATCAAATCCTGTCTCAAGAGCTGCTTCATTTCCTGCATTTGTCAGTATATGAAACTCAAAAACTGCAATCACACACTTTAAAAGCATTTGGAGTAGACAACTTAAAATATATCCACACTATCTGTGCTTCTGGGCTGCTATTCATGGGAAAAAACCAGTCCCTCCATTAGATACAGTTCCTCTACTAAGGAGGAAGCAATCTTACTGTTTAAACAAAGTTTCTTCCTTCCCTTCCACACACATAATCCTTTGTCAAGAAGCCCAGTTGCTGTATGTGTACCGATGTATCCCTCAACACCTCCTGTTTTTCTCACCTCCTCCCCCAAGCACAGGTTTTATACGAGTATTTCCAGCCTTTGTTCACATTGTTCTGTTGACATTGCTCTACACGTCCTCGCCTTTTTAATGTATTACTAAAACAAGTTCTGACCACAGTCTCATTACTGCCTATTAAATATTCTGCTCTTTTCCACTGTGGAGGTCCCAGGAATTACTGAATTTCAGCCAGTTGCATTTTAACTCATTTTCTCTTTCTCAAACACTTGGCTTTGTGAAGTTTGGCAGATGCCTTAGAGGCCTCTCTCAGCATTTCAGTCCTGACATATGAATGCCCCCAAAAGACACCTTAATCCTATCTAGTTCAATTTCCAAATTGATGTTGATGTTCCAAAATTACTATCTGGTCTCAACAGCTATCTTCTTTTCTTTTAGTTCTCCCCAAACCTTTATAGTACATCTCTCTTTTATTCCCTTTCTGAGGGTTTCTTACCTAAATTCATTCATTTCACTGAACCCTGAGGATTAAGTATCAGTGGTACTATTAACTGAACAGTCCCCACAGAAGTCTCCATCACTCCTCACAGGAAAATAAAGGAAATTTCCTGAATTTCCTCCTTAACATTATACTGCTTTTAATATTACCATTTTTCTTACTAAAACCAGGCTCAGTTCCCACAAGCCAATTAATATTTTATTTCTGAATTGACATGGCCCACTTTGACATACTAGTATCTTTATTTCACATAATGCCTTCCTGACAAACAGCTGTCACTGAAAAAGCTAGCTCAATATTCTTGTTTGCTTCAAAGGATTTAATGAAAAATCCAGAGTCCAATTCTTTGTATAAGATAAGATTAGCTTCCATAGCCATAAAACACAAAAAGAACAAGATAAGGTAGGAAAAGCTATAAAACCCATTGTCCAATAACAGGGATTTCCGTCTGACAAAATACTACATGAGCAACTGTACTATTAATACAACTCTGTTGAATCAATTAAACCTTGCAAACCTCCTCTGTGCCACACATGCACTTCAGGCAAGGCATCCATTTGATCAGACAACTGGAAAGTCAAGTTCTCTTTAGGAATGAGCAATTTAAGCATTATGGAGCCAAAGGCTTCCGATGCAGTGTTTGCAAAACGCTGAGGCAGATTTAGGATCTAACTCTGAGAATATTTCTCACCTTTCAGTCCATTTACAGCTGAGCTGACTGATGTGGAACTAAACACAGCACTTACCTCAAGATACTACAAAGAACACATTTGACAGGGAGTTTCAGCCAGTATGCCACAAAAACTTGTCCTGAGACATGACCTTAGCACTGCTATCCCATTGCAGATATGATTTTGGGAATACGAAGTATCTAGAGATGCAGAGCTGCAATGTTCTTACCTATCTGGAGAGGGTCTTTGACAGCCCTCACCCGGAACAGCTGCTCCCCTCGCTGGAACTCGTCTGCACTGCCATTGGCCAAACACGAGTACAATCTGCCAGAGAGAAACGTAACACGTCAAGGTAGGTCTGGTCTTGAGAGACGTCACAGTGTCACCGCCTTTGCTGGCAGGGCTTTTGAAAAATCCTTACTATCTTAAATATGAAGTCCAGCTCTCTTCCGCCATTTCTACATCAATATTCAACCACAAAAATCACCAGTCTCTTTGTAACTGGGTTTGTGCGTAGCCACTGGCATTTTTAGGAATTACAACCTAAGGCTCTGAAATACAAACTCATTCATAGCCTAACACTAAGCTTTTACATAGACTATAATTCAAGGTCTAATGTTCGCACGCCACAGTAAAAACTCCTTCTAGAATAATTACCTGCATGCTCACTGAGGTTTTTTACACCTGTGCTCATCAGAATAGTAAGCATACACAACCAGCTGGCTTGCTCTATTCCCTCACATGTGTTCTTAATTCAACACTTCTGACATTATCTTCCCCCACCTGATACCAGAACCTTAGACAAATGTATCCAAGAAATTTCAGGAGGATTCTTTCTAAAAGAGTGCAATATCACTACTTTGCAACAAAACTCCGAATGCACAGTCACATGGGTAGGCCTCCTACAGCATAAAGGCTTAAGCAAAGCTTGGAAAAAGGTCTAAAATCACAGATTTTTCTGACTTCGTACTCATACAATTAATGTGGAAATACATAGTCATCTGACTGTATGCACTGATTACAGACTTAGCAAATTCTGGTTCTTAGCCAATTAGGTTCTCCTAATTACACCAAGGAAAGGTTTGCACAGCCAGCCCTCCCCAGCAATTTCTGAGCCCAGTTAAAGCTCTGACTCCAGCAACAGATTCAAACTGGAAAGATCACTGTGTAAGACTAACATAAGGACAGAACTCTACAAAGTAGTTTTCCTTAGGCAAATTAAAGGGTGCGTTTATTCTGCTGTCATTTCCATACAGAACCTGGACATGTACATGCTCTTCCTGCGACACATGCAGGGCAGCCAACCCCGAAGTAAAACCCCGTATCACAGTAACGTATCCATGAATTACAAAAGGCACATGGGAACTGCAGAAGCACCAGATATACAGGACATCAAACGGGCAACGATTCTCCTCGAGTGAACAGAGCCTTTTCTTAGGCATCAATGAAAGAGAAACATTATTCATTACCTGATATCTTCCTCATTTTCTGGGAAACTCCAGAAGGCGATTCGAAGTTGCAGTTGCTCAGGCACTGGAGGATAAACTTTCTCCACTACTTCGAATGGAATGTGAAATGCAACCTGTTTTGCAGACAGTTCCACCAATGGGATCACCAGCCCATCTAGCAAGACAAGAAACAAAATGCAATTAGCCATTCAGAGAACAAAACTCGTGACAGCCTAAAGAGATAGGACCAGGGAGCTCTTCCTCTTTTGTCTCACCAAGTTCAAGACCATTTTTGACAGTAAAAGGCAGCACAAAAATCTTCTGAAGAACTGCCTCTCAACTTTATCTTTGTTTTCAGCCCCTTAGGGCATGGGCACACAGTCCTAAAAACAAAGTCCTTAGCCAAAAGAGCTTCATTAGCCTAGCAGACTTGAACTTTGTCTCCTGACAAAACTGATGCCATTTGACAAGACTTATGGCAAGCAAGTATTTTTCACACATTTCTGTTAGTATGTGGCAGCAACATCCTGTGCACTGCAGATTACACAAAGAACTGTTACAGTGTATATGCACAAGTAGTAATGGAAAGGTTATCCAGGAAGTTTTAGTACTGACTTTTTTGCTGATATTCAGTATTCAGCTATTTACAAGTTTTTTATTTCAATTAGTATTTGTTGGTTTACTCCCTTCACCACCATCACCTTTTATATAATACCTGTCTTTATATTCCAGGTTCTTTACAGAAGCAACTGGGAATTCACATGTTATTGCAGTGCAGACTATAATTGAGCCCATGAGGATCTTAACTGGAGGCACCAAGAGCTTTATGGGAATACATTTAATCACCACCTTTCTACCAAACTAACTCCACTTCTTATGTTAAGTGCAGGTGAAGACTTCTTATCATCAGGCTATGGGAGCCTTATGTTTCTGCTTTGCTCTGACCTACGTCACAGTTATACAAAACGCCAGACTAGTCTTATCTGCAAGTGCCTCTCTGCTTTACTGAGATCACTTCCTGCTCCATCACTACAGCAGCCTCCGCTCCCTCCATTCCCGTCCTCCAAGAGTCTAATTAATTCCATTTCAGATATTCAATATTATGTCTCTTCACCTCCCTAACCAGCTTCTAAAACACCACTGGAAGCCAGAATGTAAACCGATCTGGCCCTCAGCTTTCTGTCCCCACTGGCCTTCAGGCAACATATCAAAGGAAAACTTAAGCCCTGATGTCAGTAAGTGCTTTCTCACCCTGTGTCCAGAGACACCCTCCAGTCCCAACAGATGGGAAAGAGCTGGGATAGGAGAAGGCTTTGAAAGGGCACGCACACAGCAACGCAGCCAACATCTCGCCAGACTTGCCAAATGGAAGGGTTACGTAAATATGGAAAGAAAACACAGTCTTCAAACATCCACATTTATGATATTTTTATTGCAAAGAAATTAGATTCATTAGGCAGCATTCCCTTCTCCCAGACAGAGTCAGTCTTTTACTGTCAGGGTTGTTTCTCCATCACCAGTGAATTTACTCTGTTATAGACCCAGTCTCTGTTTTACAGTGCTATGCTCCCATTCACAAATGTGAGAGAAACAGACTGTAAAATGAACAAAAATGGGAAAATGGAGCACCCCTTTCTCTACAGCTAGGAGATAAACAAGATTTTGGCAGAAAAGTCATCTCATTTCCACTTCTGACAACCAGAAGGGATGTAAAGCTTTCATCAAGTCACTTAAAAATACTGCTTTTAATTCATCACTAAAAAAAGTACTGGTTTTAATTAGTGCAATGTAGTTAAATTCAATATAATTTCTGGTGCTACAGTAGTAGATACCACAGAAAGTCCAAATTCAGGTACTTTCATTCTTGAAATTATTCTGAGCAATGAAAGGAGAGGTACTTCTCACAGTTTAAACTTCACTTCTTATATAGAGGTACTTAATTCGTCTTTCATTACACAATACTAGAAAAGAGAAAACATCTAAACAGCCTCTACCAGGTACAAGACTCAAAAGACTGCACTACCAAGCAAAACACCTGAATATTTTCCCAAGAGCTGCAAGCCTGCAGCCTAGATGGTATTCCTTTCCACAAGGATCTGGTGCTGGGTATGCAGGTTAGATTAGAAATGCTAAAGACAGAGTTGACAAAAAAGCAGCAAAGAAAAACACATTCTGCTTACTATTCTATCAGTACACCTTACCCTTAAAAGTATTTTACTTTACTGTCGTGATGGACTAGGACACACACACAAACTGAGTCTCAAAGGCACTGGCAGAGCAGTACCTGACCTAGCACTGGCAGGATGAACACTGTGATCACCCTCCGAGCTCTCCATTACACTCTTTCAAACTAAATTAAACTGCTTGAAGAAAAATACTTTGGCAAGTGTTACAGAAATTACCACTCCTGAGGAAACATTTCTTCCAAGAGGGAAGACATCATGAGCCCTCCTCACCTGCTCCAGAACAAGTCAGCCAGCTTGATTTTAACAGTTTTACACGGAGAACTAAGGGACAGGCTGGCTTTGCATCGAACGCATTAACTCATTCATCAGCTGGACTGTCTCAGTAGTAATCAGCACTCAGGTGGCCAATTATCTGGCACATCACCACCCACAGTCAGACATTCAGAGCACACAACTTACACATCTTCAGAACAGGGTGAAAGCACTAAAACCTGGCAGGCAGAAAAACAACCTAAAAAGCAATAATCTTACCTACAAGGTCATGTAGCTTTCTAAAATCCTGAATTTACTGTAAAGAAAAAGAGACATGCAAAAAAAAAAAGAAGTTGAAAATAACTGAGAAGTAGAAAATAATTTTTCAATCATTCTTTAAGGGTGAGGGAATTCATAGCAGCTAGTTTGGCACATGGTTAAATGCTGAAACTAAGGAGATAATTGCCCTAAGTTTCAAAGGTGGTGTCCTCTGTGCAGCCAAGAGGGGACCCTTATCAAGAATATGACTCAGAGCATCAGAGGGTGTTTTCCCATTAGACTGCCTGTAAAGTCAGCTGGACAGTCCTACTTAGGAGCATTCAAAGTCTAGTTCAAGCACCTATTTGATTCTAAACAGAGATCCATTCCAAAAATTTTATCTTTAAGACACACAAATCCAGGCTTGGTGGATTCATACGTGCTTGTATCAAAAGTTATAACCAATAAAACAGACAAAAGGTACTCTTGGGTTTTATAATAAACATTTTAGCAAGAAAAAAGGAAGTCCACAAAAAAAAGAAGGAGAAAGCATCTCAGCTTTTGCTAAGAAAGCAAAGATAGGGGTAAGAAGACTGCAATTTAATATTGAAAAAAAGATACAGCAGTGAAATCAAAGATGTAATACAAAACAAAGCTGACAAATACACAAGACAAATCTATCCAAAAGAGAAAATAATCTTAAATTGTGGAGCAAACTAAAAAAAAATCACTCTTCTTGGGAAGCAGACATGACCCAAGCAGAACAAAGGAAACATTTCAAGTCCTGGAAGAATGAAAATACAAGCAAAGCAAAAACAATCTCAAACAATTCTCATCTACAGGACATTTTCCACATAGAAAGATAAAACTGTTACTGCAGAATGCACTTAAAGCATTTCTGCTTGTTTTATTTAAGTGCCTATCAGCAACAAACCCTTTGGCTTAAGTCAGTGATTGCCTCTCTGATATCCCTTAAAACCAAAACACGCTGAGAATTCTCATACAAGGGCAAGCACAGCAAGCACATTTAACCATAACACACCTAAACCAACTCTTCAAAAATATTTGTTTTCTTACTGGTTTCTGTACATTTCCTTCTAAAATGCTGCTGTTGGTTTTACTTTATTCTCTCGTTCTTTTTCCCCTCAGAAATTTATTCTCAGAGTTGATGTCTTTAAGAAGTATGTGCCATAGAAGTATATTCCTTCAGGGCTTAAACTTGACAAGAAACATCAGAAAACTTTGTCTTGAAATCTGTAATACTCAAAGGTGAATGCTGTGAATGTACTTTAAAAACAGTTTCCCAAGGTGAACATTGCAAAACAAAACATGAGCCTTTTAATTAAACATTTACTCGTTCTTTCAAACAAATGATATTCACATCATTTAGGCCATTACTCATATTTTATTCCTCTTCCATTTTACCATGTAATCAACATCGTATAAAAAGCAACATGTGCATATAAAAATAACAAAATCCACCTCTGAGCTGAGGGTCAGATATATGGTACGTAACAGAAGAATTTTGAAAAAGTCTGAAAGGAATATACTTTCTCTTCCTTCAAAAACACTTCCAGGCTTTTCAAAGCTCCCTTCACCAGGCACACGAACTTTAGCTCCCTCTTGAGAGGGTCATTAAGAGCAGAAGCGATTCCATGTGTCACAGACACACCACCACCGGCTGGTTTTCCCCCAGGAACGTGTTGCCCAGGTAGGTCCCAGCCTTACACAGTCAACAGAGAGGGAACACCTCTGAAGTGCTGAACTGCTTTGGAAGCACCAAGGGTACATTTGTGTCCACTGGCTGCTCTGTGGTTTCAGGCACAGACTTGTGAGGTGTGTGGCAAATACCTGCCATACAATCTCCCAAACTTCAGGCAACATTAATAAAAAATACAGCAACTCTATAATGCACTGGTACATAATACATAGAAATTACGGAATACTAAGAGCATCCTTGAATAGCATTGGAATCACAACCTTGGGAGTAAATCAGACTAAGCACATTAAAGTATAAGCTTTGTTATGCAGTCACAAACAGAAGAGCTGTTTGCAGAAAGGTAAAGGCAAAGTTCTCCACCTGACTAGAGGAGATTCTGCAGCTCCTCTGTGCCTGTAAGACTTTGAACCTGTGAAGACTTGACTTGGAACATATGAAATACTGAAAGACAACCACCAGGCTCAAGAAGGAAACCAGATACTCAACACTAAAAGAGCAACTGAAATAGCTAATATAACTTTGAATGTACAAACGAGAGAGTGCCAACACACAAGCACTTAAAACAATACACGTATTTACCTTTAAACATTCATGCCAAAATGGGTTAAAGTTGGGGGAAGGAGGATTTGGGATAAAAGAGTGTAACTAAACTGAGAACATCCCATTGTACAGGCTCCCAGATGAACTGCTGGAGCAGCTCTGAAGCCATGCCAGGTAGCAAAAGAAAGATTACCTGGACATATGCCGAGAGAAAGCTACCTAATAAAGTGCATTTGACAACACAGAAAACCTCACTTCAAGATGCTCTCTCTTTCAGGCCTGTATTCTGATTCTTATGATTAGGAATTAATTTCCCTTCAAAAGATCCTCCCCTTCTCAGTTGCAGAGCACCTTTTCAAGTCTCACAGCTGGTCTCAGCGGTGTTCAAAGTGGACACACACACATCCCAGATTGCTTCAGCTCAGCTGGAGCCGCGGGGTGCTCGTACAGCAGCACAGCAGACATGCCAAGCACTGAACAGCCACTAAGAAGGAACTTTCTTGCCCCAAATACTGGACAAGAGAAAAAACCCAACTGGTCAGCTGAGGAGTGAAGGCCCCAAGACGGAACCAAGACTCTGCAACATCAGAACCTGCACCCAGCTGAAGTCCAGCCTGACCACATTCAGAATGAAGCACCTGAAAAGCTGAAGACACCTGCAATATTCACATACTGACTCCCAGCTGTCTTCAATTCTCCTGCCTCAGATTACTAAGTCCATGCCATTTCATACAAAGAGGAGAAAACCACAATGTTCATTGTAAAGAAAACCAAGCAAACCACAATATTGCTAAAAAGCAGAAGTTTGTTTTTCTTTTACAGATTAAGGAAAGTGATGGGAAGATACAGGTTCCTGATGCCCCAGCTATTTGAGAGTGTCCATCTTAAGAAGACAAGCAACTCCTTTACACTGGAATTCATGCTGTACAGGGTTCAGTAGAGTTCCACCTATTTGTTTCTCAGCTACTGCCCACTGCAAACCAACTCCCTGTAAAACACCTCAGCACCCACAAAGCCAGCTGCAACAACAGATGGGGAACAGTAACCTTTGTGGAACTCACCTGCCTGAGTTTGTCACATGCTGTAACACACCAAGGGGGTTAGACAAGACAAGAGGAGGGATCCAGTGATGGAGACAGGTGCCACAAATGCTGCTGCTGCTGGACTGCTAATCAAGCCTGCTCAGAAAACAGACTGGAGGGAACATTCTCACTTGAGGGCTCCTTTGGTTTTGTTTTCTCTTGATGTTTCTGTACTTTTAAGACATCCACATGCTCAGAACAAGCATGTGCAACTAAACCAGCAAGGACAGGGCACTGTAATGCAATCCCCAAGAGTTTCATGCAGTTAGCCACAAGAACATCTCTAAAAATACGGCTTTCCATGGCAGGATGATATTCTGATCATGCAAGAATAAAAATATTTATATGCACACATGCTCTTAATAGCTGAAAACACAGCCCTGCAGAGAACCAAATGATCAACAAATTAGCAAAATGCTCCAAAGTTTGAATCATTACCACATTGATTCTTCCACAGGATAAAGAATTAAAAAAGAACTATCAGGATTATTTCTTTTCCTGTCCATGTAATGCACTTGTTAAATCTGCAAATTACCCTTCTTACTGCCTGTCAATAGTGCAGAACTCTCAACCAAAAATCTTGTGGTTTTTTTTTAATTTAGAAACAGATATTCTTCTCTTGTTTGCTGTTTTCTTCCTCCTCCTCCACTGCTACTACCCCAGTAAGCTTCCTAACAGTACTAAACCCCTAATGAGATCTGTGTTTACAAAACATTCTTATACCTCTTATTTCCTCAACTAGAATTATACAACTCTATCTGAGCACAAAAACATTTTGCAGCAGTGAAATGACACTGAAAATAATGTCAGAGTAACAAATACAGAAATACAAGACCAGACTGAAAGCAAAAGAGAATGTGGGGGAGGCCTCCACCAGCCCTAAGCCACAGAACGACATTGTTATGTACAAAACAGATGAGAAGACAAATAAGCAACATAATTTTTTCATTAGCATTTACTGGATAAGACTGATGAGATTCATAGCCACAAACCATTAAAAATACACATCCCAGATGGGCAGATTACGGTCCAGAACTGGAAACCTCACACTTAACTGACAAACTGCAGCAACTATTATTACACAAATTCCGTTTCAGCCATCACAACATTTTCAGAATTGCCTGGGGTTTTTTTAATCCATTGTAAATGGGTTGTTTTATCATAGGAGGGTGTCCAATTCACCCCCCATCTCCATCACCTACAGCACAGTCAAATTTCATCTGAATTCAATTTCTGAAAACTGCTGAACACGACAGCACAACCAGCTCACACATGTAAGTCAAAGTATTTCCTGGCTCACACTGTCTCTGTTGCTGGATTTGGATTTCCCTGCATAATGAAAGAAGTACATGTTTTGGCTGACTGCACACACACATCTCCTGACATCGTAACTTCGGCCTTCAAGATTGAGATATTTTAGGAAGCAAGAATTAGCTCCTTCTGTAAGGCAGGCCTTAACATGCATCAAAGTATCAGAAAAAACAATACTCAGTTTTATTTGCACACAAGGCCTGAAGAATTGCAGCATACAGTATATTGTGGATATAGAGGGGATGAGTGGGTGGGGAGTTTAAAAGTGTCAGTAATTTTAAACCTGTTAAGGCTTGCAGTTTCCTTCTGGTCATCTGACTGACTAAAAAAAACCCCAAAACATTTCTCACAAACACATTATGCAATGGTTTTCTACATTCACTCTGTGGATGCACACAGAGGTAAACAAAAACCCCACAAACAAAAACCAGCTGACAGCTCACCTGTGCAGAAATGGCATCACCATCATGCCAAAATCAAGCATAGGAACTGCATCCCAAAACAGTCTCTTTAAAGAACCTGAGCAGCTAACAGATAAAAGATCCCACATACTCAGCACAACTCCAGCTGTTTCAATATTGCACTGACTTAAAAACCATTTTATCTTCACGTTACTATTTTTCAAGCTAGATATTTTAAGTTACATCTTCAAGTGCTCCATCTCATGCCAGCTCCTGGTGACACTTCCACAATATTTCACATGGCATAAAAAGCGCAAAAAAAAAAGTGGTGAGGTTTTATAATGCTAAGCAATAACTGACCAGAGAACTAAAACTTGGAAGATGTGTGAGGTGTGTGTAAGATCCAAGAGTCCTAACACTCTAAGAATCTAAATTAGTAAAGAGTATGACAAAAATCCCACAGCCATGTCATAACTTTTCCTAAGGTAACTCATTATTTCTTCTTGATAGCAAAAACCTTCAGCCAGTAGCAAAACCTTCTACTGCTACATAAAATGGTCTTAATCTGACTTCAGAAAGGCTTCCTTTGAGATGATGTCGTTTCCAGGGTCCTCCTTTTAAAGCTAAAACAATGTTGAAACAAGCCAGCCGACACAGGTGAGTTGGGGGGGTTCTATGTCAGCCTGCACAGCACTCAGTAATACAGGCAGCAACATCTTGTTCTGAATTTTGACTGATTGGTGGCCAAAATATTCCTCTTTCTTCTTGCCCTGTCTCCAAATGAGATTTCTCCCTTGAGAATCAGACCTCGCAGTCCTGTGCCACACCAGGTAAGAACCTGAGACACACTGGGAGCCATTCCAGGTCCTCCAATGACACAACAGCTACTCAGATCACTCTGTCAGACAACTCAAACACAACTTTGTTTGGAGACTTCCACAAAATGATTCAGAAACATTCTTTCATCCCACAGAATATCAGTATTTGCCATAATTGGACTGCAGCAACAGCAAGCAACAATACTGTTACTCTGGTCACAACCTGTGCGATAGGGTGCAATTACATTTTAACCCAATAATGTGGTACTGGCATTACCAGGGGAAATTGGAGGTGCCCGTACTGCTGAACAGACCTATGCCAGAAGAAAAAGACAGGACTGTTCAGAAAATTATGCAAGAAACAGCTCCTCGTGGCAGGAGGCTACAAAGGATGTGAAGATGGAGGCAAACTTCTCAATACCTTCTTGGAGCAGCTGCTTGTTTCCAGTCCTCCCAATTTCATCTGCAGTTTCCTGTGTCAGCAGCAACACTTTGGGAGGCAAAAATTCTGAAGAAATTCTCTCTTTAGAGCAGCATGAATGCTGGTAGAAAAGCAACCCCCCCTCACGTTAGAGCTCCTTTCACCACTACTAAACGTGACTAGAGAGTTTGAGTGTGCCCCTGTAAATTTTAATTGCCAAGCAGGTACACCTGCTTTGTAATCATCCCTCTTAATAGACAGCAAAAGAGCTGCACACCTGAAAACCTTTCTGCACTCCAAGGAGCAGGTGTCTGAAGAACACATTTCCCTTCTTTCCTTACAAAACTTGCATTCTTTAAGTCCTTAAAGCATTATAGCTACAACACGCTACTGTATTAGAAACCAGATCTCTACAGAGAAAACCACTTGAATTGTGTCTCAGAATGTCAGTTCACAGAAAAGGTGGAAAGCTACAAGCTGTATTTGGTAAGAAAAATACATTTGATGAGGAAGGGGGAGAAAAATGAACCCCAAATTCATGATTAGGTTTCATGACTCCAGGACAGAAACACCAGCACATTCCTCCATCATTAAAAACTTCTGAGTCCTAAGATCCTACTCCCCTACATTCTGCCTCATGGTTCACATTAGATTTCATTGCAGATGTGTACAAGGAACCCACAGAAAACATCCATTGTAGGAAATGTAAGAACCTCTTCAAACACAAATCAAATCCAGATCAGAAAGGTGTATTTTCCACTAGACTTTATTGCTTCTCCCATGTAATAACTGAAAATCTGCACAGGGTTGTGCTGATGAAACTGGAGTATCCAACGGCATGCTGATATCTTATGCCAGTAGTTCTATTTGTCTCTTCATAAACCCTGCATCTCAAGAGCAAATTGTCAGTAAGCATTTTTTTCCTCAACTCTCACCTACTCTAACATGACTGAGATCCCAAAACTGTGGTACCAGCATCAGGCAGGCAAAGCAGCATTTTCAACTTGACAACCTCCTCTGGAAATTCAGACAAGAAAATTCTTAATCCAAACACCCTTCCATTTCCCTCCCTAAAAAGTTAATTTGTCTCATAAAAAGAGCAGCCTGGGCAAGCCACTGACAGCTGTTAGAAATCCTAAAATGAACAGCAGACTTTTGTAAAGCAAGACAGACAGTGCTACAAAACACTGTACTCATGCCAGTGCTGGCCAAGGTTTCACGACAAATTGGGCAGCTTGCATTCAGAACAGCTCCACAGCTGATGCAGCAGATCAGCTCCAGGCAAGTCATTTCCCCTGCACTGCTGCTCCTCGCTCCCTCACCCTGCTCAGAGAGCTCCGTGCCCACCCAGGGCTGCACATCCACAGCACAGACACCCAACAGCCCCTGCTCCCTGACGGCAGGCTCAGCACCACCACCAGTTCCAGGCCTGCCCCATGGAAGGTACTTTAAAAGCTCAGAATTCAAAACTGTCTCCAGTGGCCTATGACAAAAAAAATTTAGGCTACAAAAAAAAAAGTTACAAAGACCAACAAGGACCATACATTCTTCTGAATGTAGATGATAGAACATAAATACAAATCAGAAGGTCTGACTGCATCACAGCTCAGAATCAATCTCTATCAAGAAGTACTGATGTTCTCAGACATGAGGTCATACAAAACACCATGCAAACTCTACTTTTTAATGTGCTGCTCTGTACCATTAGTAACCATCTTTCAGTATTACATGCAAAATTAATCTTTAACCAGCTTTTTTCATGTGTCTGAATAAATCCCAGAGCAGTGCCACTTGGCCTCCAAACAAATGCACCAGCAAGCACTGAAGAGCTGCCTTACTGAGCGCATCAGCAGGATACGAGGCCACTTTTGTTGGGGCTTACGGGAAAGTTATTGTCTGAAAAGAACAGGTAAAAGATGAAGCATTCTCACCTCTAGAGTGAAAAAAAAAATAAAAATCTGTCAGGAACTAAAAGAAGACACTAACTCTTAATATTACCAGTGGGAAATCATTAGAGGTTTAAATATCTATTTCATAAACACAAGTCAAAAGAAGTTGGGTATCTAAATGCTTTTGAAAAAAATCCTACCTGGCTCCTCTCTGTCTCTGGTTTTGTAAGAATCTCCCCAAATGGAAGGTCTCTGCAAATGGAAGGTCTTTATGGGAGGCTACAGAGCTCCCTCACCCACGCCCATCAGCTGCAGTGTCCAGACCAGTCCCATGGCTGCTCCCTGCCCCCTTAACTCTACCCCACTGCTCCTCACACCT
>JAOXXN010000082.1:14817048-14846092 GCA_026770055.1 Myrmophylax atrothorax
GTTCAAATCAGCTGACAGCCCCAGGCCTAGACTTTTAAAATCCCAAATTTAGGCCCACCTAGGTGAAACCATAACACCTTGCAAAGTGCTGTGACAAAGAGCTGTAAAACTTACCATTCAAAACTTTAATGCATTTCCCGAGGTAATTTCCCATGTATTCTTGAGGGAAGAAAAGTAGATTTATGTAATTCTTTGGTCACATTTAGTCTTGAATTTAGCAACCCATATTTATGTAGGATGGTTAAATATATTATTAATAGGATTTTAGTGCATAGGGCATGCTCTTTGCTTATTTTTTCAGGCATCCTGTGTGTGGACACTCAAGACTCATCTAAAGAGAGGCATCTGATTCAAACAGAGCATCACCCCAGTGTGTCAACACAAAATTGCATCAGTTTAACCAAACTGTTAAACCCACGTAGCTGTGAAGACAAGCCTTGCAAGACAATAAAGATTTCTCAAGTCTTAATCAAACTAGCTGTGGCTTAAATACGTGGGGAGTTAAAAGCGTTTCTGTTGAGACCTCAGCAAAGTTGTGCTGAATCACAGAATCTGCTTCTTAGTCTTGCTAGAGATAATGAAATGGTAAACCTGAAGCAAAGGAGCTCTCCTCCAGTGTGCTTGGTTACTGGTTCAAGAAAACCACAGTGTTCAGTGGTCTGAATAGTACCTTTGTGCCCTCTTAAATAGATCTCCATCCCACCACTGGAGGTTGCAATCCTACTTTACCTCCAGCAAGCCTGTACATGTGAGGAGGGGAGGAAAAGAGTAAGGAACTAACCTTTCGAAGCACATTTTCTGCTTTGTATACAATTCAGGTTTTAGCAGAGCAGATTAGTTAGATTGCAAAGGAGAGGGTTTTGTTGTTATTTGAAGTGGTTTTGTTCTGTTTCTAAGAAATCTAAGAAAGTAACAGAGAAGTATAAACTTGTAAAGTGGTTTCAGCTGAGCTGTCCAGTTACAGTGTCATGGTAAATCCGTGCCCACGCTCTCTGTTTCTGCAGTGACAAGGGCTCACTGTGCAGGCCAGCCCGTGGGCACACAGGACAGCACACCACTGCATGACCTGTTCTCATGGAAACTTTGGACAGAGAGCTGCTGCTGGCTCCTGAGCCCCAGGGCTGGCATCGGCTGGAACCAAAACATGCTCAGCAAACACCTCTCAACAGGGTTAATTTGCTGAAATTTGAATTCCTGTCCACTTGTTTCTTCTGTTGGGCAACAACTGAACCTGAGTCCAGCAGTGAGTTCAAACTGTTCCCAGCTCGGCCCTTAAAGCCACAGGTGCCCTGATGTTGCAATGAAGGCCAGTGCAGATATAAGGGATAGGAGGAACAAGGCCCTTAGCTGACATCAGAGCCGCACAGCTCCACAGCTTCTTTTTGGTAAAGCTGATCCAAGCCATTTGTTTCTTCCTTTCAAGTGACAGGCTAGTTTTGAAAATCTGCAAAGAGAAGGGTGCCTTTTACTTCTGGCAGAATGTGTGGGATTTGAAGAGCAGAGAGAAGATCAAGTAGTACACCAGGGTTTCACCAATTTGTTTGAATTTGTCTGTTCTATACCTGTCCTCCATCAGCACATCTTAAATCCACATGTTTTTTCTAAACATCGATGACTCCAGCTGGATCATCCACATACTTTTTCTGCTGGCTCTACTTCCTCTTTTTACTTTTGCAACGTAAACAGAATTCCATAGAAACCTCTTACCAATGCCAGATACCCCTTCTAGGCAGGCTAGTTTGAAAGCAGCACAGGACCCAGCCCAGCAACCCAAGGCAGTCTGAGCACTATCCTGTCTTCCTCCATTGGAAAGAGGAATTGTATCCAAGTAAGAATTTTTTAATGTCAGCGGTGATACCTGAATTCCCTCCTTCCTCTCTCCCAGTGAATATGGTAGCTCTCCTAGTAAAGTCTGAAGTAAAGCCCAGTTTTGTCCTGATGGACATTTCAGTTTCAAAATCCAAAGCTATCCTACAGCTGGCAATCTGAACCAAGTAAGCTCATGCCAAACACTCCTCCCAAGGCTTTCATCACATGAAGGCAGCAGTCAAGTGCTTTAATATAAAAGACAGCATTTGACAGACTTGTAACCTTAAGCACAGCTTCAGGGTTGTTCTTTCCCAGGCAGTGACTACAGAAGAGCTGCAGGACTCCTGTGATGGACCAGTGCCCGCTGACACAGGGAAGGCCAACTGAAATGCCTGCACTCTGCTTCCCAGGTTTGCACAAGCAAGAGAGGAAATGAAGGTGGGTTAGAAAACCCCAAAGGCAGACATGAAGCAAAGAAAGTGTTAAGTACAAGCAGTTCCTTCTCCAGTCAGTGCATGTCAGTTCCCAACAGCAGGCTGGAGTCAGTACACACAAAAAGTTACATGCTACAGTATTTGGAGTCTGCAGGAATCAGCTACACCAAGCTGCAGTCTAACCCTCATGACTTGGGAAAGTCAGTTCAGACCTTGCAAGGAGCTGGACTATGCTTCAAAAAAGCCTTTTTGTACAGAAATTCGGGTTTCAGCAGTGCTGACACAGGAATCCTAGACTGAAAGGAGACTAATTCATGCTGAACAAGTTTGTATAAAAAAGTCACCTATAACAACAAAACAGAAAGCTGACATATTAAAGCCTGTTAAGTGCAATGAATTAACCTGCTCCTTACCTGTTCCAAATGGCCAAAAATATGGCCTTTGAAGAACTGTTGCATTTCATTGTAATGGCAGTAACGTGATTCTGACTTTGCAACATGCTTTAGCATGTTGAAGCTTCTCTAAAAACAACACTGCGACACTTAATTAGCTCAATTCAGTGCTGAAAAAAATCCTAAAACCTGCCCTTGAAACAGATTCCTTTATTAAAAATAAGAAAGAGCCCCACACAGTCACAATATAATCCATTTATTAGCATACCTTGTGAGCCATTGGTGTTGATCCAAGAGACACAACTGTTTTGGCACTTGACTGATTTCAGAGGTACTCAGTTACTGGCTAGTAGAAAGGGATTTTAATAGAACTGAGTGGGCTATTACACAAATTAATTTTTCCTCTTGATGCGGAAAATTAAATATTTTTCCTAACAAGTGAAAATACAGCCCAGGAGACATGCATTGGTCCAGGTTGCAGTGCCTCATTCTACAAGGAGCAGTTTGGTTTCCACCAGAGGTGATTCTAGTCCCTCTAGCTGCAAGAAATTCCTGGGGGGTCTACTGGGATAGTGTTAAATACCACAGTGCAGTTCACCTCTCGAAAGCTTTCATCTGATTGCTGAATATGCACATAAAAGTCTGTCTTCAAGTGGTTGGAGGATCACTGTAGCTCTTTTGGGGTGAAGAAACTTCAGGATATTGGCTTCAGAAAGAAAGGAAGACAGACAAAAGGCAGACCTACCTCTCTTACCCCTGAGATGGCAAATATCCACATTCCTGGTTCCTCACCAATGCCTCCACTAATACCTTTGAAAAACTGATCTGTTATTCTCTGCTACAAGTGTACAGAGATTACAAGGGTAATCAATGTCCTGTCCAGGTTAATAAACAGCCACCTGATTAATTACAGCATACAACATAATTCATAGAAATCATCAGAACAGTGCTCAGTCACAGGAAAGGGATCAATATTTAATCCAGCTTTCACTGGCCAAAGCACGGATGGCTATCAGTGCAGGCATTGCAGGTCAGGAAGGCACCAGCACTGGGGAGCCTTTGGAGCACTGGGGTTTTCCCTCAAAGAGAAATACCTGGACCACTAATAGCTGCTCCTCGGACCCCTACCATAGCCACATTTCTCCTCCTGCCCCTGCTCCTAGCCAGTCATAGTGATGTTCCCTTTCTCACAAAACCAGCATGTGCCACACTGCTATGGGAAATTGTCTCACAGCATGCACATGGCACAGTGCAGCCACAGCAACACTGACTGAGCTGTCAGTCCCTAGAAATAGAGTCTATGCATTAGCCTCATCCCACCGAGCAATGCTGCGAAGGTGGACTGCAGCAGCCCTACAGGTGCATCAGCCAAGGCGAAGCTCTACACAGATGTTTGGGGGCTCCCTGCCCAGAGCTCCCCAGACATTGCTGTGAGCTCAGTGCAACTTCTGCACCTCCTGAGACATGGGGACAACTAACCTCAGTGGGCTTTCATCCCCTTGTGGCAAGCCTGCCACCACGACCACACTAGCAAGTGTAAAGCTGGCTCCAGCATAAAGACAGTACAGCACTGAAAACACTCACAGCATTGCCTACTATGGAAAATCGTACTCAAATAATCAGCAGATGACAGAGCCTCCCCTGGCAAACTGCATTCGGTTCTGGTTACCAAAGTTTAAAGATCCATCAGAAAGAGAAGACATGGAGAGACAGCCTGTTACCAGACACCTAGACAGTTTGGGTTGAAAAGAGAGAAGCCACAGTCTTAGGAACTACCTCTAGAGTACTAAACAACAGAGAATATAAAGCCAGGCCCCTTAATTCCTCTCATGGCTGAGAACAACAGGGACAGATGGGATTCAATAAAAACAAAAGGCAATTAATTCAGGAACCATAAAAGGAAATTATGTGCTATGGAGAATAAAATTGCATTGGTTTTTGTTGCCAGAAAATATTGAGACTGAGAGCTTAGTTGGATTAAATACAAAATTAAAAATTTAAACATTTATAAGGAAGATGAAGGCTTACATTAAATAGTTTTTTAAAAGTTAGGGATATAAATTCTTAAACTTTAAAAAAAAAAAGAAGGATAGTGCATAGTGTTTGTACAACACCTAGAGGACCAAGTACTTGTACTTCCATTTTTAATGATAATAATAGTAATGCAAGTAATTAATTTAGATGGGTCAGGAACAAAATTACCCCAAAGGAAAGGTTGTTAAAACTTGTTCAGTACAAACTCACATGTACTATCGTTTGGAACACCTGCTGCTGGCCAGCATTACAAAGTACAGTCCTGTGGTGGCTGAGTGCTGCTCATGCACCTGGGCAGTTCCAGTAAGCCTCAGTGGCAAAGCACAGGAGTTTGGTTTGGACCACAGTCCCAGGTTAAGCAGCAAAGAGCAATAGTGGTGCTCTGGAACAGGCCAGGACAATGGAGGAGTGTATTGGCAGGCTCGCCTACAGCACCAGTAGGGTGTAAGAGCAGTGGAAGGAGATTGGATAATTCCTTGCCTCCTCCTGGCTCATGCAGGACTCACAGGATGTTAATTACAAGGATTCTCACAGCTTTCATGGTGACAAGATCTAGGAGAAAAAAATATTTTGAGCTAGAACACGGGAATTTCAGAAGACAATGCCAGGCCTGCATCTCCCTTGTGTTACCCGGTAATTTATTCTAACTCCTGAATGGCCACCCGCTAAGGAGGCTTAGGGAAATAACCTCCCTGTTTCAGTGCTTTGGGTGTTTCTATGCCTGTTGGGGTTATGGGTATAAACTGAAAGATCAAATCAGGTTAAACTGCAGATGTGACAGCACCCAAGGCACACAAACTCCATTTGAACTGCTGTAGCATGCTGGCTAGGGGGAGGCTGAAGCTAAAAGCCAAATTCTTCCATGTTTCCCAGACAGATACTATTGCTGCCAGTGTGGAACTTGGCATTTAATCTCCCATAAGAACAAGAGGTCTGTGACATAACTGCCCTCAGTCCTCCTGCTATTTTAATTCCTGGGACATAAGGAGCAGTCTGCAGCTTGCATCTTAGATACTCTCTGCCAGCAGCCATAGGACAACACAGCCAGCACAGAGCCAAGTGCAGCACTGCCAAACAGGGCTGTCAACACAAGCTGCACTGAAGACACTCAGCACCTCAAGAAGAGGCACAAACAGATCAGGTTTGTCTCCAAGGCCAGTTTGCAGGGATTCTGACATTGCATGTTTTAAAGATTCCTACAATTCTTTGTTAAAACAAACTTTCCAAGCAGGATCTTTAAACCATCCATTGCTACACTGGTAACCCAGCTTTCCTGGAGAGGGTAAACAGAACTATTTAGTTTAATATTCACACACAAAAATCAGCCACCTAGCCAGGTTAGCACCTTTACATTAAGCTATTTTATACAAGACAAATTACAGCTGTAGGCAATGACAACTTATTGAATCCAAGGCAATTTCTAGGCCTGTCACCACACGCCCTATAATATGACATGGCTAATCAACAGGCTGTGCTCTGCCTTCTGTTCTTGCCTACACACTGAACACCTCAGGGCCTTGAGTGCAGACCTTCCACACAGCAGGTCAGTGCCAGACCCAGTCACTGCCTATCCTACAGAGCATGAGCACATCTGGAACAAGTTCCACATGTCCCATCCTGTCTTATTACTCCACACTCAGGTCCTTTGTTACACATCAAAGCTTGCTGCTCTTGAGCAGACCTGTCTTCCCTCTGGCTTATCTACACACAGTGAGAAGACAGTGTGCTCTGCACAGCTGTTAATGCACTTAGCCCTTCTGTCTAGTTTTATATATTTTTTTACCTACCCAAGAATAATATATTAACTTTAAAAACTGCTTAAGGCATAAGAGGGAACTCTGTTCATTTGTTTGGATAAGATGGAATTCTGGAAGAAATTGAAGTGTTCAATAACCCTTGCTTTCTCTCAGCATTATTTCTGTTCAAGCTGAGAATTACAGCTTGATGGCAGTGCTGGCATACCCTCGAGTTAAGCCAGCTTACTCCCACTGAGAGGAATGAAAAGAGAAATACTGCAAAGAAGAGAAAAAAAGAAAGAACAGCCCAGAGGTTTCAAGAATAGTACACACTTCAGGAAAGTAGGAAGCTGCGCTGCAGCACACTTACTGTTTTTTACAAGGAGTGAGTAATTTGCTTGAGGTGTATCTATACCCCAGGAGTAATTCCATGTTTCACAGGACAACTGGAAACACAAAGATATGAAAGACTAACAGCACAGGTAAAGGGCAGCTAATAACAATGGTGAATAAGGTACTAAAAGGAAGTCCCCACAGTGCTGTTAAATCATGATTCAACACATGAATGTTTGAGATTAACATTACATTTGGATTTAAAGAAAAATAATATGTCTATTCAGCCACTTGAGGTCATTATTTTTAAGTTCTTCACAGTAATCATGAGGGCAAGAAACCTCCTGTCTCCTAAAAAACAATTAAAGATTTACTCCCACATCAACAACTGATTCTAGGAGATGCTACTTTAAGGAAACAAAAAACCAAACATACATAAAGAACCACTATAGTGATAAAGCAGCAATAAAAGCACAGCATCTGGCAGCTGGAAATGTGTGACAGAAGAGGAATAAGCATCTCTTAGCAGGGGCAGACCCTTGAAAGGGATCATATGGAATCAGACCTACTATTCAGAAGAGAAAAGGTTCCCCCTAGAGACATAACAGGGAAGGAAGAAACCTCAGCTCAAGTCAAATCTTCTGATTCCTGGAATAGAAGAGAGTTGTTATGAAAAAATATGTGAAGATTTCCACTATGCCAGCACCCAGTGCCATCTTCCAAGCATCTCATCTCACCTTCCAGCATTTTTCAACTGTCCAAACATACAAACAGGAATAGATTTTCACCCAGCAGGTATTTCTCTACTTCTAATATTTCTGTGTGCCAGGGCAAAGGAACAAGTGTGACTGCATTACAGGACTCAGATACTTAGAGCAACGTATACTTGATCATTCTTACCAGTGTGCACCTGCATTCTTTGCTTACAGATTACAGACTAAAGTGAAACCAGACTTTAAAGAATCAGTCATAACTGTGTTTCTCCCAGTTCTACATTTAAGTCTTTTGCCAGTGTCCAATGAGAAAACAGATCTCCAGTCACAGACCAGAAGCCACAGCCTCCTGCTGCTGCAGGGCAAAGGGACCATACGCTGAAGTTCCTAGAGCTCAGTCATTTTCATTTTAGCTTGGTCACTTTCTTGATCCAGGGTACAAATTTGCTGACCCTTGTGTACACACCGGGTGAATCCTTCCGACCACAGCCATACCCCCAGGAAGTGATGCCCAAAATGATCCAGCGCCCATTTGACCTTTGACACATGAGTGGCCCTCCACTGTCACCTTGGCAGCTGTCCACCCGCTTCTCTTCAGAGAGGTTCCCAGCACAAATCATGCGGTTAGTGAACTTCTGCCCATAGCGGACCTCACAGTCTTCCCGTGGGAGAAGAGGCACCACCCCCTGCAGCAGAGTTCTTGAGTAGGACTTCCCTGGAACAGAACAGACCAGCCAGACAGATTCATGTACAAACAGCAGCAGTGACCTGGAGCAAAGGTGCTCCCTACAAAAACAGACACTTGCACATTTCATGTCAGGTCTGCAGCACAGAAATAGGCTGAGCTCAGCACCTCTGAACCACCAGAACTGCAGAAAGCAGCGATGCCAACCCAGACCACAAAAGAAGAGCTGTAAGATCAAAGATATAGTGAAGAGTTTCGGACAAAAGGGTTAGATCAAAGTATGAGTCTTACTTCTGGTTCTGCCAACAAATAACTTGAACTTTGTTCAATTTATTTCACCTCTCTGAACCTCCATTTCCTCCTCAGTAAAACAAGGACAGTGTTTTCTCAAGTGAATAAATGCAGTAATACCTGTTAAGTGCTCAGTCCTCCAGGAAGTTTTACAAGAAGTTTCAGAGGCATTCAAATATTATTCAAAGGGAGTTCACTTCATCTTTGGCCAGATTTGTCTCTATTTGATCAAATCTCTTGGTTGCCCCAAGGTTGCTCAGAACATAAGGCTCATGTGCTATATTAGAGCATGACCTTTCTGTGCTCAAGGTTTATGTAAGTTTACAAGGTAGTAGGTAACTGCTGCTCTCACTGAGAAAGGTGAGGTTTGCGTGGGAGGGATTCTAGCCACTAAGCCCCAGCACAGCTTAAATTAGTTACATGGCTAAAAGTTGCTGCTTGATCCTCCCCAGAATCCTAAAGTGACACATGCAACTGGGCACAGCTGACTCCAAAGGCAAATGTGTACTTCCAGTTCAACAGTGAGGGTAATAGCTAGAGAAACAGCTGGTAAGGATGGGCAAGTCCAAAATCAACAGACAAGCTTTTGGCAGCAAGTCTTGGTAAGAGTATGGCTTTGCTCCAGTTGCAGGAGCCCCAGAAAGGCCTCCTTGCTCTCTTTTACCTAGGAAGCTTCATAGCAATGTGCTCAGAGGACAGGTACAAGCTCTTTTGAACCCAGTGCAGAAACCAGCCTCAGAGCCCATCTGTCCCTGCAGAAATATCGAGGGAGATGGACTCTCAGAAAGATTCTTTCCAGCTCACTTCCAAGCCCTCACTTCACTACTACAGTATCATGAAGAGGGCAGAAGCTCATGGAAACATGGGGGCTTCCCACAGGCTTGGTACAGCAGCTCTGCACAAGCTGGTCTCTGAGGGGTGTGCTGTGGGCAAACACGTGTGCAGAAATGGGAAGAAGGAGAGGACTGTGGCCAGACGGCAGCATTGGACTCTGCTTCAGAGCAATGCTATGGAGACCAAAGCTTTCACCATGAGCAGAGTCAAGAAGCCTCAAAATAAGAAGAAAATACAACGACACAAAAACCACCCCACCTCCCCACTCCTAACAGCATGCACTGGCACAAACAATGGGAGAAGTGGGAACACAGCCTGGAGTTAATATAAATTAATGGCCCATATAGACTTCTTAACCCAGACTCCACCTTTTTTGCCCCTCAAAGCCCTCCCACTCACCTGTGTATCCCCAGCCGGAGATGATGCAGGCTTGCCTATTGATGTCAGACCTCTCTTTCCTGTCAGGCAGGCAGACAGGCAGGACGTGGCGATTGAAGGACAGACAGTGCCCTTCTCTGCCCCGCATCCGGACCAGGGCTATGTCATTGTCATTGCTGCCAGCCCAGTAGTTCCTGTGGAGGACAATCCGCTCCACGGGCAGCTCCCTCTCAAACTCCTCCTTCACGCCTGTGTGGTAATCGCCCACCCGCAGCAGGTAGCGCCGCACGTCAACACCAAACCTGCAGAAACACAGACTCAGGATCTCCAACCAAGAGGGAAGCAGACTCACACAAGTCTCAGTTGCTATAGGACTGAACCACCTCCTCACACCACACTGATGAAACAGTGCCAGCTGCAGGACTGTGGGATCTCTTTAGCAGATATGGACATGTTGCAGTCAATGGGTATCCCAGATCACCATCTAGCAAGCACAGGACTTTTCTTCCTATTAAGATTGCTATAAGAGTTGCAACAGGCTTGTGAACTGATCTGTTCACAGTTCTTGAAAGCACTTAAAAATGGCAAAATGCTGGTTCCCTTTAAGTTGTAAAGCCTCAAAGCTAAGAGGCCAGGTGTAAGCAGTGACAAATAAAGCAAGTCTATCAAGTCATAGCTATAAGTACTCCAAGATCACACCATAACCTGAATTTCTTGGTTTAGAAACTTTGCTCATTTGTTTCCACTGGGCTGGGAGGATAAACTTGTATGAGGTTATCTTGTTCATCGCTGTGTATCCCTCGGTGGTCCCCACTGCCAAACATACCTTTTGAAGCAGTGGGCTGCAGTCACCACCCAGCAGCTGCTGATCAGCGTTGCTCCACACAGCAGACGAGTATCGCGACGAAAACCTTTCAGCCGTAGTGAGGCCTGCCATGGCCAGCCACCTCTGACAAAGAAACAGAGCAGTAACAAGTGTCACACACATGGGAGCAATTTTCCTCTCTTCACATCCACTCTGCCCCATCTGGGCTCAGCTGGCAGGCATTCTTCCCTAGGTAGGCCCACTGGTTCAAATCAAGTTCAAAAATCACCAGTGAAAATGTGTTAATGTACTCAGCATTTGCCAGGCTATTTCCAGAGCCTGATGGAAAGCTGGAATCAGTCTGGCTTTCACAGCAATTACAGGGTAGTACCTGAGAGACTTGTTTCCACCTATGATCCTTTTCTTGCGACGGTGGAGCAGGCGCATCCCACACACAGCAGACTCTGGACCTGCATAGCAAGGTTAGACCAGTTGTGTAGGGACCCTCAGCTTAAGTATCAGCATTGCTGTCACAGAGTCAAATACCATTCACCTCCCCTGAGGGCATTAATCCTCAAGGTAATCGACTACACTGGGCTGTGCATATGGAATTCATAGAAGATTTGGTCCCATAGGTTCCCTCAGTTTCCGTGGAGGTGCTCACTCACAGCATCTCTAGTCTTATGCCAGGAATGGGACCTATACCTATGTATATGTATATATATATTCAGTACTCTCAACACCAAAGCTTGCTCATGGTTGCAGGGTTCTAAGGAAGGGCACTTGGCTGGGGAAGTTCTGCAGCCTCAAGGGCCTGATGAGGGTGGAGCTCCTCAAACTAGTCAGGAGCACTCTGTGCTCTTAAGAAGAGACAATGAAAACAAGGAAAAAGCAGGAAATGCAGGACAGGACATGCTTATTTTGTAGGTGAAGTTTCGGCCACAGAGAACAACAGGGAAAAACCATAAAAACATGCAGAGATCCTACAACTGGAGCTCCAGATTCTTGCACAGGGCATGTCACCTGTTCTCCTGATATCTTGAACCTTCTCTTCCACATAGTCACAGATCACACCAGCATCCTCACTGTGCCAGCAGCTGTGAATCCTGGTGTCAGACCTGGCACACTGCCCCAGGGTGTGCTCCATGCCACTGCATTCTACGTTGTCCAGATGGATGGGCCCATGGCCTTCCCCAAAATAAGCCATTGCTCGGGCTTTTGCTGTACCACTGCAATTAGAGAGAGGGTGGCTAATTTGCAGTAAGCAGGAGACAAGTGAACCTGATGCACCAGCGCATTTTAAGAGGAATAATATTTATGTGTCACTCCACACACAGTGAGAAGACCCTACTCCCCCAAGCATATGTGGGTATACCAAAACTGAAAAACTAAGGATCATAGAATCAACTGGGTTGGATGAGACCTCAGAGATCATCAAGTCAGATATAAGTAAGCCCTCAGAAACAAATCCAGAAAGAAGTGCTCCCCATGAGAGCTGTTTCTATCTGTAGGATGCAGCTCTTACCTGAATCCCAGTTGCCTGCAAACCACTGCAGCATCTCTGTCTGTCCAGTCATCATCACAGACACTGCCCCACTGCCCATTCAGTAACACCTCAACCCGTCCCTCCTGGGTGCTTTCTCCATCCACCAGCCGTACAGGAGGCCCTAAAGGAAAAAAACCACATGGGTTGCTGCAAGAAAAAGCACCAGAAGTGTCAGGTGTCCAAAAACTTGGGTTCTATAGAAAAAGATGAAATCCCAGACATCAGTAAGCTTAAAAAAAAAGAAAAAAAAAAGGAAAAAGAATAAAAAACAAAGGATGTCTACATGAAGACTTTTTACCTCTGTGCTGAATCAGAAGACTACATACATAATCATTTATTTAATACATACTGGAAATCATCAGTGGATCATATTCTGAAAGCTGAGTAAAGAGGAGAACAAAACAGAAGGAAAGTTATTAACTCCTGAGCCAAGAGTAGACAAGCTTAAACATGCCTGGGAAAGAAATCCATTAAATTATAAAATTATTATATTACTCTAAGCAAAAGAACAGTTCTACAGCCAGGAAAAACAAAAAAGTTGAATGCCAACTATTTCAATAACAAATATCTGACAAACAGTGAAATCTTCCATAGTAAGGAAAAGGGAGAGTATCGGGCATTATATAAATGAGGACATTATGCTAACTTGAAATATTCCCATCCACACCAGGGAGTGCAGATTTTTACACAACGTCCCCTTGCATCTGAAGTCCTCTTGTCATAGCAAGGTGTTAACTACACCAGTTTCCTAAAGGGTCTAGTTAAAGGGGTTCCTTGAACAATGGCACGTTAAGGCAGCCAATGTCCCTCAGCTACTCAGGTTTTTTCTTAGACTGCCAACACAACTCTCTCCAGTTCCCATTTATCTGCTGGTCTGGCCATAGGTCTGGTGGAGTCACAGCTCTGTGGCTCTGCCCAAAGACAGCCAGGGCTCGTTCCTCCTCAAAAAGCAGACCCCTCGTTGAAACAGCTCAGGGAAAACTCCCACATCTGCCAGTGCTTCCAAGGGAACAGAGCAGCAGATGACACTTTCCCTTTCCCACCATCCAGGGCAAGAGCAAGGTGAGTTACCCAGGCTGCTGTCCGGGATTGTGTTGCTTTCTGGGGAACAGCGAACTCCCAGATCCTCTGCATGCGAGCAGTCATGCTGCCCCCAGTTGCTGTGGGGACAGTCCAGGAGGGACAGCTCTGTCCCCACACATGCCACATCATCCAGTAAGATAAAGCCTTGGCCAGCAGCATAGTCCCCTTCAGAGGCCAGGGCAGCAGGACCACTAGAAGAAGGAAACAGAACATAACACAAGACTCATTAAAACTCTGAATGCCACAGTGAGACCCAATGTCAGACCCAAATGGGGACTGCCCTGCAGAGCTTAACTATGATACTGGTGGCCTCCTGACCTGAACCCCTCAGGGATACACAAGATGGCAACCAAGCAACTTCACCTCTCACCAGCTTCAGTTTTCAGGGAGGCCTGCTCAGACCAGTCCATTTCCTAGTGTCTGATCAAAGGCACAGTCATAGTAGCACAAAGGGCAAGCAGGGGCTGCTTTGCAGATATGACACCAGGTACATCAGTATGGGGAGGGGCTAGCAAAGAAGGCATCAAAACTATCAATATTTAAGTAATTCTACTTCTTTTTTACAGAAGCAGCTACCTCAAATTGAAATGCAGAAAGCTGCAAACTTTTAAGAGATGATAAACACAGTATGCAGCTGCACTCAAAGGGCAGTATTTAGTTTAATCTTTTTCTGGTCTATAAAGTTGAAATTTTACAAGGAGACCATAGTATCCTGATTTTATATCCTTCTCAACCTCATACCTGAAGGGACAACAGTGCAGCAGTGGGATGAAAGAAAATCCCTATTACTACTCTTTTTTTTGCCCTGATGGTCTTTGTTCAGCTACTGAAGCAGGTGATACATTTGGCTGACTGAGCGGATGAGTGATACTGTTTCACTGACAGAGCAGAGGGGCAGTGCTGAGCTGATACACCTGCAAATTTAAGGAGCGTTAAAAGAGAACTTACTGACTTTGCTGAGGGGTTCATCAGCACTCAGTATCAAGCCTGTTATCTGCTTTCAAAAGAGGCCGAGACAAGAGATAATATTTTTTTTCCCTTTGCTGAATTAAGCTGTCTAATGGTAATAAGCCTTAAAATAAAGACACGTGGAAGGATTAAGGTCCAGCCTAGGCCAGTGAAGGGTGATGAAATTAGGAAGCACAGACACTACACATATTTTCAGTCCTACCTGAAGCCCAGCTGCCTGCAGACCACCTGGGCACCGAGGTCTGTCCAGCCATCATCACATACTGTGCCCCACTCTCCATTGTAATAAACTTCTACCCTGCCCTCGCTGGGGCTGCGGCCACCAGCCAGCCTGACAGTGCCCTCTGCAAGGGGGAGAGAAGGAAAGGTCAGCACTCAGCAGGGGAGCAAAGAAACAGCCTGTGCACCATTCCTAAGTCTAGGTTATCTTTGGGTACTCATAAAACAAACATTCATTGCTCCCAAACATGCCCATCTGTCAGGGGAACATTCACCTCAGCCTTTCCACCCTGAGCCTGCCTCTGATCCATTTCCAATCTGCGGCTTGCCCTCTGCCTCCACATCTGGCAGCCCTTGTGGGACCGTACACAGAAGCTCTGCAGGACCCTGAACCAGGGGGTCACCTGCTGAGCCAGCCCAGTAATATGGGGGTACGACCACCCACATCTGACTGGCACAGAGCTGTAGATGTGTACCTGTGAAAGGGTCACAGGAGACACCAGCGTCTTCAATGTGGTCACAGTTTTGCTGTCCCCAGTCACTCTTCTTGCATTGGTCAAGTGAGAGTTCATTGCCCGAGCACTGCACTTCATCCAGCAGGATTGGGCCAGATCCCTGCCCATAGTGAGCCCATGACAAGGCTTTTGGGTTCCCACTGCAAACAATACAGACACGTATGCTCAGTAAGGAAGGTCACAGTTATATACCTTCAGATTCTGCCTTGCACAGGGACTCTGCTATGCTAGGTCACTGTCCTCCCATAGACTACCTGTGTTTCTGACACAGTTGAGTTGCCATCTGTTAACCAAAATATGTTATTGGAAAGTTTATAATGAGCCCTTCCAACAGATAACAAAAATGTGCCTGCAACATAAACAGTTCAGACATATGGGGAGTTCTGAGGACAATGATGTAACATCAGTCCCAGTTACAATCTCAGTAACAGGAAAAACTCCCAGAGTTTGAGGGGTCTCAGACCTGAATCATCTATTTAAAATAATCCTGTACCGATGTGATTATCAAGAAAGCTCAGTATACAACAGTTGCCGAGCGTGGAATGGCACACAGGAGAATGAGGTGCTCTCTCTTGCTTTCCTGTCTGAAGAGGCTGATGGCAATCAGTGAAACTGGAGGTGTTTAAACTTAACCAAGTAAGTAACTGCAGGTCACATACGGAAATCACCATGACAAGATATCAATGAGGCCAACAAGATGTGCATTAAGATAACTCTGCAAAAATAGTGAACAGGGGTAAACACAAACAATCCTTTGACAGGGATGCACCAACTTTTCTTCACAGCATAAACCCATAGAACTGACAGGAATGAAGTACAAAACCTCTTTATAGGATGATCAGTGCAGAATTATCTTTCCTGGAGTTTCTGTATATCTCCAATAGAAAGGGTTGCTAATATAATGAAGGGACATGCTGTCATGTTCTTCGTTCTCCCTACTTCTGTTACTACTCCATGACATACAGCAGGGAGATTACCTGAGTCCCAGCTGTCTACAGACCACTTCAGCATCCCGGTCGTCCCACTGGTCATCACAGATGGTACCCCACTTGCCATCATGGTAAACCTCCACTCGCCCTTCAAAGCTCTCCTTCCCCCCAACTATACGCAGCGGGGCACCTACACCTGCGCTTCAAGAAAGGAAAGAGAGCACAACAGAACAAGACAGAGACAACACACATCCAGCAGTTCAGGGTGTAGAACCATTCACTGGCCAGAGGAGCTCTGGGGTTTCTCTCTTATCACATCCTTCCCCCTAAAGCTCCCATAAGCACCCGTGACTGCAGTCCACAATATGGGGTACTGCTGATCCAGGGACAGCTCTTCAATGGGCTGCTGTGATGACTGAGGGTTTGCTTCCTGCAGACAAATACCTGGCTTGACAAAAAGTGGATGTGGTCCTAAGCAACAGCCATCTCTTGGTGACTATAGACATATACCCATTCTGAGTATTTGGGATTGGGAAGGGATAGATAATTTTCCACTTGAAGGAAGAAAACCACCTCCAGAGCAGGTGAATGAAGAACATTTCCCCATTATTTTCTCTCCACAGCTTCACAAACTTGGATTTTAAATCTTATCAGCAACACTGAAAGAACCAGGAAGCAAACCTTCACTGGATATTTACCTTCTGGAGGAACACAAGTTACCATGGCACTCCCCTGGTTACAAGCTCCTGACACAGCTTCCTGATAGCCACACTGCAGCAGGGTGTTCTCATCCCCATGGCAGTTGGCTGACTGCAAGTGCAGGGGAACAGGCCATGGTCCAGGATGACTCTTCTTCCCAGCTGTGCCGATCTCACTGGTACAGAGAACGCAAGAGAGCAAAGAAATGCTGCAACATGGCTTGATTTACAAATTCCCTCAGTTGTTGTGACTCTCCAGTCTAGCTGTGACATTTCACATCCCAATGTGCCCAGCTGATTGGAAGTGCATAAAGAGGTGGCCATTTACAGTCTAATGGGAAAGCACAAGCAAGCACAAGGCACTTCCCACCACCCAACCTTTCTGTGTGTTTACTTACTGCAGAGGAGTTGGTGTAGCTAGAAATGGCACCCTTGTTTGAGAGCTATGAACAAATCCATCCACAGACTCAAACGCCCAAATATTTGAATCACCTTCTTCCTTTTATCTGCTTGCTATTTGGAAGTTTGAATGTCCAAATCCCAGATACCCAAAGTGGATTCATACTCTTAAAATTCTATTAGATCATGACCGTAAGTCCAGCAAGTGAGACCAAAAAGGGGCTGCGATCTCACAGCTCACTCTTCACAGTCTGGAGCATGAAGCCAAAACTATTGTTTTAAAAAATTCTTGCAAGTACTGATTGGGTTGGGCATAGCCTCCAAAAGAAAACAGTAGAAAAGAACCCTGGAAAACGGGAAATTAGATCACAAAACAATCTCCTTTCCCCCAGCCAACACTGTGTGCCAGAGAGACTGCAACCACAGAAGCTTTTCTTTCAAATGCCACACAAGCATGTAACTCTCGCAACCAGACCGAGGTTCCCACCTGAGACCTAGTTGCCTGCAGACAACACTGGCATCCCAGTCCGTCCAGTGGTCAGCACAGATTGTACCCCAGAGTCCATTGAAGTACAGCTCCACACTACTATCTTCAGCCAATCGCACAGCACCTTCCAAGGGAGATACAAACAAAAAAAACCCAGCTGCTATCTGCTGATGGAATTTTCAGACAGCAAGTCTTGGATTTGCATGTAGTTGTGCTGAACTGCACTTGGCTTCTCTCATCCCTGTTTTGCTTGTGCTGGCACAAAGTGACTTGTATGAAACAGTGTGGGATGTGGCACCTTCTCAGTTTCAGCAATGGCTGCTCAGGAGCATGGCTGGTGCTATGTTCTTTCCAAAGCAGGAAACTTGGCTGCTGCCACACCTCTTGGATTCTCCTTCTGTGAAATGGGGATGATTTTGCATGCTACCTTGAAAAGGTGTATGGAAATGGCAGGCTCTCTAATTACTTCTGACAGTCCACTGATCTATTTCCATCAACCACTTCACCTGTATGAGTCACTGTTGCTAGAGCAAGATGTTCAGTAACAGCAGATGAATCCTCTTTCTCTCAGAAAAGCAAGTGTCAATTTAAATGTACTTTCAATTCCCACCTCACCACAAATATCTGCCACTGTTTAGACAGCACATCTCCTCACTCAATTATGCACTTGGAGAAGGACACACCTTCTGTCTGTAGTACCTCAGAGCAGGCACACAGCACCACTACATTTCTATCCTTCCCTTTAATGAAGCCATTTTTAAGAGCACATCCACTGGCAAGGGAAAAGACTTTGTCAATTCATTTATTAAACTGGTGCTTCAATGGCAAAATGTAGAAAAAAGCAAGGAAGGTCAGAAACCAGGGCATTTTCAAGAATGCTTCATGGCAGCCCATGCACTGAGAGAGCTCAGCTCCCTTGCTTGCCTTAAAGCAAGCTGCAGTTCTTGTGTCAGCACTGAGGAAGTTGAATGCAAGCCTATGACTTATCTTGCCACAGAAGATTTCCAAATCTAGCCACAGATTTTTTCTTGTTATATTTGATCTGCTACACTTACAATAGGAATGCTCTGATAAGGACACTTAAGGAGCAGGAGTGGGTTGTTTTCCACATAACTTACACTGTTTTCAAAGTGGCATAAGTTAGTAGTAAAAAAAATTCCCATCTCCTTGTGTGAGAATAAAACATCTACACAAGGCATTATGGCTACAGCAGCTTAAATCCACCCCCTACTACATACAGACGTTCTTCTCCCACACAGGCGAGCCTCTAGTACTAATTATTTCAACAATTTGAAACAGTTATTGTACTGTGCCTCTTTCACAGGGTGCTCCACCTGCTACTTGCAAGGCTGTGCAGCACCCATTTCTGGCCTGAGCCCCCAAGCAGCGCAGCCTGGACAGTGGCAGAGACAAGCAGCCCTTACCTTGGTTACAGTCGCAGTTGGACCAGCCGATGGCCCCTGACGCCAGCCGGTAGAAGCACCAGGGTGTTGTTCCCCCGTCTGGGTTCCTGCAGTGATTGTGGTCCCCCAGGCCACGGTCTGGGTACTGCTGGACATAGTCAGGGAACTCTGCCCAGTTGAGGCACTCTGCCCCGGCCTCAGTGACCGCCAGCGAGCCATTGTAATACCCCAGGGGTCCGACAGCACACCCGCTGGATGCTGGACACAGGAAGGGAGCTGTTAGCATCGAACTGAAGCTCAGTGTAGGTGACACCAGCCAGTTATGTGAAACACCTCCCATATCTGCAGTCTCAATTGCTCCTGGCTTGATTTCAATTCTATCACTCTTCAAGGCAGCTGCTCAAGGAATGTTTATAATACTCACTATCTAAACCACAAGTTGATCTGAAGTAATGAACTGCCCAGACAGACCTTTGGAAAGTATTAAATCTGGGCCCAAACATGAACAATTTGAACTGGTTCCCATTACTGTACATTCAATACATGTACTCACTTTGGAGCACCACTTGAGCGTGGCACAAACTCCACTGCTTCCTTCCCCACCTGCTTTGACACCTGAATAAGATAGTCTTAAATTTGATCTTAGGCTCTTTAGAATATTAATTGCCTGTCCAAATTGTATGAAACTGAGAAGAGTTTAACTATCATTTCAATCTGTAAAGCAGGAAGGTGGGAAATGCCATCGTATTTCATTGTACGTATGCTCCCTATGCCATCAGTGTGTCACCTGGCCTATCTGAATTTGGCCAGTGTACTGGAAAGGAAAGGGAACTTATTCTGGGGGGAAAGTGCAGGTGCCAATGTTCCAGTGGCCATGTGAAATATCTAATGTAAAGATACCAAATAATTAATTTAATATGGTCTTTAACAAAAGAAGAAAACTCTCCATTAATCAACCTGAAATGAAGAGGGAAAACACACACAGGTTCTGTGTGAACATGGACTTTTTAGAGTCCATAACATGGGAAGAGTAGACTGAGAAAGGGACAACAGTTACAGGTCTATTCACTGAACAAATAAAAAGAAGCTAACACCTTCAGAAAACCCTTCTGCAGTAAGGACATGTGGGGCAAAGAGCAAGGGAATAAAGAACTTTGCATCATGTCAGTTGCCTTTTAGACACTGCCAAGCACAGAGGGAGTAAAATGACAGCTCAAGGTTAAATGTAAGGTACAAAAATGAGAAGCAGTTGCAGGTAGGTAACTGGAAAACACACCATATGCTTTGCATCAGCTGGGACCCTCAGAGGGGGGTGTATGGGAATTTGGTAGTTTCTAGAGAAAGGAAAGGTGTGCATGCAAAAAACACCAAGGCCTTCAGAGAAAGAGATGGAAAGAACATATGGGAGGAGCACGGAACAGCAAGAACATTAGACATGAAGAAACAAAAGTGGTCTGGCCATGTCGGTGAAAGAAATAAACAGACATTGAGGCAAGAGGAAAAACTGAAGAAGAGATGGAAAGAAAGGAAGAAAGCCAGGGAGCAGTGGTTCATTGTGCCTATCGTCCAGATCCCCACTGCAGGAATCTGCCCAATGACTGAATTAATAACTTCTTGTTCTTACCTGCACTCTGCAAATGGTTTTGGTTGGGCTGGGATGCCAGGAAAGCCTGGGAAAAGAAGCAGAGCAAAAGCAGAGAGATTATTATCTGATGAAATAAACATGGGCATGTCCTAAAAGCAGCTCAGCTTTTTGCAGCTTTAGGCAAACACACCCTAGTAACCAGTCTCTTCACTGCTCTCCCCATTGCTCCTCTTCAAATCCAATCATAGCTCTGTCCACTAACAACAGAATTAATAATTACTGGCCTGCAGAGATTTACCCCAGTGCTACATGACAGGGCTCTGCTTGTTTTTCTCCAGTAGAGTTGGAAGTGTGAGTGAGATGCCTACGGAAAGGAAAGCTCGAATAAAATCATTACTACCAGTAAGAAAAATAATGAACAACCATTCATTCTCTCTCCATTTACAGGGCAAGTCATCTATGGCCACAGTAGCAGAGATATATCTATGTGATAGGAGGATGCCCTCAGGACACCCATTACAATGGTAATAAACATCTGTGTACAAAGTGGGAAACATCTAAAGAAAATCAAACAAGGCTTTTTGAGGATTTTGTTTTTAATATTTGAAAATATGATATCACTTATGGTATTATCCAAATGGGATTAAATAGCTAAAACCAAAAAATATGAAACAAAGTCCTCAGAATTCTAGCATCCTGTCTGGCCCCAAAACTGCATTTCCTCTTACAGGCAGTGTTTTTTGTGGTTATAACTTGACTTTTGGCTGAGAGATAGGGATCTCCACTCAACACCACCACTACATAGTGTGCAAGCAAGTGCAAGATCTTCATAGACCCAGAGTGAAAAGAAGAAACTGTACATGTTTCTGCTAGCTCCTTGAAGTTTAATTAGTTTCTAAATAATTTTAATGAACACTTTTAATACTTTTATATGAACAAAGAGTTGTAATTCACAGAGCAGAGGTGTGCAGCTGAAGAATACTAGCTATTGGTAATAGTTGTGAGCTTCTTCAAAATGCAGTAATTTTGCCTCTCTTAATTTGGAATTAAACCAAATCCACTCCATATGCAGAGATAATTCCCACAGAAACTTGATGTCATTTTCAAATCAAGCTTAAGGATTTGGTCCAGCAGGTGTTGACAACCATGGCCAAACTGAAGCAGCACCCTCCAGAAGTCAGAATGTGATACTGCACATGGAAGATGAATTCCTGACATGGTTCAGGAACAGCAAATCAGATCTCAGGTGCATATGCACAAGGGGATGCACAGATGGACCAGCATTTTACTGAAAAACCCTTTTCAGCCAAACCCCTGTCTACCTGCACGTATCAGGCTGCTGGAAGCCTACATAATGGTTTGTGGAGCAACAGTGCTGAAGGACTTATCTGAGGATCTCAGAGCTTTTAGCAGAGAGAGGAAAGTAGCAAAGCTGCGCTTTTGTGACTGCACCGAACAGGTGACTGAGCCTCAAACCAGGTCCCTCAGCTCCTGGATTTTAGTGTACACCTGCACACACATGTAAACCTGCAGGTGATAGAGGGATGTGTCAGACTAACAACAGGATGTATATGAGAGCCTGAACCCATTCTTGTTGGAGCTGGACCACAAACAAAAGTACTGCAGTCCAAGTAATAAGCTTCCCTTCTAATGAAAGAATAGTTGCTGCCATTTCCTGTAGCAGCTTCCAAAATATCCCAACTTTGACCATCACTACCAACAAAATGTAGTGCCAACAGCCCGCGCTGCAGGCATTGCCCCAGCTCTGTGTGGCTATAAATCATCTGTCCACAACAGCAAGAGGAGCAATCAGCAAAGAACAGAAACAAAGGATCTCTCCTGCCAGGGTCACTGCAGCGCCTGAGAAACATAGGAAACCCGAGCCAAAGCATCTGCAAGCCCTTGTGCATCCTGCTTTCCTGCTTTGTTTCTTTTTCTGAATTTCATATGCACAATGAAACAAATTCCTCCCCAAGCCCCCAGCCCTTCCCAGAGGCCACAGCTGCCTGGATGCTCTAGAAAACAATTCAAGTAACAACAAAATCCACTTACAGTGAGGATATTAAAAGGGCCATGTGACTTGTTACAAGCAGACAGAAAAATAACCATTTCTTACCTCCACACATCTGAGACAGGATAGCAGACTCGAGAGCTCTACCAGGAGCCCAAGTATTTTGGAGATCTCCATCCCTCCTGTACAAAGTGGGCAGAAGGTTCCTCAAGTGTCACATTCTCGTCCACCTGCTGGGCTCTGCTTTCCCACTCAAGCCGCTCCACACAGGACCGAGCAGGATGCCTTTTCCATTTCTACGCAGGGAAAAGGATGTAAGGGAAGGGATCAAAGTTCCCAGCAGCATCTTAGAATTTCACCTTCCTTTCCCTTTCCCCATGTCTTCTCCTTGATTCTTCTCTTCAGAAAGGGGAAAAAGAGAGGGAAGTAGGCGAGGAGAGTGTGCCCCAGAATTTCCCTAGCGCATCTGAGAGCGGGCGGAGGGAGCGCGGGCGGTGTGGCGCACCCTCAGCCCGCTGCGCACCCGCCGTCCCCTCCTCTGCCCAGCCTGCCCCGTGCTCCAGGTGGGCGCTTCTCCCGGTGGCAGCCTCCGCCTCCCCAGCGCCGGGCCAGCCGCACGCTCCGCTCCCGCAATGCCGCTCCCCTCTGCCCGCGGCACAGAGGCTGCAGCTGGGCGAGGAACCGGCGCTGTGTCCTACTGCAAAGCCCCCGGCAGCAACCGGGAAAGGAGACGGCGTGTGCGCGCACACTTGCCAGAGATTAGACTTCTTGGAAGGAACCTGGACTTTATCCCCGCACCGCTGCCTCCTCGATTAGCTGCCTGCAGCTTCCCGCGGTCAGCGCTCCTCATATTTAAACCCAGGTAAATGGGACCCCAAAAACTTTACTTAAGCAGCTTCCAGATCTCCCCATGGAAAACCCACAGGTGGCACAGCCCTCTCCAAGATGCATTCCCAATTTTCAGCCCTGCACCTTGCCCCCATGGGTATTGCCTCCAGAAATCTTTTCCATCAAGCTTCTCCTTGACCTTGGGTTGTATTTTCCCTCAATTGGCTAGGATGTTTTCCAGAGGGTTGATCATTATTGGAACATGAGTGTTTTAGTGTTTTTAGCTTGATGCTCCATCATATGAATTAGGGCTTGAGGCTACAAGTTCTAAACACGATAAAATATGAGGGAAGTGGTCCATTTGATACTATCCAACCTCGGATTTTTTTTTCTAACATTCCCTGTGCTGCTTCTAATGGGCATTTCCTATACTTTGACTTTGGAAGGATTAACTCCTGGTATTCTGCAGCATGAAACATGAAGGTCACCTTAAGAAATGAGCTCACTTCTGGCCAAGTCTGCTAAGTAGCAATTCCAAAGACACCTTCAGCATAAAAACAAGGAATGGGCTTCTAAAAATCCATTAGTTTGACAAAAAGCCTCTTTTCTTCCTCCTTCACTTATTGCCCATTACTCACTTCACGTGACAGTTTTGTGTTGTCTCATCCTCAGTCACTCATCAAAGGCAAGGAAATTTCACTACATGCTGGATCTTTCACAGGAGTTGCTGAGTGGTAGGAAGGAGCCATTTCTGGATTGGATTTGGCCAAGAATTACTCAGTTAATTAGAAGCAAATCTCCTATATCCTTACAGTGAGGGAGGCAGACGATCAGGGCAACCAGAGGATGGAAATAGCTTAGATGCTACATCATGCTGTAACTCTCAGGGAGCAGGCAGCACTGGGAAAGAGGAACAAAACAAAAATACAGGACTGTTGGATCTTAGAACCACTTACTCCAGTGAAAACACAAGGAAAGGATATACTGGAGATAGGAACAGAAAATCTACTAGCATTCAGAGAAATTGCCTCCTTATTTAGGAGTAGAGGTTGTTGATGCTCCTTCAGAACTCCCTCTCATAAGACTCCCTCTGTTTAGACTTCTGACACACAGGGCTCAAAACTTCTAGCTAAAGCCTGCACTGGATTTCTCTCATAGCAGCTTCTAAGTTGCTTCCTTCTCAAGGCAAGGTTTTCCTAGATAAAGTAATTTTAAAGGAAACATAGACCAGTGCACCAAAAGCAATAGAAGTCTAAGTTTGTATTCAGTTTTTGAAAGAATGATGAACTATGGAAAGTAGTAGGATTTGCAGTTGTCTCCTCTGTGGTGGGTCCTCTTTTGGAACTACTTCTGTCTTGCCAAGACTCCCCTGGTTTTCTGGCACATTTTCTTGAGAGAGGTGGATCTCAGATTCTCAAAAGTTTCCCATGGCTACATGGCCCTCTCCAAGGTGGAGAGGAAGGCAAAGAAGGAAATTATACCAACATAACTACAGCAGTTTAGATTGGTACTGTGTCTACAGATAAGGTAAAATACATACTGAAATTTCTTTTATGGGCAAGTCTGAAGTAGCTGTAAATATCTAAGTCCACTATTTAACACTAATCACCTTTGCACCCTAATATATGCACAGTTCTATTATAATAAGCCTATGATTCCCTACAGAGTCTTTTTGTCTTCATTTTTTCCAGATTATTCTGTATTGACCCTTCTGAACAAGAAATACCATCTTCTAAAATGTTCTGTGCTCTCTGGAATTCAATCCATTTCTCCTGAACTGGTAGGAGTTCCAAGTCATCAACACCAGCTGAAATACTAATGCTTCCTCCATAAATATTCAGTGAAAGCCTAAAAAGAAAGGTAGTTAACAGCAATCCTACCCAGGGCTGGTATAATACTCAGGCTGTAACGAACAGGAGTAAGATCAAGGAATTCCAGCAGATTTGCTTAAATCCTGTAAATCCGACTTAGGAGGGTAGAACAGTTAGTCAGCTTTTGTTTAATTCTTTCCCCACCACGCAATCACATCCAGGTCTCTGCAGCAATGTTCTTAACCAGTAGCCTCAGCACCAGAACCCAGTTTTCTTTTATTCCCCAGCAACAGCATCATGGGGCTCAGAAAGAACCGTGTCAAGCCCTGTGGTTACACACATGATGAATTGAGTGATCCTAAATGTAAGCCTGTCACAGAATGCATTTAAACACCCAATATAAGGCTAACAGCGAGATACCAAAAAATGGAAGCAGCTGAAATTACCAAGGACAACTGGTAACTGGAGGGGGTTTGGTTCTAGTGTGGGATCCTGAGGCAAAAGAATTGCTATGGTACTTTGAAAGGAAGCACTGTAAAAGCTGAGTGCACCTGAAAAGCATTGTTTCCTTCCTTCTTTCTCTAAATAAATAAATAAAACTCAAACGACTGAATTTGTGAAGCTCACAGTGAAGCAGTACAATCCAAAAATAGCTATTCACATTAACAGGAGCTATGCAAAGTTTTAAAAGGAAAACCAGAAAAAGGTATTAGCTTCTGTTACAGCCTCTTATATAAGACAGTTATTGGCAGACACTAGAATTTGGAACATTCAGCACAGGTACTATCTTAAGAGATGCAAAATTATATTTATATTCAAAGTTTTAATATGAAGAAAGAAAAATCAAGAGAGGTGAATCTGTTCCTCGCTCCCAATCCAGCTTGTCTCCTTCAGAAACAAAGAAACAGCAAGGAGCATTCCTTTTCAGATCATCTTTTGGACTGAAAATGCAGAATGTCAAAGAACCAAAGTATTTTCCCAAACTTGTATGTGGATATTATGTTCTTACTGACCCCAAGTCCTCTTAAAGACCCAATTACACCGTAATAGCAGCAAGAGAACAAGCTCCCCTGTGAATAATCCATTAGTGAGCCTTTGTAAGTGATAGTTAAATGAAATTTCTTTGATAACTTGCAAGCATTCACCTGACCAAACTTTCTGTGATGAACATGTATCACACCAGGGCTCCAGAGAAGTCAGCTTCAGCTCAGCAAACTCTCCAGTCACCTGTGGGTAGTCACCCAGTCTGTGTGTGCCTGACTCCCTTCTTACTCTGCTTTTTCTCCTTGCCTGAAAGAATTACCGATATAAATGGTTATAACATTAGTTTTCTGAGACATTTCATTTTTCTCACCATTTAGGTACTAGTCCTAGAACAACAGGAACCTGCCTGCAGTTCTGTGGTACCGTAGTGGAAAAAAAACCCCACATCAAAACTAGTAATTACATGACTTCAGTTATCAGCTTGTGCTTAAACATTTTCTCCTCCTATTGGATTTTTTACCAAAAAGCAATAGAACATTTTACTGTAGATTGTGAGCTGCCCAAGTCAAACACCAGTCTTGCATTATTTTATTATAGTGCAGACAAAATAATCAAACTGATGTGGCAAAATAATCGAACTGATGTGGTACCATACCTGTGCCACCTGCAAATCAGAGGGCCTAAATCACAAGCTTCTATGTTATAGCTTTATCTGATACTTACCAATGTATTTTGTATTAACAAGGTACTTTGCTGGAGACTTTTTCCATATTCTATGGCAGCAGGAATTAAAAAAAATTCACGAGGGATCAAATTGTGTATGCACATGTAAGAGTACGAGCCATGAGACCACTACCACTTTTCAGTTGGCTTAGTGTTTGAGACTGAGCAGTTTTTGACAGCAGCTCCAAAGCTAGGTAGGAAGCCTACATGTAAGGAAAAGTCACCTCCTAACAGTTAGGAAATGCGTTTACATGCATTCCTAGGTTTTATTTAACAGTGAGGACCCCAGTTCTGAACAACACACTGCAGAAATTCTCACACTGCAAGACTCAGGAATCTCATGGACAAAACCAGCTCATACTGAAGATGGGTGTTTTTTGCTCTGGAATCAAAAGTAGGGTCAAGCAGTGCCATCAGATACCACTTGGCATCAAACAATCAAGTTGACTTTTCTCTTTTTTGCCAAAGACTTCAACTTTAATTGCTTGTCTGCAGTCCCTCTAGTAAAGCACATTATGTATAATGTCTGATCTGGGGAAACCTCCTCAGGAGCTTGTTCACTTTGCTTGAAGGTAAATTTCCCCTGGATGACAGGGTGTTCTCATTTTGATTCCTGCGCTCTTTCTGAAAGACAAAAAACCCAAACACTTAGCTTATCATACAGTATTATTATGTTAATACATGTAATATATAATATTATATAATTAGAAGCTTTTAATTTCCAAACAATCTGAAATTCATTTTCCAAGAAGATGTCTAGCCATTGAAGTCAGAAATGGCCTGAGTTCCTAGTTTTCAGAGAATTGAGAACTCCCATAACTACCTCACATACCCTGAAAATTCTGTTTGTTATGAGGATTACTGAAAACATTGGTTATTTCTCTACCACCTTGTCTGCATCCTCATCCCTGCAAGCACAAAACTATTTACAGACTTATGACACTGGAATTTGGGAATCCTAACTCACCACTCTCCCTCACTCTCTAGATAACACAGGTATTGGCTCAGCTATTTCTTAATTGTATGAATCAGAAGTTGCAGAAACATTCCTGCACTGCAATCTCCTCAGTTACAATATAATCCACGTGTTGCACTATGAAACCCACTGTTCGCTCCATTAGTGCTGAGACTTTAGAGATCAAAACCCAGAAGAAATCAAAAGAAATGGCTTAGGTTAGGGTCAACTGACAGCCAGCTGAGCTCTGCTTCAAGAACTTGACAACACAGAAAGGATGGATATGAGTATTGCTTCATCCTTAGTTATACCATACTGAACACCAGTCCTTTAACTTCTACATTCCAAAAATAAGAACTGCATGTTTGATCTTCATCGTCCTGCATCTCTTCTACAGCTCAGAGAATCACAGAATCATTAGGGTTGGAAAAGACCTCCAAGATCATCAACTTCAACCTCTGATTGCCTCGTCAGCTGGACCACAGCACCAAGTGCCACATTCAGTTGTTTCTTGAACACTTCCAGAGATGATGACCTCCTAGTGAAAAAATTCCTCCTGATGTCCAGTGTGAAACTCCTCTGGCACAGCTTTAGGCCATATCCTCTCCTCCTGTCACTGGCTGCCTGGGAGAAGAGGCTGACCCCCACCTGCCTACAGCCTCCATTCAGGCAGCTGTAGAGAGTGATAAGGTCCCCCTTGAGCCTCCTTTTCCCCCAAGCTAAACATGCCCAGCTCCCTCAGCCACTCCTCATATGACTTGTGCTCCAGACCCCTCACCAGCTTTGTTGCTCTCTACTGCTCAAATGGATTACACGTTGTTCAGAGAACATTATTACTGCTGGCACACAAAAAATGCCTGGGGGCTTCCTCCTTCCCTACTACTACCCTTTAGGAACACAAGAGGCCTTAATTACTTCTGCCTTTGCCACGCAGTCGTAGAACACACGGATCTCCTCGGCACAGGCGGCATCGTTGAAGTCGTTCTGCTTCCAGCAGGCCATCATGACCGACATCTCCGTGATGCACGTCGCCTCTGCAGGGGAAAGGCACAAACACAAGGCTCAGGTCTTTGGGATTTCATTGTAGCAACCTCCACAGAGCATAAATCATAAATCTCCAGAGAGAAGCTTGGCTTAGTGCAGAACTGTCACTAGCACAAAGATTAGCGCTGCTGCAGCATCCAACATGTGACTGAATTCTGAAGGTAAAGGCTATGCTGAGCCGCACCGAAGCGTTTATGTGCGCGCCTCACACCCGGGATGGCACAAGCGGCTGTGCCTGCAATGCGAGAGGGCCACGCTGTCCGTGCACAGGTGCCCGCACGGCCCGAGCCAGCCCCGCAACTCACCTCCCGCCTGCTCCCTGCGGTTCGCCACCTTGTCGGCCAGCGCCAGCGGGCGGGGCGGGCGGATGGCCGGGGGCCGCTTCTTCAGCCGCCACTGCCCGGACAGCCA
>JAOXXN010000082.1:14846238-14859850 GCA_026770055.1 Myrmophylax atrothorax
ACGGACACGCCCACAGTGCAGACACACGGACACGCCCACAGACAGCGCCGGGACACACGGACACGCCCACAGACAGCGCCGGGACACACGGACACGCCCACAGTGCAGACACACGGACACGCCCACACCAGGGACACACGGACACGCCCACAGACAGCCCCGGGACACACGGACACGCCCACAGCAGGGACACACGGACACGCCGGGACACACGGGCAGGCCGCGGCACAGCGCCCCGAACGAGGAGGGGCAGGCACCCTTCAGCCACAGCAGAGGAAATCACCCTTGTTTCAAATAACTCAGTGGAAATTAAGGAACCGCAGGATGGTTAAGGCAGAAAAGGCCACAGTGGGTCACCTGGTCCAACCTCCCGGCTCAAGCAGGGCTGTTCCAGAGCACATGGCACAGGGTTGCATCCAGATGAGTCTTGAGTATGTCCACTGAGGGACACTCCACATCTTCTGTGGTCAATCTGTTCAGTGCAGGGTCACCCACACAGTGAAATTCTTCCTCATGTTCAGGTGGCACTTCTGTGCATCAGTTCGTGCCCGCTGCCTCTTGTCCTGTTGCTGGGCACCCTGAGCAGAGCCTGGCTCCCTCCTGGCACCCCGCTCTGGATACTGACTGACTTGGATGAGACTCCCTCTCAGTCATCCCTTCTTGAATTCTTTTGCAAGTGTATGGAAACTTTTCTTGGTGCTTCAAACTCACATCACTTACAACTCTCAACCCCACAACTCTCCATTATATTACAGCTGGATCTGTATTGTTCCTACTGTTCATTCCAAGAAGATACTGAAACCGCTGCTTCCGAAATGGTACCATCGTTCCCACAGCCTCATACTCGGCGGTGGAAAATCCTCTTGTTCCCAGAATTTCTTCCCTAGGGCAGTCCTGGAAGTCCTCAGCTCATCTGGCAGGTTCTGGAGCATTTATGTCTCCACCTGAAAAAGGCAGGCAATACATTCGAAGGGCTGAGGCATAAATAAGTCTCTGCATAGCAGGAGGGACAAGGTAGATGCAGAAAACTGAGGAGTTCGACATCAAACACTGGGGACATAAAGTACTCAGATCCTTGTCATAAAGTGGTGACTGAATAAGCCATTTTACCACTGTATCAAGGCTCCTTCAGGGACCAACAATCTCCCTTTGCACTGGAGGACATAGGAAGGATCAGTTTCCTTCCACAGGAACAGTTACATGTTTAGAGTTTTCTGACCATAAACAGAAGGCCAAACAAAAGATGCTGGAAACAATATTTGTTTGGGGTTTGCACAGGACATTGATTTGGATTAAAATATATTCAACCACCTAGCTACAGACACAAAAGCCAAAGCATTCAAGTTCCTTGACTAGGCAGACGCAAGGGAACAAGACACTGGAAATCCTGTTACCTTCAGCTAAACATTACCAGATCCACACCAGAATATTCTCAATATGGTTACTAGAATTTACTGCACCTGCAGAAAATACAATCTGGTATGTCCAATTTATAAATATTTTTGTGTTATTTTTAAAATAGTATATTCCTAGAGTCCAATTAAAAGAGTATGAGAAGACATTTTCAAGTAAACAGAAGATTTCTCCTTGCCTTCTTTAGGAGTAAATTTCCATCTAAGGTCTCAATTCAAACACTTTGTTCGGAAGTTCTGAAACATTTTGGTAAGCAAGATGTTTCTTTACTTCTGTTACAGGAAACAAACTATTCTTAGAGCCTGACTGTGAGTAAAGAAGGAAAATAGGCTGACACCTCCGAACTACACTACGAGGGCTTGCACTGTGCAATTCTAAGCACTGGAGATCTTGCAAATCCAAGATAGGGACATGAAATACATTTCAGTATTCCAGATCATGTGAGGAGGTTCAGCTGTTCTTGGTTTTGCTTCTTCCAGTTACCCTTACTGATAGTTGCTTTCCCCTTTTGCATTTGCCTCCTGCAATTCCTAAGTAGACTTGCACAAGAGGAGTAACAGAGAAAGACACAAATACTAGGATGTAAAAGAAGCTGAACTGCACTCCCTGTAAATCAGCCTCCCTTTTTCCAAATTACATTAGCTAATGGTGGCAGCACCTTTGGGTACATTCACCTTCAAAAGCTGATCTCTCATTAAGTAATTCCAAGAAAAATGAGGTGGGGGAGGAGGGGAGGTTGAGAAACAGAAAGGCAAGCTACACAAGGAGAATTGTAATAGCTTCCTGTAAGTTACTGCTGTCTGCATTAGAATTTCCTTTTTTTTTTTTTTTGACATTCAGTCTGAGATTGGAGACTAAGAAATTCCTGAACAGGCACAATAAGGTACATGATGGTGTCTGAAACAAGACACAACTTTTATTAAACATTCATTTTGAGGGAAAATGTGGAATTACCAAAGGTGTGTGTTACTCAATAGCCAAGTCTGTCTCTAGCCTGTATTTTGTACAGCTGACAGCACCAAGGCTCTAATGGATAGAACAGAAGTGCTGACTTTATAGGGACAGTCAGAAACCAAATTCCCTGAACAGTGAGCCACACAGATGTTTCACTGTGAATCCTGAATGTACAACTATAAAAATCATGTGAAAGTCTAACTGCATTTCCAATTTCGTTTCTTGCATCAATGTAGAAAGCTGAATCCTTGCCTGCATTTCAGCTAGTCAAACCCAAAATGAACCACAGAGATTAAACTATTAGCATTGTACTTGAAAGAATCTGTATCACAACTCAGTAAGTCAGGTATGATGCTACAGGAAATGCTATGCCACAATTAAATACAATGCCAACAATGTTGTAATAAAATATACCCTTAAAATGAGACTGTTGTCTTAAATACCTCTTTAAGAGGTGAGAAATTACACCATATATTCTTCACTTTATGGTGCAGTTGTGTAAAACCTCCAGACACAGCCCAAAAAACAATTAGGAGATGAGACTAAGAAATCAGTCATATTGAGAAAAAAATAATAGATATCCCTTTCTTCTTGAACTGCCTGGATCCAGCTTGCAGGTAAATTCCAGTATATTCACACAAATTTATCCTGAATGCACCAGTTCTTCTCATACCACTTCATAATGCCCTCACCCATCACAATTTATTCTCAGCTGTCTCACCCTGATCTTAACTGAATTGGAGATGCCCTAAAATTTAAAGCACCTCTCCTTTAACTTTAGTAGTGAAACTAACTATTTGCTAAGATTCCAGGTGATTCAGACTTAACCCCGTCTGCTGAACTACAGTGTTTGGACAGTATTAGCACTCAATGCTCATTAGTACAAATGCATTCATTAGCACCATGACAGATGCAACTTCTTTTCTGAAATGTCAGGCCCTGCTCTGCCCCAACTCCAACACCAGCCTACCTTACCTTATCCTGAGCTATCTCAATCAGATCAGCTGCCCTGCATTGTTTTGTCTACCCGAGTAGCTCTGAACTGCCATTCCTAATCTGTAACTCCCAGATCTAGGAAATACAGCCATTTCCATGGCAAATTACCTGATGCATCCTTATCTGCTCAGAGATGCCACAAAGTATCATGATCTGCTCTGATCCATTCCAAGATCCCCAGACAGATCTCTAGCTGAGACACTTGTGCATTAAATGGTATTTTCTGCAGTAAAGAATGTATATAACAGCATTCAAATTAAGATGTCAGAGCTCTGGAACAAATCCTGCAGCTCCATTCTTCTCTATCCTTCCTAATCCCTCTGCAGGGCCATATATCTCACTGCCAGCTCTGAGACAATGAATCATAACAAGAAGTACAGTTTGTTAAAGCCTGACAAAGGCTTTGGCTCTGTTGGTTGTATCACTAAAAGGATTTTGTCTCTGATTAATTTCAACCTGTCAGTAGAGGTCTCTGGGCAGAATGAAGGAACCTGCCACCGTCTATGTTTCCAATTAATACAACTTCTCAGAAGATGCCTGGAGATCCATCAATAATCTTAATTAAATATAACCAAATGGATGACAACTAATGATTACAGGAGTGGCTCTCTCAGGACAATGGCTGAAGAGTGTGTATAGCAGGACAGTAAGGGAGGCAGATGGCTGCTTGTCTAACACAGCAAGGCCTGTTTAAACACTGATGTCCCTGGTGGTTTCCAATTCAATTTATCCCTGTTCACAGTCCCTTAGGAGTTGCTCGTTCTTCCACACCACTTAAAACTACCCCCTGCCAAGGACTAAGAGGGGCATTTCTGCTGTGATTCTCCAGCTGCTGCACTTTGCAGATCATTTCCAGAGAAAGCAGCTCATTCTCCTTTCCCTCTACACATATACATCCAGTGTTGCTTGGTCCTCATTCTACTTACCATCACGGGGGACCCAGAGATCTCTCAGTTCAAAAACTATTACAGTGACAGAAATACTAAAAGGCAATTCTTTCTGATTTCTAGAAATCATCAATATTAAGAAACAAATCACTGTTCTTCAGTGAGGGTACATGGCTCCTGCACATTGCAATCCTTGCTAAAGAACAGAAAACACAGACTTCAGTATAAAAAGTATCTGGCTTCTAACTGAAAAAAACAGGCAGCACTGGCTACTACAGTTTTGGCAGGAGAATGACAACTGCAGCTTGTCCAGTGCAATGCACTGGACTGCCAGATTTTTAACCTTCTGTCAGACATTTGTTTCTCCTCTCTCACCTATGAGAGGGCATAAACTGATCCTAACTTGTCAAGTCAATTCTGTGACACAGCATCAATAAAATGTTTCATGTCAGCAGTAATGAGGAGATGTCTATTTTTAGAACATTAATGCTAATGAATAAAGCTACCCTGACAGCTTTGAAAGCCTCCCTCTAGTCCCACAGTAAACAGGCAAAATGCATGACAGTGAAGCCACTCACTCTAGTTTGCAGAAGCCTACCAAAAGGTTTCAGAAGTAATCTCTTTATCATCCTCAATATTTGGTATCTTTGCTAAAATTCCTGATTAGTCTCAGTTGTGGGTGAATGAATATGGGTACCTGTGCTGTAAGAACATGATTAAGACAGATGTTGAATCCATCTATCACATTCAGTCTGAGTGCCATGTAGCCTTCCAGCAGTCACAACATGAGTGACTGCATTGAGCCACCATCGAGATGGTTTGGATTTAAAGCAGTGAAGTGAGAAATCCTGTTAGCAGTCAAGAACAGAAATCAGGAACCTCTTCCCAAAATATTAGTAATTGCTGCAGTGAGTGACCTTTGTCCTTGTTGGCATTCATAGACTTGCATTAGTAGAAAGACAACTAGGACTGTAAATTGAATTCACTTTGGCTAAGACTGGCAGTACTCGTTGGCACTATATAGCAATCCTTTCAAATGCATTATTAAGTAAATTGATGGCAAACTCTTCAAGGGTATGAGACCCAGCTTCTCCTCCTGCCTGCTCCAAATAACAGGACAGAAATGAAAGCAAAGCCATGGTGGTAGAACCACCTTGATTCAACATTTTGCAATCCTTGCTGTGCAGAGAAGTTGTGAAGGTTGAACAGAACTGCAACCACAACACTTTAGCCAGCTAGGGAGGATTCCCACCTCCCCTGCCCCTGCAGAGTTTGCCTGGCAGCTACACAAGGTATTCATACTATGCCCTGGGGTAAGTATTTCAGCCCTAATTCTTGCACACCATGTACAAAATGTGAAACATATTTAGTGTATTAATAGAAGCAACAGACACTGTGACCATGGACACACTGTGACATATGAGAGACAATAAAACCAGTATGATCCATGACTACAGAAAAAACTCTCACATACAAAAGAAACACAACGCTTGGGTGAGCATCACAACTGCTAAGAGTGGTAGTTTATACTCATTACCTTTTGACAAGTTCACCACCTGCAAGACTGTAAAAAATAGTTAAACCTAGGAAGACACTTAGAAAGCAGATGAGAAAGCCATCGAAACTGACTTGTGACTCTTAACTACAAACTGAAAGTTTTATTTTGAAAAACTCAGACAAAACCCATGGACTATCTGTGACAAAGCTACTTTCAGATCTGTACTATTTTCATTCCATGTTAAGAAAATACATGACCATCTCCTGTTTGGCAACCATCATAAAGCTCAAAGCAGCAGCCTTCTGTACTACAGACAGAGTAAAGCAACACACAAATAAACCCTGTGGGACTAACAGAAAAGCCTTGTCAACTGGTGATAGTAATATACTGAATACAGAAAATAGTGGTGAAGGAATACTTGATTGGGAATTAACACATGAATGAATCAAGGCCCCAAGAAGTTTTTACCTAGTCTGCCAGCTACTCTTCAGCTCGTACCAGCGCATCTTCACTGCTATTGTTGGCTGAGAAACGTGCTGGTATTGCTGAGCTGGAAGGCAGAGTGAGGCTTTGGACATCACTCATCAAGGACCAGGTAGGTGCTGTGATACACTTGCTTATATTGGCACTTCCTCCTCTTTCTCCTGCAAGGACAATACAATGCATATTGCATGCATTTTCCACATTTCCAAGAATCCAGTGATAGTTATGGGCCCAAAGTTTTTGCTGTCAAGTTGTCCTGATTTTAATTGTTCTGTCACCTGAAAGGCAGACATTGACATGATCCTTACCTATATTGATATTTTACCTATAGTACTATATCTATAACATATTGAAGGGGAATTTGAGGGGAAAAAAGATATTAAGTGATCCATACAGCACTAAGCAATAGACAGGGACATAATTAGGGACAGAATGTAGATTCACTCCCATTTCTAACTTTTACTAACGAGCATGAAACTTCCCAGAGCAATGCATGAACTGCCTTGCAAAATCAGATTAGCCCACAGACTTTCATTACCAACATTCAGTCTCAGGCATGGATAACTAATGACTACATAGCCAGAGTTTAACCTCTGCAGGGGGAGGAGAAATGGAGAAAGCAAATAGCATTATACCATTAGAGACATCACTGCAGTATGGCCGTATTTGCCTGTGCTTTTAAACCTGTCACACTAAGGGAATTAGTTTCCCTCTGCTGCAAGATCAATCATTTCAGGAAGATACCCAACAAGGCAGGGAACAGTGGAGTTTATTTCTATCTGTAAGTGATACAGGCTACACAGCAAGAAGTCCTATCCACATGTCGTCACTTAGGAACTCCAGTCACAGACCAGGATCATAATGTGTTAAGATTTGGTAGAGATACAAAACCAATCTAGTGTACCTGATTCTGATCCTCCATTTCAGTATAGAAAGACTTCAAGGCTTGTATCCAAAGTGCAGAGACCACTGGAAAGGCATCATTGTTAAAATGTATTTGTCTTTGCAGAAAGCTGCACACACTCAAAAAGAACAAATCCAAGGCCTCTGAATTGCCAGCATTAAGGAGATAACAAAAAGTCAAGATTACAGAATTCAGAGTTCATGGAGAATTAAAGAAACCAAAGCATACCAATTTTACTTAGCTCTACACAACACCAGATAATACACTTTGTGGTGTGAAATACTTCATTGAAAGCTGTGAAATAAATAATTTGGTCTCTCATCCCATTGTATGTATCACCTGGTACGTCAGCAAAAGAGGAAAATTAGGCAGAGAGTAAGTGACCTGTCCATAGCTATTCAGCACCTAGAAAAGTAGGAGTATTTGAGGCAAACTTACTTGGGGCAGAGACTTTATTGCTGCAATTTTGTAAGGCACAACTGCTCTCCACAGATTTGTCTTTTGTAATTCCCTCACTGGAAAAAACATTTGTTGATAGTAGCTAAAATTACATCTTAATGAACAGAATATGTGACTGATAAAATAATTATAAAAACAATTAATATTCTGGATACCTCAAAAAATCCCTGAAACAACTTAGGGCACTTGAGTAAGAGTCTGAAGAAGTGTTTCTCTGAAGTCAGGTAAGCCACAGAGTAAATATACCAGATGCAAAAGGAGAGTAAATTCCATTTTTGCCCCACATATTGACACCCCCAAGTCAGGTGTGGCTACACAACACAGAGCTGAAAATCAAATCAAAGCAGTTGCCAACATCTCCACTGCTGGAATCCAATCAGAACAAAAACTCACTCACTTCTTGCAGAGAAAAAATTGTCTCTGAGAGGGTTTTTTTTGTATTTCAAGGCAAACATTTGCAGTGAGGTAAGAACTCAGCGTCTCAACTTTCAATGTATTTTCCAAATCAAGCTCTTACAATGATGGGTCAGTGTTGCCTCGTCCTCCTGAGAAAAATCTCATGCATATAGTCCCAAAATCTTCCCTGATGCGACTCATTGCGATGAATCATGGCAGTGAGGGCCTCGCCCTGATCAAGGCTTTGCCAATAGTCCTGCAGCCACATTTCCTTCCAACTGAAACAGAAAAAGAGACACCACCACAAACCATTAAAAAACCAAATGAGTCTGCAGCTGTAATATCACTGAAACCATTTTTTTCCTTTCACCTCAGAGGAAAACAGGCCCAGGGTTGGTCATAACAAATAATGTTGTTACTGTTCCTTGTGCTCCAAGTCATTTAAAGAAACTTGCTATGAAAATTCTCTACAGAAAATATAAATTCATTATGAGCTTTACAATATTCTGGAAATATCAGCATGTGACTACAGTGTTAATCAAGGAGACTAAATTGTTAATTATAGAGAATAAAAACTTCTATTAAAAAAATCTACCCCAGAGTCCTTACATTATTTTGAGAGTAGCCTTCCGTGTCTAGTATGGATACAACAGTTAGCTTAAGAACCAGGGTTTTTTCTGATTAACCACTTAACAAACTCAGGTTATACATGGCAGAGACACAAACCATATTCCTCAACCCAGACTCTATTCTTTATCTCCAGACCAGATGGTCGAGTATAGGCTGTTTCTTTCTCAAAGCACACAGTGGCAAACTTTTCATAGCACAGACTGTATCACTGCAAATTTCAGCCATTTCTTTCCCATTCATGATCATGGGGACTACTTTTCTCACTCATGTTACATCAAGGAATGGCAATTATTTCTTCATTATTATATATTTTCTTCTCCATTATTACTGCTACCCAGCCACATGAGCCCATCACAAACTCTGGAAAGAAGCATCACACATGATGCTTTTTATTATACGTTTATGTGAATTACCCAGTACTTGTTAACTTTTAGAGAGCTTTTTCCTTCTTGTCTCTCCAAATCACAGAAGTACAGTGCCTCCTACATTCCCTCTACACACCATACATTGAACCAAGTGTGACTGCACTGCCAGAAGCAGATCTCACCCATCACTCCAGGAAGACTGAAAGAAATGCACCACACATGATAGTTGCTGTCTCTGTGGAGCAGCACAGAGCTTGTGTGCCATGGGATTTAGTTTTCTGTGGTCAACAGCATCATCTATGATAGTGCATTTCTGCACAGACCTCAAAATGGTACATTTCTGCACAGACCTCAAATGAAGATTTTAACACAGATTCCAGTGTGAAGGATCACAGGCAGAGGCTTACTTCTGCTTTAGAAAGTAATTATCTGCCAAAAAGTTCCTTCATAAAATGCAGCACTTGGATGTACTATGAGATCACATTGCTTACCAGCTAAATTAATTAACCTTTGTTCAAGGACTGCCAACCTGAGTTACTTGCTCCTTACAGCACTGAGTAAGGGCACACATTAGGAAAATGAGTCCATGTGCATTAAGTACTAGACCAAGACTCAGTGGTAGTAGGTAACAAAAAAAAAAGAAAGTGTTTTCCAGATAAACTCTCCAGAAACAGCACTGAAAGGAATTCCAGTATCCAAGTGAAGACTTTTGTCAAAAATATTAAATAAGAACACTTTGGGATTATTGGAGGCAGGTTAAAGAAAATAATTTCACTGATTCTGTAAATTGGGAAAAATGGGTACCTCAGGATGAGTAGGACTGCACAAATTTCCACAGACTACCAACTACATCATCATCATTATGGCTCGGCTTTGCGAACACAGACTTGGGAAGGGCTCTCCCCCACATGGGTGTGCCCTTCCAGCCTGTGCAGTGGATTTTTTAGGTGAGGCACAGAGTGCACAGAACTGGCCCCACCCTTTAACTCCTCAGGTCCATCTGCCACGGCCGAGCGAGCTTGGACAGTGACAGTGAAGTCCTCAGGACTAGAACCTGCAATCCCCGGTATTGCCAGGAGGTCTCTCATCCAAGTACTGACCAGGGCTGACCCTGCTCAGCTTCCGAGATCTGACGGGATCAGGTGTCAGGGAGGCATTTAACTGCCTTATGGCAAGAACTATTGAGGTGATATAAAGCATATCTGTAAAATTTCCTGCTCTCTGTTTCTTAGTGTTTTAGACATGAGCTGCATCAAGCTGAATTTGCGTGTACACCTGAACTGAACCATGTTACTTACATGGTTGCTATCCTTTGAGCATTAGAAGTTTAGCTTCTTTTTCATTGCCTTCAATTGTAGCCACAGAAAGCTAACTCAGAGCTTTTCTTTCTCTTTTTGCAAAACAGAGCTCTGGAGCTTTGACAGGTGTACCAATTTCTGGGGTAAGTCCTACTTTGACTATGATTCTGACAACCTGATCCTGCATGAACAAAACTTCACAGAAAAAAAGCTTTAAGATGAGTGAGTCCTGCTACAAATTAAGTTGAAGGGTTTTTACTTCAGGTTAAATTTGAAGTAAAATTGGGAAGATAAATTATTAGTTGGCTTGATTCATCACTAATAAGGTCTGGCTGTGGAAATACAGCTGGCAGCTTTCATGCATATGTATAGTGTTGTTGGAAACTTAGGATCTTGAGGTAAATGAGTAACATTACAAAATGGAAGTAAGCTCTGCTTCATGTAAATGAAAGAAATTATGTATATACGTAGTCCAGAAATGCTGGGCAGATTCTCAGCTTTTTCCAATACAGCATGTATAAAGATAGTAAATTTTAATTTTTATTTCTTTAAATTTTCACCATAAGTAGCACAACACATTTCATTTTTAGTTCTTATAAAGGGAAGAGTAATAAAAGGCATAGCTTGTCTTTGTAGGTTTTTCCTCATTTTCAGTTACCTGTGTGGAACTAATAGGTTCAAATTATGGTGGAATGTATCTGTTCATGTTCCTTTTTCATGCATGTAACTCATGTGCAGACATTTACTAAAAGAAAATATCTCTCATTTTCAGTGCTTGGGTGACCAGTCTGCTGCTCTTGTTGGGCAAATGTGTTTCAAAGATGGGCAAGCAAAAAATACGTAAGTTAATAGTAAAGTTGTAAGATAATTACTGCTCTGTCAGGAATTTAGTATTATGTTATCTTTCAAGCTCACTGCCAAATGCTTTTGTAGTTATCACGTGATTACAGATCTACATTTTGATTGTACTGACCTACAAAGTAAACCATGTCCTGACTTTATATAAATAAAGTAGTGAAGGTGTTATAGTTATGTGGCCTGTGAGTTATATTTTGGAACACAGCTACTGTGAGGAAAACATCTCTGTGTGACAGGAGGTTTTTCATTTTAAAATTTTCCAAGACACAGATTAAAACAGTTTCAGTATAATTTAAATTATGACCTAAAGTTAAAAAAATACAGGCCTGTGAGTTAGATTGTGTAGACTTGAACAGCACAGCATTGCTGGATGGAAAAGGTCCATTTCAGTCACAATGCTTAGTGTTTCTTCTCTGTCTAGCTCAGCATGGAGAATTTTGCATTGTTTTTTCCTATTTCTCAGGCTTTTAGTGCCCTTTGTTTAAAACAGCTGATCAGTTAAATCAGCCAACTGGTGTAATCAAACAATCATTTGAGGAAAAGCTCTCTGCATAAATGACTTACTGTTCCATTTATAGAACCATGTGTTTTATTGAGCATGTAGGTGCATGGACAGTATGGGACTTTCACAGGTATAATTATACATTAATCTATACTTGTGGTTAATTGACATCCACTTCTTATTTTATATTTATGCACAAATTGAACAGTTAGTGACCTTGTATTTTAGTAAAACAAACAGTTCTAAGTAATACTCACAAAGTATTTTTATAATAAATGCTTTTGTAACACAAGAGACCTTTGGAAAAAAAGTGAACAGCTCTAAACTAAAAGGTAAAAGTAAGGGGTTTTAACTTATTTCTGTTATTGCTTCTTTTTCTCTCCAAATATAACTGAAGACTATCTCAGTACTGTTTTAAACTATTAACTTCAGGGATATAAAAAGGTCAGGAACTCATAATTTCTCAAAGTAAGTTAGAATGGATTGTAGTATTTTGTACTCCTTTTATTAAACTGTGTCCTTATACATATGTGTATGCACACATATATGTGATGTGCTGTGGTCTTCAAATGAGAAACGCTGTTTTTAGAAGGTTTTGGATGGAAAATGTTTAAAGAAAACCCTCTTCTTTGTGACAGGGACAATGTTTCTTAAAATTTCCCCTTTAATATTGTGAAATATTTATTTTATAAAGTAGCTTTCATAATCAGCTGAAATTGAAGTAGGTAAACACTGCCACCAAAGAGGAGTTCACACTTAGTTTTCAGCTTCTGCTCCTTGATCAAGTGTTATACAAGAAATAGCCAGAGAGAGAGGAAGGTGACTAGATTTTTGAGCTTCAGGCTGCATTTAAATCAGCTTTTTGAGGATGGTTTTATCATCAGTTAATGGTAAAATAACCTTCAAGGGTCAAAGTGTGGTGTCTTGATTCCCCACAGGGGACTCATGGATTGATGAATTACAGTAACAGTTATCCTTTAAACATCCTGGGTCTGACTTTGTTTTGCTTTCTTCCTAGGTACGGAACAGGTTGTTTCTTGCTGTGCAATACAGGTCAGAAGGTCAGTTGCCTTTTTGTTCCCTTTTTTTTTACAATCTTTATTTAAGTTTTTGAATACAAGTGTATGTTAGCCTTTCCTAGACTTACTAACAACAATTATATTGCCAGACATAAGGAAAAACGCAGGCTGAAATCTGAAAGAGTAGAAAGTAAGTTTGTTGGAGGTGTTTCAGTAAGACTCCATTCCCCAGCTCTTTAAGTTTCCAAACAGAACTTTTCACAGCAAGTTTCTGGCTCTTTCCTTGTACATGTTTCTTAACGTCATCCAGACAGGGTTATGTTACGTAACCACAGTCTTTTTTTCCTTCTCTTGACTATTTTATTTCTTCCCTTTATTTTCTCTCATTCTTTCGTTGTAGTTGGAGTTGAATAAGTTAACTCGAGGCTTTGGCTTCCTTCTCATTCACATGTCCTTCTAAAGACCCCCAATTATTTGCTTTGGAAAGATCTGTGTCAGCTTGTGGAAACAAGAATTAGCACCAGTGGTCTGAGGGTTCTATGACAGGAGTTTATTTGGAGTGACTGAAAATGTACTTTGTTTAAACTCTCCATATTTCATCTGAAGATTTGGTCTCTTTGTTTATTAGAATTTGAATGTTTTTATTTAAATATTTTCTGTGTCTGTTCATGCTTTACCTTTTCTTTCACATTTCCTCATTTAGTCTGTGTTTTCTGAGCATGGTCTTCTAACCACAATAGCTTACAAACTGGGCAGAGACAAACCTGTTTGTTATGCACTAGAGGTAAGTTCAGTAGTTTCTTCCTTTTTATAGTGATACATGTTCTTGTTTACTTCTGTTATCTGGTATTCTTTTGTTATCTTGAGCTGCATGGAAATGAAAATATCTCTGTGTTATAGCTTGTGTGCCTCAAGGGTTATGTGTGGTTTCATTTATCCCTATCTTCAAT
>JAOXXN010000082.1:14866324-14892576 GCA_026770055.1 Myrmophylax atrothorax
GCCCGGCAGCGGCGCGGGGCAGCAGCGGCACCGAGCGCGGCTCTGTTCGGTCCGTGCAGCCCCGGCTGGGCCCCGGCACCCGCTGTCCTGCGGCTGGAGGGGCTGTCAGTCCTCTCCGCCTCCTGCATCCCGCAGTGCCCGCATGCGGCAGGGAACAGCCCGAGCCGTGCCACGGGGCAGCGGCCGCGGGAGAGGGAACCGGCAGAGGGGGCGCCTCGACCAAGGCGTTCGGGTGTTGCAAGAATGAGCGCCCAGATCAGCTCCTGCTAAAGACCATAAGGGCAGGAACAGAAAACACCTTTTAGTAACAAAAATCTCGTTTGTTTTAATATCTACAGGTAGTTTTAAAGCTTCCTTGAAAGCTGCTTTTCTGTACCAACCTTGAATAACTCCTGTGATATTATTCTATAAATGGGAAATTAGTTTGGGCTACACTATCTAAATCCAAAAGAAATATGCTAGAATTACCACTTAATTCCTCACTTACACAACTGCTAAAAGACTCCAATTAATTGCTTAAGAGATAATATAATAACAATACTTACAAATTATCAGTTATAATACAGTACATCAGTTAGTATGGACACAAAGCAACGAAGTATTCTTCATCTGTGTAAGGAACAAGTTAAAGGGGGAATCTTTTTCCTTTCCTTTGAAAAATTAGTTCTAAACAGTGCTTGGGCCTGCTTGAGCAGCACAGCACAGGGTCCTGCACTCAAGTCCCAACAGAATGTACCAGACATGGGCTCTGCAAGGCCATTCCCACAAGCATCAGAAGGGGTGCTGCACAGTTTACTCCATATGATGCACAAGATCCACAAGGCCTATTATTGCAATACCAGTTCAGTGGCAGATTCTGGACATAATGCACATTCTGTACGAGAGTAATCTCAAAAATATTCTACAGCAAACTCAGTATTGTTGGATATCTAGCAATGATTGTCATGTGCTTTCAAACATTGTTCTAAGGTTATCTGGAAATTGGACATTATCAATGTTCAAGGGTACAGTCAAGTTCCACTGCCAGTTCACTCCGAACTTTATTTTTGCAATTAGCACCCTGCCCCCCCCACAAAAAAACCCAAACCAAACAAAAACCCCAACCAATCCACCCAGCTCCCCTGCTTTCTTAACTCTGAAATAGGAGCTCTCTTTCTCTGAAAAGTTAAGAATACAGAGGTGATTAAGCTGTCATTGCACAAGGTACGAGCAATACTTGCCAAAGTAGATTTAAAAAAAAACCCAAAACACAATCAATGATTCAAACTGTGTTAGCAAAATGGGAAATCTCTTTGCAAAATGGAAGTTCAGAGGGGGCAGAAAGTCAAAAATCTTCACCTAAGCAAAGTAATACTGAGATTGAGCACTATCTTTTGTCTGTTGACTCTTGCTGCCTTTCTGACCATTCAGTGTAAATAACAACAACAACAAAAAAGAAAAGAGACTGAAGTTGGCCAGCAGAAACTTGGATTGTAAAGGATCCATGAGTTAGACTTCAACCCTTCCCATGTCCCCCCTCCCGCAAAATACAGGGTTTGGAAAAATAAGCAGTGTTTATTTACTAACAATGACATAAAATACATCTTAATATATTTTTATTTCTTTACAAATTAAAAGATGCATTGGAAAAACAAGTGAAGAAAATGAAAAGGTTCATTCATGATTTCATTTCCACCCCTATACCCCCCAATATTAATACTAGAAATTAGTATCTGTGGAAGTCTGTGGTTGCTGTGCCTTGTATTTCTGGGAAGTTCTTTTTTCCCTCTGATTAAAAATCCTCTAGATTTTTTGGTTGGAGGCAGTACATGGAGTAAAAAGTTGGCCACACTCATACAAAAATGCTGAAAATTCTGTCAACTACATCTTGAAAGAGTTTCTCCATTACAATTTTCATATTCCCCTTTCTGTGTAGTGATGGTAGGGAAGACAAACTAGCAGCATTAGAAGAAAACTGGATTTATATACATGCTACAGGATATGGAACTAAAACCACAGCCAGATTTTTTTTTTTTATCTTAACAAGGACTTTCCTATGAAATATCAAGCCCAGATAACATATTCTCTAATCCATCCACATTCTTCCTTCCTTTTAGTGCTATTGGTAGCTTAAACTCCTGGGTATTTGAAGAACACTTGTTACGTGTTCAAGCTAAAATGTACAAGCCCCCTTTCAAATGTGACTAAACAAGCCCTTAGAATTCTGAATTTGATTACACCACTCCCTCTTCTCAGGAGTAACCTCATCCACCCTTGCAAAATGGAGCAGCAGAGCAGCCAAAGTGGATGGATTAATCTCTCTGAGGTATTTAACAAACAGGATTATAAAAAGGTTTTGTGCAAGCTGATCAGTAGGTAGAATGGGAGAGGGTATAAGCATCCAGTAAAGAAACTCTCTGCTATGGCCCAGGATGCTTTAAATAACCGAAATCAGGTACTTGTGGTACCTACTACAGTACAGTCTGTATCTTCAGTTGTATCCCCTTCCTTGTATTCCAGGGTACAAAGCAATCTCAAACTTCTGCTTGTTTGCTATGATTCACAATAATATGGTTGCAAACGGCCACTTCCTTGTCATCCAGTTCGTACACAGCCCCCCATCACCTTGTTAAAAGTATTTTCTGCTTAAGGTTAAGAGGATTTTGTTCCCACCACCATCGAGGTGACAGGGAAGCTCTGCAGGACAGGCCATGGAACATGGACTGAACAGGACAATACAGGGCTGTGCAATGAGGGGGAAAGGAATCACCACACACACGCCAACAGGAAGTACCATCTCTACCCCTACACTGTTTGAAGCTGTTGATTTTTGCCCACTGAGTATTAATTACTCCATTACAGATTTGCACAGCAACTTATAATACAGGGAAGATTGTGGAGAGAAATTTGCCCTGCTGCCTCCTCCCTTACCACTCATTTAATTTTTCATGGCTTTCTGGTTCAGACAGCCACATGATACAGCTGTGCTCTGACACGTTTCCCTCTTTAGAGGAGACACAAAATGTTTGGCTGCTCCAGCTCCCATCACCTGACCTGCCTCTCGTCCTCCCCCCCGTGCATCTTCACACTTGGAGCATGCACACACACCCACACAAACGCACAGCAGCTACCAGAAATTTTGAAGAGTTATCACTTTTTCACCCAATGTTGAATCATGTACAGTGAACTGAAAAAAACCTACATTCATTATGACAGGATTAGCGAGCATGGGGTGGGGGGTGAACTCCTGCCAAGCACAGGAAACAATTTAGATGCAAATAAAAGACCTGGTATCAAAGGCCTTTTTTTTTTTAGCCCTCACCAGGAAAATATTTCATCTCTCATACAGGATTGGGAAAGGTTGAAAGGATTTCTGCTTATGCAACGTGTATTAAAAATTATGGAATTGTACAGATTTCTATGTTGTCCTTTTGGAGGGCACTGGGCCTTCTGATCAGGTCATTAGTGGAGACTGAAATGTCACTGCTGAGTTCCAGCACCACTCACTCCTCTAGCTCAGTAGCTGCCGAATCTCCTTGTGCATGTGACACAGGAAGTCCACATACGAAGCTCCCCCACTCAGGCTCTTGTCCTCCACTAGAAAGTGTTTGAACAGCATCTCCAGCTTATCTTCTTGCTTCACAATTATCAACTGAAAAAACCCACAAAGCAACAAAAGAACAAAATCAACAGCGAGTAGTTAGCAGAATTAGTCTTGGAGGAAAAAGAGCAAAAAGCCAAATGGCTCAAAACCCGAAAGACAGATAACCAGAATCACAGCATATATGGCTAATGTGCTTTGACTTCTGTAACTTAGCTGGGTTAAGTCTTAATCCTTTCTAAATAGAAAGAAAATACCACATATGTGGTTCATACAGTAGTATATTGTAATAGGTCTGAAAAAAGTAGTTTTAGAACTATGGTAAACACAAAACTCCAAAACTAGTGATTTTTTTTCAGATCCTTGAAAACTTTGAATCACATTTATGAGATCGGGAAGAGTAAGTTCAGCACTGCACCACTGCCAGGTTATCACCTGCTCTACTAAAAGGAAAGGGCATGTAGAGCTCAAATGGGGACACCGTGTTTTACCTTCATGCAGCGGGATCTCTGCCCTTGGAGCATGTCAACAATAGATCGCACTTTCTTTGAAAAGGGGTTTTCCAAGACAGGTAGGGTACTCTGGAATGAAAGATATCCAAGTCATGTGAAGCAGAGCAAAGTTAAACAAAACTCGGCAGTTTTGTCATACTGTACAAGGGTATGGACATATCTGCTCCCACTAACATACAATCTGTTTGACCTCAACTACTTAAAAGAGAATATAACATGGCATCCAAATTAAAGGTCAATTATTTGTTCCATTTAGATAACAACTGTTCTCTTCACTGTTAGTGATGTGGCTTGTCAAATAAACCCAGGAAAAACATGCCTGAGATGCCCAAACTAGGGATATTTCCACTACTTTCACACATCAGTGCTTCTCTTGTTCCTAGTATGAAAAATGTAATGTTATTTTCTCAACTGGCTTTCTCATTGTTTTAAGTTTTGGGTGACTATCACAGACAGTAGCTCCCATGCTGCCATCCAGCTCACCAAGGTGTTGCTAATCTGGCTGAAGGACGACACTCCAAAGAGGCTCTGGATCAGGCCTTGCTGCACGCTTACTCCCACCCACACAAAGATGTTCAGCCCGTTCTCCAGCAGGTATATGTCACCCTTGGAGAGACGCTCCTCCGAGTTCCGAATTGCTGCTGGCAAGGAATCACTGTCAACATCTGCTTTGGTCTGTTTTAGAGTGAAATAAAAATTAAAATGAAATAAATAAAATAAAGCTTATAAAACAAGAACATCTTATCAAGTCCTGAAAATTTCTGCCACTAAGACCCCAATGACTTTCTCATTTCTAGGACTTGTAAGACTACAATAGCTGTGATTGAGTATCATCTTCCTTAGCCTAGTTTTCTTACTCAATGTGACAGAAGCACACCAGAGACTCCTGGTCAAAGAGAATGTGAGGCTTCTGTGACATTACTCTGAGGTTCCATTATAACCTCCTGCAGTAGGAATGTAATTAGTTTTTAGTATTATTCCAGCAACCGTGGTACTGAAAAGACAGAACAATACATAGAATTGCCTTGCAATGAGGAAAATTACTACAAAAAGTTTTAAGAAACTTTAGGACTTCTAAAAAAAAGACTGAAAGGATCAGAAATATCTTTGCCACTAGTCATATACTCACAACTCAGGAAAAAAAGGTACCCCCAGTAAATTCACAGGATGCAGTAATGCAGCACCTATCACTGAGTGAAATTAAGTGAAATATCCCAACAGATGGCAGATCCCAGATACTTCTCAAATCACTTTCCTTTGCTAAAATATAAATGCCAGTCCTTAGGATGAGTCAAAATAGCAGCAAGTCACAAGCGATAAGAATATCCTGAATTACTCACCAGGGGCAAAAGCCTGGGATAAAAGAAAACATTTGTTTCAGCGACATCCATGGATGTCACTAACTGACGAATGTAGGCACGGTCATCCGTTGTGACCTCCGGACCAGGCTGAAGGACGTCACTCTTCAACACACAATTCAAGTACACAGGAAGCAGCTTCATGCACTCAGGGAGGATCAGCTACAAGTCACAAGGAGGCAGAAGTTGGTCAGCTCTCTTGTTGACAAATGTGGCTTGCATGAACCAATGAAGTGTGGTACTGCTGTGAGGGGTGAAAGCTGATACATCATGGACTTGCAAAAGAAACAAAACTTATCCCTGAAACAGGAAGTGTTCCCTGGGCTCCAGACAATGTTCAAGAAGCCATTCTCTGCTATAGTTTTTACTTGCAGCTTCCCTACCTTTCTGAGTCTCTTTGCAAATTTCTGCCGAGCACAGCAATTTATGTTTTTTGAGTAGGCTAAGTAGGAAGACGCTGCCACCATTTTTTAATTCCTGAGCCTGAGATTCAAGTGAAAGCATCAGTTTACCTGGCCAGCAGAAGAGGGACTAGCACAGTTCTTTCGATAGCAAGCTAGGATCTGGGCACACTGGTTGATCAGTGCATCTCGTACAGTCTTTACTGGACTATTCAGAACTCCACGATATGCTGCACAGAAAGAGGAAAGAGATGGATTGCTGTCAAGTGATTGCTCATGAACAAAACACTACTTCCACAAAGTCAATCTGAACAACTATTGTTTATGAAAGTCTTTACTCCTCCTGCTTCAAACTTGTAGGAAAGTGATGATATATTCCTATTGAAGACATGAAGAAGCTCACTTACTGTGTTTTATTACATATTCTTGAACTCTTTATCTCCCATGTACTTAAAATACACTTACCATAATTGCAGGCATGGGGCTCTATAAAAGCTTTTCATAGCCTGGCTGTCTTTCTTTAATAGTCTAAAATAGACTCTTTCTTTCATTTTAATGGCAATAAACATATACAACTCTAAATATCTGTTGGATTTCTAGGCTTTTACTGTAAACTACAAAGTGTAAATAGGGTACAATGCACAATAGTATGATATTTAACCCAGATCTATGATCAAAGGCCACCATTTCCTATTGCCAGAGCAAAATTCGGGAACATTTAAAGAATGAACTAAGCCAGTACAAAAATAAATACAAGAATGAATTCAGACAGCTGTCAGTATAAACTGTTATTAAAAACATTTAGACAAGAATTTGCATGAAGAATAAGCCTATACCCTTCATCTGTACCGCTCATCCTCACCAGCAATAGTATCATCACAGCTTTATTTCTCTATCCCATAACTGACTGGAGTATCAGGATTGTCACCTGACATTTAAAGTAAGAAGAATAAACAGGTGTCATTGGATGACAATGGGCGTTTTAAGAGCAGTGAAAGGTTGCAACTCTTGTTACCATAATTAGCCTTACCAAACTTAGCCAAGTAGTTGATGAGTGTGTCTGTCTCACAGTTGCGATAGAGATCAGCAAGCTGGGTGCAACAGTTCAAGGAGAGATTGTGAATGCGGAGTCGTCGTTGTCCTGCACAACTTGTATATAACAGGGCACACTGTAGGAGACAAAAAAAACAGGATATAAAAAAATGAGGTCCTGCTGCAATAAGAAGGGCAGGGCTTGAGTATCAGGATGAGTGAAAGATAACAAGCAGCAATTTCAGCAGTTGTATTAAGGGGCCTGGTCTAAGTCACCATGAGAGCACCTATGCTGAAAGGTCAAGGGTATAGTAAGGTACAGAATGAAAGAATAAACCGATCCTTGAAGAAGTGACTAATAATTCAGTTCAATTGTCAACTTGCTTCTGTCTCCTCAAAAGCCTAATCCCCCATACCTGAAGGAGGGCACCACTGTCTTCACTCAATTTGTCATCATGCTTGAATTCCACTGTAATTGTTTTATCACAGTCCAAACCTGCCATCTCTACATCAGTTGTGTTGCTCATATAGAAAGCTCCAAAAAAGTCAGTTGCTCGAATACCTAAAAAAGGAAAACACCCAACATGAACCACAACTCTCAACAGACAGACACCCTTTGGAATCTGACACTGAGTCATCCTGGCAGATTTCAGAGGGGATCTTGGCACAGTCTCAACAAAAGGCTAGGAACTCCAAAGCTTTAGCAGAGCTTTTTGCATAGCCTAGTCTCAATATGATTTAAATTAAGGAAAAATCTCTTGCTTCCCATGGGACACGCTTGAAGTAGTCAATTTATTAAGACTGGTCCATGCTAACACCCACCTGTGCTTGTGCGCACTCTCATTACAGCATCAAATCCCACTTCTTTCTGGACATCTCTTCTCAAGTCATTCAGGAACCTACCCTGGTCTGTCTCCAGCTGGAAGACAAGCACTAATTAAAGTTTCATACTCCCATAAATCAGAGCTGCTTCAAAAAACATAAAGTAATTTTAAACCAGGTAATACTTCCTGCAGTCTTACTTTAAAAGTCAGCCAACGAACAGGGCTCAGTGCCCTGCTCACGAAACACTGTGCTAAAAGGTAACAGCATTTCCTGTTGTGGATTTTATTATTAACAGAAATGTTTGGGTAAAGACACAAAGCTAACAAAATAATTTTGTGAACATCTTGAAATTTAAGTAGTCATTTGTTTCCAAAGTAATTCTTCACTATGGTTCACACTATGAAAATAGAACCCTTAACTAAATAATAATTCTTACTTAGATCAAATACCAGCGTGAGTCAATGTCACTCCTACCTGGAAATATGCGTACTTATAGATGGAGCCTCCCGTCTGGAAAGGTACTACACCTAGTGTAGCCACATCCAAATACTGGTTTGGAAACAGGAATAGATCCACACAGCAGCCCTGGGCCACACACTCCTTGGCCAAATTGTTATAAAAGCTTGTCTGTGGTTGAAACAAAGTCTAAGAAAGGAAATCAGAGATGACGTCAGAAGTTTGTGGCAAGAAAAGGAATGTGAGATCCAGTTGATAATCCTAGTCAACACACTTTGATACTTTAAGTCTCTTCTCAGGAAAATTAGGATCATATAAAAGTCTCCCTAACTCTGCCTTTGAAAAACTGTTGACTATTATGAAAATTACTACACATTTTTTAAAAATTATAAGTTCAGCACATTTACTTTAACACAGACTTGGTATTTTACCCTGTATAATAATCTAGAGCTAACTCTTCTTGTTCTCAGACCACAGCTGACCTTATGATCTCAAGTCTCCACAGCCCTGCTTGGGAATGGAAGATAAAAGGGGAATGTTAAAACATATTAGCTAGCACTGTTACATTATGTGCTAATCTTACAATTTTTAAAATGCTGATTCAATTATTTTATTCCATAAAGAGTGTAATATTACACCCCGATGTAAGGATGATGCAAACGTCTATTACCTTCTCCTTATCTGTGTTGATCAGTTTCCTATCATCCCTGTTCTTTAACTTTCCTGGGGCCTCTGCAATGGGCAGAGAGGTGTGGAAAATGAAGAGTTTGCCAGCACATTCAGCTGCCTGCAGGAAAGTGAACACAACAACAGAGGTTAGAAGCATTTTTTTAAATTGTAAAGGAAACCATTTCAAGAACAAACATTCGAGAATTCTCATCACAGGGTTTTACATCAGGGTGACACTCTCCAGACATACAGGCTCATTGTCACTTGGTTACTTCAACCGTTGTCCAACACAGGGAGCACAGATTACTGGTCAGTTATAGAAAAGCAAGTTCCAGTTCTGCTGGATTTGTACTAGGGCTTTCAGTAGAATCATATAAGCAATCAATTCGATCAGTAGATAAAAGTCAGAATTAAACATGCTAAACTTCATCTAGATGAAGTACTGGAGTGGAAGAACTTCAGGAAAGGTTTACTTAAATAGCACATTATTGTGGACAACTTCAACAAATGCCATTCTCTCCTTTTAACTAAGATTCTACCACAGTTTCAGGCAAAGGATTAGAAAGATCAAATTACAGAACACTTCCATGAGGCTTAATAGACTTCAGCATTTGGTTTTAATGCTGGAGGATCTTTTTTTTTTTAACCTGTAGGTTCTGTAAATGGTTTAAAGAAAAACCTAGACAGATAACAGGGTAAGCTACGTGTCTTGTACTTCTGAAAAAAATTATTTAAAAGAGACCTGGGTAAAGAACATACAGCTAGCTACACAAAACTGAAGTTACATGCACTTGAATGAGCCAAGGACTCCCTACATGTAGTTCGTGTACCACAAGGAACTTACAGAAAGGTTTAGAATTGTCTTACTAGTGTAGGTTAGCAGCACATGAACTTTAGAGTAGGCAGGCTGAAAACAATTTGTCATAACAACACATTCACTAACCTTCAGTGCCTCCAGCCCTGCTTGAATCACAGGTGCAAAAACAGTTTCTGTTTCTCTTGTGTCTGCAAACATTTCTGGAATCTGATCCAGCAAACTAGCAAAGAACAAGAAAAAAGAGGAATTCAAGATTCCATTTAACTGGAAAAGCCACACAGCTGTAGCTGATGACCTACAGGACCGAGGTGGTTTAAACAGAAGGCCCTAACATCTCTAAATTTATGTAACTTTGACACTATTGGGCATCTCATCTATGACAAAAACCCTTTATCATTCTTCATGGGCTTCTCTCATCCATATCCTCATTGTTTGCTGTACAGCCTCAACTGATGCCTCCTACAGCTCCTCTTCTGTATTCCTTCGCTTTTAATATATTCCAATACATAGAGGTAAGTAAATTCTTAGGAAATACTAGTGACAACTGGCCTCTGTTTGCCAAGCATCCTCTGTACTATTCAAAGATTAATAGGCTTAATCCACAGTTTTGTATTTAGGCCTGTTAAATGCATTACAAAAAAGACTAGAAATTTTCCCTAAGAATATGCAGTACCAGGCCTAGATCCAAAAATGTAGTTATCTACACAAGTTCAAGCATCACGCTAAATAGTTCACAAAAACTTCACTAATTTCTTTCTTTCCTTTTAGATTTTATCTTCTCTATCTCACTAACTCTATTTTCTCCATAGAACCAAATTTGGACTCCACTGTTGTCTCAATTTGAGTACTTAAGCAGTTGCCTCAAAGACAGTGATTCAGTATTCTTACAGCTTTCACTCTGCATCATTCTAGTTGTGTCTTGTTGTGGCTTTGCTTCAGGGGGTTTTTTTGGTGTGTGTTTCTTTCTCCTTCACCTCAGAAATGCCCTTCTGCACTAAATCAATCTCCTTATATGTATTTTCTGCCACGCTGGACTATGAGCCACATCCACCCTTAGCCCATGAATTTTCCCATCCTACTTTGCCAGCCTAATCTCAAAGAGTGTAAGAAATTAAAACATTTGGAGAGACTTGTAGGTGAGTAACATGACAATTAAGCATGCAACATTTGAGTCTACCAAACCAAGTATTTTACTACAAATATTGTAAACCAATTTGCATTACCTGGCAATAACTGTCCTGGACTCATTCACATTCACCAGAAAACCATCAAGGAGGGGCACAAACATATCTGCCACATCCGAGACAACCATCATTTGTGGCTGTGCCAGTGAGCTCTTGACGTTATAGAAGTGTAACACTTTGTTGTAGGTGACAAAGCCTACCCGAATGGCTGATTCTTCCATGTTGCCTTCCCTGTAAGAGACATACTTGCCTTCACATCTAAGTAGACAGGGAAACCATGACACATAACCCAACTCAGTAAGGGAAAAATGAAAAGGAGTAAAACTTATTTTCACCTAGAAAGGTATTAAGAAAAGTGTTCTGCTTGGTCCTTGTCTAATAAAAAACTTGTCAGGCTTATCAAATAATTTTTTAATTTCTAGCTTTTTTTAAAGAGAAAAAGTGACAGTATCCCCCATTTTCACCAGCTACAGTAGTTCACAATATACCTACCTGGGCAGGTAATCTAGGAGTGACTTTAATTCTTCACATATTAGCCTCACTAAGCCACTCTTCACAGCATTGTAAGACACATCAATCATGAAAATGAAAGCAGGTGGACTGGGAAATTTGTTATTCTGTGAAAGAGGGGGATGAAATCACATTACCACCATGTAATGCACTCACATAACAGCTCTCTAACACAGATCAGTGCTGGTCAAAACTCTAATAGCTTTCATGCACTTCTGCACTCATGAGCAGCAGTTGTTTCTTCAGATCGTTCTTCCACCTTTTTCCAACTAAAGACATGTAATCACACTGTGTTGAAACAGACTGGGATTAAATGCCCTAGACTGATTTTACCATTGGTCAGAGAAGAACAGGCTAAACTAAATCATCCATTTACATGACTGGGCTAAATCAGAAAAGTGGACAGAGAAGATCCCTTCCAGTTCTCAAGACTTTGGAATCTGACCAGACTTGTTATAGGCGATTTCACCAATATAAGCAAAAGATTTTCCTCTCCAAGAACTGCAACCTTTTCCTTTGTAAAGCTGGGAAGATTGCATCTTTTTGGAATTAAAAATTATTCTTATGCTTTTAGAAGACAATTGTTTTTTTCTCTTAAAGCAAAGCTGAGCCATCAGAAGGCAACCGGTATAAAGTAGCAACATTTAGGTATCTATTTTCCCAGCATGTATTTCAGCAGAGATATAAGTTGCTTTAACAAATACCCTGCACCTATTTTTCCTAGTCCTCAGAAGTTGTTACTTAAATCTTTAATTTAAAACAAACCTGCTCTAGTATTTCTATGCTGTTCTTGTGCTTTTAACCGCTATGGCAGTATTTGAAATTCAGATAAAAAGGTAAGGTCTGCCTTCGTCTACAAGCAGGCACACTGAATAGTTACTACTGTACTTGTCTTGAATCTCTCCTACAGTTCCCTCTCCCTCCCAAGGACTACTGCACAAGACATGAGCCCCTTCTGCAGAATTCCTAAGGTAACAGCACTACAGCTCCTCATGTGGCTCCAGAAAAAGAAAACAGAGAGACAGCTATAATAAAATTATATTATAATATGTGTGATCAAAACTTTCTCTGCTTTGGAAAGTAAGCAGACAAGCATGTTATTTTACACAATAAAATGGGTTGGATTAATGCTGTTAGTTATCTCTGCCGGTTAGAAATCAGCCCCAAACAGTTTATGTCATTCTCACTTTTAAGAAAATTGGCTTTTTATTTAAAAGCAAAATAAATATAGTAATAAACACACACTACAGTACCTTGCAGTAGTCAACTGTTGCTAGAAACTCATAAGACCCCAATGACAACTCGGGTCGGTCATAGAAGTCTACTCGCTTTCCAGTATGATCCAAATGCTGGAAGTAGTGAGGTGGCACTGGGAAAGGAAAAATCATTAAGTTCAGCAACATGCCCATGATAAATACAGTGACTAGAGAGCCAGCACAACAATAGCCATTTCAAACAAAACTCCAGAAAAGTTAGCTTGCACTTTGGGCTAGTATGCAAGTATTACTAATAATATTAACGCAATTTAAGAACAACATTAAAGACAAAAATTATAAACTCATTCCAGTTTGTCTCGTGCACCAGGTGGCACACTGTATAGTCACTGTTGTACTTTTCTTGAATTTCTTCCCATTTTCATTTTATCTTTCATATCAGAAATATCAATAGAACACACTTTCTGGATTATCCTGAAGGGATTTAGTCTAAAGGAAAAATATAACCATCTCATGTAAGTAGTAACAAATGACTTAAAACAGAGTTTGAGGCAAACTACATTACTGTTTGAGGCTACAACATTACTGACCCAAATCAGACTTCCTAAAATACTGACCACCTTATTTTGCTATATGAGTTAGTTTTTTTCCTTCCCTTCCCATGCTGCACAAGAATAAATCCTCCAGGCACTATCATGTGCAGAGACTGCCATAATCCTTTTATCAGAATAGACAGGGCACTTCTTACAGTGGATTAAGAAGGTCCAGTGTCCTGTACTTTTGTGCTGGCAACAGGTTTCAGAAAATAAAATCAGTAATAATTAAAACTCAGTTTTTGCCTACAAAAGTCAGCTGCAGAAACAAAGCACTTCCCTTGTGCCCCAAAAACTACCCTCTTGCAGAACTGCTAGGGTGACAAAATGTATCCCAGCTATGGCTGTCTATATAGCTCGGGGGAGAATAAAATGAGATTAAATATGGTGGATGTGGTCATCACAAGTAAATTATTCTAAATATTCAAAGTTTCAAAAGTTCAAAAGAAAAAGTGATGCCATTAAGACTGTAAGTACCTATCACTCTTCTCTCCAAGTACACACCTATTACAAGCCAATTGCCTGATTGTTTTTGCAGAGAAAACAAAATTCATTCTCAAGTTTTAGGTACAACTACACTATATTTTCAAAGCATTGCTTTCATCAGCAGTCCCCCAGCATCCCTCCCTTTTCTGCCTTTGCTCAGTTGTTACAGGTACAGCCATTCACACAGCTGCTGAGTGAGCAGGGACAGGGAATGTACACAGGCTGAAAATCACCAGACAAAACTGGTTGTTAAAGTTGGTCATTTGTAATCCCCGTTTTGGCTAGTACAAACACTTGTACAGCATAACTGAGGTGGTAAGAACAGTCCATTAAAAGCCATTCTCGTGTTACCAACTGAAACACTGAAAACATCATCCTAAGATTTGCTGTACCTTACATTGCACTGTGCCTTCAAAACAAATCTACAGATCATTTTTTTCAAGACTAGACACACATTAAAGCACAGTTTTCATTATAAATGATCATAACACAATAAAGATTTATTTGCCTGCATCTAGAGCCCAGAGACCGGCTTCTAGAAGAAACCTTACCCTCAGTGACACAGCTGCAGAAACAACACTGGAACCTCCTTCCGCCCTCAATGAATTGCATAAAAGGGCACATGTAAGCTTTGCACCTATTACATCGGACGGGACCAGATTCTCCATGGTCTACCAAATAAGGAAGGGTCTGTGGAAGCAGGAGAAAAGAAACATGAAAAGAAAGGTCACATGATGATAAGCAAAAAGTGAACACACATAATGTAGAGCTTAAAACTATCTTCCTGTACATTGCACAGGATTTAACATTTTGACCACGCTTTCCTGAGCGTTGCGAGCGCACACAGGGCACACAGACCCGCACACGGCGCTCACCTCCTCCGGCGGCAGCGCAGCCAGCGGCTTTATGACGGCAGCAAGGGGAACTTGGGACTGTTTGGCCATATCAGAAGTGCAGGGAATATTGTAAGATGTGCATCTTATGTAGCGGGGGCTTGCATTACCTGGGGAACAAATAAAAAAATCCCCATAAATTTCAGCACAAGTTAAGTTTATATTCAAGAACAGTAACAATGATACCTTCAGTTGTGTTGCTAAGCCATAGACAGAGACTAAGAGCTTATCCAAACAAACAGTTTCAATCTGTGGAAAACCTGAATTCCAAATAATTATTTTTAACTACATATAATAAAAGTCCTTAACTCAAAACAAATGAACTGGACTCCACATCAACCTAAACCTCTCAGAGGCATTCCCGTTTCACTCTTTTAGCAGACTAGAACATACTGTAGACAGAAAACTCTACTCAAACACTGCTACTGTTTGATTTTGTAATTTTTGCTTAAGAGTAAACACTTGATTGTAGAATCAGATTCTGCAGTTTTTTTCTGGAACTTTGAAACTCAAAAAAGGTGTGGGAAATCAGAAGATGAAATATCATTTCTCTATGAAGACCATGGTCCAATTTACTTCCCACTTAATTTTAAAAAAGAGTTCCCAGTTCAAGTCTAATGATACTGCTAGCAAATTTCAGTTCTGAAGTGTTGTTTATATAGCTCTACAGAAGAGGCTTCCATTGCTGCTTTCTGGTATCTCGATAATTAATGCTGGTCCTGGGTATGTGCCTCAAAAAAACACTTTTTACCTGAAAATTAATTACTAGCTACCAAACAATCAGAAGAATCTAAACTGAGATCAAATCAACACAGGACCTGAAACTAAGCTTCTGTTGGTAAAACACACATCCCCAGAAACTGAAATAATTCTTTTCCTTTAAAGACAGACAGTTCTGTCACTGACTCTTTGGGGTTTGTGGTTTGTTCGGGAAAAGAAAAGTATTTACCTTGATCCTTGACCAAGAAATTTGTAGTAACAAGAGGTGGGACCTGCCCTCTCACTCCAGTGACAAATGGTTCTGACCCACGATTACTTCTGTCATCTTCAATCACTTGAATCTATGTTGGAAAACACAATGTTAATATTTGGAGGCTTGGTTTCACAATACTGTAAAGTGTGTAAAATCTACAAGGCAGTGAAAAGGGGAATGGAGGCAAACACTACTATCTCTAAAAATAAGAAGTCTAAAGCAAGTAAGTTCTGTCAAGCAGTCACCTCTCAGTTTGATTTCAAATAGTTCTTAATGACTAATAATTATTACAAGCTGAAAATAGTATTTTTCCCTTAAATATTCTTAGTAGCAGCATATTTTGTGTTTTAAGCCCTGATCTGAACTCATAAAAGCCAAACTCAGATCACGAAAGGAATTTTTGGTAGCATTCCCCTCCATGGTTCTAGCCAAATTAAAATTAGAAGTTTCTGCAAGCCTCAAGTTGAAGTCTGTCGGTAACCTGGCTTTTCTTTCTGTTATGTTCCCACTATTTTCATAGCATGGGTTTATTTCTAAGCACTGTAACTCTGACCTAAATACAGGTGCTTGCAAGCTTGGGTGGGAGTCTTCATTACTTTGTGGTGCTCAGGGGTTTGTGATCTGAATTCTGGGAAAGTGAAGTTTTAGTAAACTTTCCAATGAATGAAATCTAAACTTCAAAGCTTGTAAAAATCTTAAGTTTCTTAATATTTCAAATTCTTCATTATTGCAAATATGTTAAAGATAATAGAAATGTATTAAACTGTTTTAATTTACTAAAATATCCACTGACCTCTGCTTAAGAACAGAGAATTTAGTTGTACACAGTTTAAACTGAATTTCCACACTGATGGCTGAATGAAAGAATTAAAGCTAACAATTATTCTTCTTATTTTATTTTGCCACATGCTTTTGCCTACAGTAAATTCTGAAATGCAGAAGTTTGCATGGCAGAACTTCTGCCCTCTCAGTATGGATTCCAAGCTGCCAGCAGGAAAAGCCTCCCATAGCTTCAGACAGTGACTACTCCAGGACAAATCTAGTCCTATTTGAAAAGTCTACAGGCTGACTGATGTTGGTGATCTCACCACTGGTCCCTGTCACATGATGATGGTGATCTTTGACTAAATGAAGAAGTGACACAGGGTAACAAAAAGCCAAATGTGTTTTTTTCTTCCCATTCAAAAGGTAGCTGCTTTTTTCTTTCTTTAGGTAATATTGTCTAACATAAACATTAAATTTCCAAATTCAAAATTTAATGGTTATGTATGAGCACAGATAATGAGAGAATGTTTACAGCTCCCCATGCCTCATACTAAGCTACCAGATTTATCAAGAATTAACATCCAAACAAAATAGTCCATCTTCAATTTTAGAACTTCAAAGCATTGGCCTGGTACTCATGTATCAACAAGAACAGTAATCAAATTCTGATCAAGACTGATAGAAAACACGGCTACAAAGGCTCATGCTGTGTATGAGACACACATTATATGGACACATACTGCTGGGTTACACTGAAAATGCCAGCTGGAATCTGATGAAGGTGATATCCTAATGATCAGTCAAAGAAGGGGAGACATTCTTCATGATCTGTTTCTGAAACACTCTGCTTTCTATTGCCTCACCATTTATCACAGAAGATTTTAACAACCTCATGTGGTGTAATGTTACTCATTTTGATAAGGCAAGCAGAAGACAGCAAGGGAAGGGTAAAGGATTAATGATGTAGGGTTAGTGAGGTGAAGGTCAGGTTTCAGGCATGCACAGATGGTCACCAACACAGACTACGATTGACATACATACAGCACTTACTGGACTAGGAATTGCATCTGGGTCTATTCTGTGCCTGGGTTTCTGCTGGGGTGGCAGCTCATTAAGTTGCTTTTTTTTAATAAAAAATAAGAGTGCCACAAAAAAAAAGGAAGAAAGAAAGAAAAGACAATAATAAACCAAAAAGGAACAGTGTTACTTCTCTCTACCCAAACATGTAGCACTGGAATTAGATACACTTGGATATTGGTTCATGCAACAGGACACATCAGCTTCTGCAGCACACACCAATCCCAGACTTGTCTTGCCAGGATATTGGGCTTGGGCTCTGAACACACTGCTAGCAGAGGCAGCGGCTCACCTGACCACTTTGGTTAGAAACTGGGGATTTATGCCTTAAGAACATGCTAACATGAAGGCAACTGACACAAGCCATTTGAGATCCATTTAGTGGAAGAAAAGAAAGGCAGACAAGCAATTAAAGACAAATTCTAAAAAAAAATACAGTCATAAGCTTTACATAAACCTGGAGTCTAAACAGATAATCTTTTTTGAATGGAAGTAACTTCTGAAAAACATCAGTTCAGATCTAAGATGTAATCCAAGGATAAATTGTTTCCATAGTTTTGAAGTACAGAACAGCATCAGCAGCAGTGGAAGGAACAGCACAGCAGACCAGTGGCAGTAAATACTGCCAGGCTTAATGTTACTCATCATTGCTACCCTTTACATATGACTGCTCATCCTTTCTCAGAATCTCCATTCTTAAAGACAATCCCAATTTGAGAAGCTGTCCATAATTGAATGATATAGCATAATGACTTCATGACCCAAAAAACCAAACCAATTTTGATAGATCATAGGAAAAGCACGACAATCACCTCCTACTAACCATACTTTAAACATGCACCATGCAGTTCACACATTGTCACCTCAAACCCTGAAATTAGTTCATCTTGCAAAGTCATTATGCAAGAATCCAGAAATGGAGAAACAAGTTCAATCAAAGTCCTCAAGGATTCTCAGAAAGTAACACAGTACAGAAAAAGACCTGAGGAATTAAAGCAGTGGTTTCCATATGCAGTGCATTTCTTCAGTCACTAAGAAAAATACTGTCTCTGGCCTTATATTCATAACAAGAGACTGAACGTGAACGTAAGAGAGAAAAGAAAGCAGGAAAACAGACTCATGTTCTTTGGAACGAGAAACCTGTTTTCAGCTTTGGTTTCTGTCAGTTCTGTTTTACGCAAATACACCACAGAAGAGGGGACACTGATAAGAACAAGTAAGCTTACAGGACTAGGAATGGAATCCGGATCCAAGCGTTTTGGTGGAGGTGGTGGCCCAGGTGGACTTCCATAATTTGGTGTTCCTGGATAGGCTCCTCCATAGTTTGGTTGGGGACCCCTCACCTGTCCAAATGAACCTTAACAAGAAAGGAACATAAAAATCAGAGTGGCTTAATACTATGTGTTTCCTTATTAGGCACTTCCTGCCATCATCAAAAAACCCTCAAGAAAAACAAAGTTATGTGCTTTACAATCAATTTGGATTAAACATATTTTTCAGCTTACAGCCACATGTCTCTATCAACAATCCAATAAACTGATGGATACGGCCCTCAAAACCAGACTTAACGAAACACAGGTTTTTAACCTGAACTCCACTAACTGTGCCCCAGCCAAAACAAGCACACCAAGGTAACTACAAGTAATATGATTACAATACGTATTAAATCATGCACTATGAACATTTAAATGTAGACCTGTCTAATAGAAAGCACACAGAGAACAGTCATATAAGCTAATGGACAACCTCTAATTCTTCAAATTAAAGATATGCAAGGAGTTGCCTTGGGCAGTTCTGGCTTGTCTGAAATTATAGTAATAGGTTAATGTGCAATTTTCTCTTTTGTTTTGTAACCACCTGAAGTTATTTCATATTAATTTAGACAATTCCAGTCACTTACAGAATAACAGCATGATTTATCCCATTAGTATTCTTACAGTTTATAGGAATTTGGACTGATATTTTTAGGTAATTACCTGGCCAGTTGTGTAAAACTGCATGAGGGATGGGATTCTCAATCCTAACATTTGCACATGATTACTTTATCCTAGCTATCTGTAGGTGGTATTGGTTAAAAACCAGCCAAAACTGTTGATAACTCAGAAAGCTTAACTGGTCTCACTTTCAAGCACATTCAAGACATGCAAGCTGCTACAAGGAGCAAAATACAGTTATGTGAATTAAAGGAGAAAACATAGCAACTCCTTTTTCAACATTTAACAACTTCTGGCATACATGTATATGCACAGTGGCCACAAATTTAAAAAATAGAAAGTAGGGCTTTTCAGTATTTCAGATGTCTCTTTTTAACAGATGGTGCTGCAGACAGCAAATTAAAGTCCATAATAAAATTTTTATCACAAATTCTGGTATTACTATGGCACTAATTACCAAATAGGTTTTGGTCAAGTAAGCTACGATTCCTTTAGTTCCTTTAGATTCCTTCTGATTAAAACCTGTATAATAAAATAGTTTAGAATGACACATGCTACTCTTTATCTTAGACATGAGCTCTGGGAAACAAGAAGGAAGTGCTGAAGTGCCAGGAGCCCAAAAGTAACAAAGCTGAAATCTAGTTCTCAGTTTGCAGCATACAGAGAAACAGAGAACATGGAACTTACAACTCCTATACTAGAAATACTCACCATTCTGCTGCATTTGGTATCCTGGCTGAGGAGGATGAGTGGGAGGAGGTGGTCCATGGAGGCCACTCATGGGCATGGCTGATGGAGGCGGTGGTGAGGGCACGTGATTGGGCTGGGATGATGGTGGTCCAGCAAGTGTCTGCCCAGGCAGTGGAGGGCCTGGCATGGCAGGCGGCCTTGGGGCACCTGTGGTAGGAGGGTAAGAGGAAGATCCCACCCCTGTGGAAGGGGGAGGTGGGACAAAACCAGGGACTTGAGTAGGTAGGCGCTGAGCTGGTATTGTTTGACCAGGAAATGGAGGCTGTGCCAAAGGCAGACCCTGAGTCACACTGGCAGGAGGGGGTCCTTGGCTCGCAGAGTAAGGTGTGTAGAGACCAGATGCTGTTGCACTAAAGCTTTCTAAGACTGGGGGAACCGATGTTGGGGGACCTGGTAAGAAGAAAAGAAGATACAACACCATTTTCTCCTATCCTCAAATCAATTAAGATGTAAGCAAGACTCATTTGCTCTAAATCACCTAAATAGGTCTACCACTTTCTCATCTTCAGATGGATTTACCAGTACTAGCAGAGACAAACCTTAAGTGACCATCCTCCTAGCCTGATCAGAGATGAAACTCCTTGAAGGGATCTGAAACTTGGTAATTCCTTCACTGTTCTCTCTCTGAAAGTCTGAGCTGCTCATTTTACATAATCAGAATACATTTCAGGATTCAGGGCCAGAAAAAAGGGGCAAAGCCAGGAATGTGCAAAACAAGAACCGTCACAGGTCTGTCTATGGATTTCTTGAACTAAAACAAGTTTCTATCTTAAACTCCATACTCAGTTGGAGCCTGTAGATCAAGAATAGTTTTGAGCTTTGTGGGTTTAATAGCATGAAACTAGTGCCATCTGTATTTACCACTGTACTATTTCTGAGGATAATTTTTGACACATACATTGCCAAAAGGCTGAAGAAATCTGCATCTTGCTATGTAATCTTAATTTTCCTATAAAATCTGCAAGATACTTACTAAAAAGTACTTTAGCAAAACAGTTTTAAAAAAGTGTAGTCAGACCAGCTTGCACATAACTAAACACAAAACTCTAGTCTTCAATTAAAAAAAAGTTCTATAACCCATAGCAATGAGATTGTAGACCTAAGACAATAGAACAATATATCTAAATTCAATTTATACTCCTAATTCAGTTTAGACTGTTTAAGGAAGCTTCTTGACTTCCAGCAAAATACTTTGTGATTTATGGGGCCCTTTTTCCATTGAGAGTTGGTATTTTGGGGTTGTGGGGGTTTTTTTGCATTTGTTTGTTTGTTTTGGTTGGTTGGCTTTTTTGTTTTCTTTTTGCGGTTGGAGGAGTTTTTTGTTGTTTTTGTTTGTTTGTTTATTTTTGTTTTTATTTTTTTTGACTGGGCTGCTGCACAGCAGCAGCAAGGCATGAAGACTCTCCAACAGCTTACTTAGGGATGGACTGTGTTTCATGCCAAGACTCACCTAGCTGAGGATCAATGTTCTTACTCCCTCCTGTTATTCACATCCAGCAATGCTTCCTGCACTGTCCCTAACAATGGTCTCAGTTCTGTTCTCCCCGATTATGACATTATTAGTTAAGAAAACTTCTGTTTACTATGGCAGATGTCAACACCCAGAGAATTGCCACAACCATATGGCAATGAATCACTGACAAGAAAAACATCGTTTATAAGATGACTAGCAAACTGAAAATCAATAGCATGTTTCTGCAGCCACGAAACCCACCGTATCCCAGCGCAGCTGCAGGAGGAGCAGAGGCCGCGGCCCTGCCGAGGGCCATCCCTGCCATGTGGTTGGTGAGCTGCTGCACGGCCGGCGGCCCGAACTGCTGGAACGCAGACGCCTGGCTGGCAGGAGTGGGCGCTGAGCCCGGCAGGAACGGCTGAGAGGGAGGGGGCCTGAGAAGGAAGAGGAGAAACTTAACTGATTCCTCATTATACAAGATGCTACAGTTCTCTGTGTCTCTTATAATTGTTCTACCACAGAAACACTAGCTGGGTCTCAATTATTTACATGAAGCACTGTAACTCAGTTTTGGAAAAATAATTACATATCCTGCAAGGATCTGAATCCCCTTCCTCAGAAAAATCTATCAGCTTTCAAAATAAAAATTCTATGTTTTTGTTAACTCCATTTTAGTTATCCCAACAAATCAGAAATGCTGCAACAGAGTCTACAGGGTGAGCAACAGCAAGGCCTAGGTAAAAATGCTCTGTTACTCAAAAGATTTGGACTCTCCAGGACTGTTGCCACTTTCACCACAGAGATAATGGCAGTATCTTTCTGGAAAAGACGCTGAAGAGCTTTAGATGAAGGTAACTCAGGGATCCATAATGGAGAGAAGAGGATCCAGAATCAAATCAATACTAAGAAATTACTCAGTAATGACAGCAACATATTCTCCAGAGATCAATTCACATTGCCAAGGAATCAAATATTATGGCTGTGTGGATGTAATTGTTATAAGACAAAACAGATTATGGGAATCAGAATTTTTTTAAAGGGGAAAATGACTCCCTCAAAGAAAGTCTTTGGAGGAGAAAAGGCTCTGATCCATCACTGACATCTAGTCATACCCTTCCAGAAGTTTCTCATCTCCAGAGATACTTATTTGCTAACAAATAGCCCTATGGCAAAATGTTATTCCAAAACAGTTACAAAGCAATGAGCAAAGTTAATATCCACCACAGAAAAAAAAAAGTTTGGTTTAGATCCTAAAGCGTCTAGACTCAGGTTTACCAAGGCAGGATTTTGTTACAATTTGCTCTTCTTGTATGTACCTCTGCATGGGGGCTGCTGAAGCTGGAATGCCATTCTGCACATCTCCATGTTCAAACTGACTGTATGCCAGGTGGCCCGAAGGATGAGATGCTCCAGAGGCTGGAGGGGGAGCTCCAGAAGGTGGCGGGGCTCTTAATGAACCTACAGTCATTAGGAAAAAAACCACATTAAAATACTACAAATTAGAGAAATAAGGGCTTGAGCCAACTACCATGAAAAATCCAAGTGCAGAGTTGTATCATGAGTAACTCCATGAGCAACAAATAACTTATACAACTATATTAGAAGTAGCAAAAATGAAAGCACAAATACTTTTAGTCAGTGTTATTAGTTATCAACTCCACACAGAACAAGCAGAAAATATGTGCTGCAGAGGGTCTTCAAAAGACAACTTCATCTTTTATGAAGAAAAACCCTATTATCTTGCCAGTAAGGTTTTGAATTCTTCCTCCTTCACGTCCGATTTTTTTTATCCAGACCAAGAGGAGCATTTACATGGGACCTAATGTCCATTACAGGTCAGTTTGCCCTACCTGAAGGGTAAGCAGGCTATACAAGTAGATTCAGTTTTCAAAAATTACATTTGAGTAGCTGTGTTTATAGATAACATAATAGGGGTCACCACAGACTGTTCATCTTAAATTCCAACATCCTGATCCTCTAAACAAATTGACACCACTAGAAATAGATCTTTCAAAATCCCACTAGTTGGAAAGAAAGGAAAATACAATATGATTTCTTGCAGCATTTCTAATTCTTACATCTTGATTGCTAGTTGTGAAAAAATATTTCTTTATTGAAGTCACAGCTTCTGGAATCATAATATATATTTGGTGTCTGAGTATAACTAAGGGAGCTAAAAACTTATTTCTCCCCTTAAATGAAAGCAGAAGCTACAAAAATCTCATTTCTTCCATTAACAACTTTGTGATATTTTTCATTTCTTTGCAAAGTTATCATTTCAAACCTCACTTGCCCTCTCAAGTGGGAGACTTCATTCTTTTAAACTAAGGATTCTACTTGATAGAACCTCAATGGACCAATTCAGATTTTGAAACCAGACTTCAGAAAACATTAGTCATAAGTCAGCTTTTATCTATGAATCTGCATGCGTAGGAGATTTCTATTAAGATTATTTCTTCATCTCCTATTTATGCTTCTGCAATGCTGCCTACAAATAGATTGGGAAGTGTCCCACCCACCTCTGCCTGAATACTCAGGTACCCACACCTTCGAGATAAGTATCCCTATTAAATGGGAACCTGGCACAGAAGAAGCAACAGAGCACAAACACTCGCACAGGAAGGACACCATTTACCTATGAAATTAGGTGCAAGAGAAGAAGTGTCAGAGTTGAGAGATACAGGAGAGCCCTTCGAAGGGAACCCCAAGGAAGGAAAGTAACCTGGAAAGACAGAATACACCAGTAAATCAAGCATGAGAGAAAGCATCAAGAGACAGTGTTTCCAATACTGAGGACAGCCTGCAGTGAAGAAAATATCATATACCCAAAATTCATGTCATTTACCACATTGTTTCCTTAAGCTATACTCCCTCTGTCATACCATGCATAACATATTGCCAACACAGTGCTTGTCTTTACACTAATACAAGTGTTAACAGTTTCATAAACTAAGCCTGCATAAAACGATCCAGGCACAGCCTAATAGTTACTGGTATTCAGAGAATTGTCTGTGCACTTTCAGCTGCATGACCTCATCAGAAGGAAACCAACAGACTGAAAGACTGGGGCAAAACTGCCCTGGTTCTTTCAAAGCCCACAGCCAGAAGCAGGTATTTTCAGCTAGAACCACAGCACTCCTCTTCTGGTCCCAGGAAAGTCATTCCCCTGATTCCATTTAATTAAGAGTTAGGGTTTGTCACATAAATCAGATGGGAAAGACTCCCTGACTGAGGATGTCACCTGCTCCCAACACTTCTCCACTCAGACCTCCAAGCAGTTTTATTGCTATTTTTAAAATAAATCCCTAACACAACTAATTTGAGATCAGAGAATAACACTGGCAGTTTTCCTTTTACCCCTCAGTGTTCCCTAAATTCCTGCCACTCTAGTGCCTCTGAAATTAATTCTCTCTCCTCTACATTATGCAGCTACAAAACATCTTTCTACAAAGACTTGGAATAAATGTGTTGGAGATGGTGGTAGAAAGGATAACTGTCATTATCTTTACCATCACCTGTCTGCTATCTCTGATAATGCATTGTTTCTTTGTCACTTCCACCTGGGAGTCACACTCAGCAGCCACTCACAGGTCAACTTCTGGCTGCTGTGTTAGTGCTCCGAATTTACATTCCTTCCTTCAAAGATAGGAATCCTGGGCAGTAACAAGTCCAAAATGCACAGCTTGACAACTGAGATTTCCTTAATGCAAGTCTGCTAAGTCTAGGAAGGATGATCTCAGGAGAAAAGATGGAACAAAAATCTCCATAAACTATGGGTGACCTTTGCTGATGTATGAATGAAGTACATGAGACACTACTTGAGTAGTGCAATACAGTTTTGTTGTCCGTGGGAGACCACCTTGTTGCCCTCCATGTCACACCACCTTTCCATCATTACTGGCACAAAGTCTGCCTTTTTAATCTGCACAAGTTTATGTGAATGTTACCAGGTTATCTAGGTATGTCCTTACTGCACCGTTATGAACCACATTTTTGCTGTTCCAAAACTAAAAAAGGCAAACCAGAAATAAACCAGTAGAAAAAAGTTAATTCCCTTAAAAAGAAATTCTTTTCAGGCTTGTAAAGTCTGAAAATTCTTGAAGCATCTGATGGAAGACGCTCATCAGTTTCTCTTCACAAACACCCCAAACTCTCTTCACATTGCTAACAGCCAAACCCTGTTGGCTATAGATAGCTGCACTGACAAAGCTTTTCCAAATCCATAGTAATTTTTGTTCTTCTTGAATCCCCTTCTCTCCCTCACTAAAGCAAGTCCAGTTTCTCCCCATTCCTTTCATTGGACAGGAAACACTAGTGAGGAGCCAAACAGAGCACTCGGTGCTGGAGAGCTCTGCCTTCCCACGAAACAGGGTGTCTTTGCTCAGAGCTGATTTTCATTACTTTTATAGGAATTTAAACCCTTTGTGAAATTAGTTAAAAACTCTCAGATTAAAAGTGCCATTGGAAGAGATTTATTGAGAGCATGGGAGAAAGAGAATTAAGGAAAGAAATGGAAGATGGAGCAACCAAATAACCCATTCTTTACCACACCAGACTTTACTCTTCTACTTGATTACTCTGCTAACTCCAGACAAAAGCCCCACAGTGTAATTATTCAGCACCCAAATTTCAGTCTCCCACTTCCATTAGCTTCAAGAGAACTACAGGCATTTTGATTGTTCTTTCCTTCTCACTGAGTTTGATTTAAAACTCAGTAAATTGCAGAAGATTCAACTTGTACTTACAGGGGGGAATAATATGGAGACCATT
>JAOXXN010000082.1:14912553-14927999 GCA_026770055.1 Myrmophylax atrothorax
CACTGCTAGAAAAGCTTTTCCTCTCCTTCTTCCAGAAGTAAAGAGCCTGGCCAGTGTTGTCTTTACATCCTATTTCTCCACTAGCAGGCAAGAGTCCTGGAAGAACCCCTTGAGGACTATCAGAGGTTGCAGTGAAGCCATATATGCTACATCTATACCTCGTGCATTAAGTGTACTGGGACATTCTCTGGCACTTTCACCAGCTGCTAGAGAGTGCAGTGAAGCTCAGCAATTAACCTTTTGTTAAGATGGCTGCATGCCCACAGGCAATGGCTCTGGGAATGGTCTGTTCTAGCTCTCAGACCGGGCCTGGGAATTGTTCTGGACAGCATGAGCTGGTCTGAATCCAAGATGTGCTAATGGTTATTTCAGCAGTTTAATCCGATAGGCAGTTGCAGTCCAGAGCCCACGTTCATTCACTGGCATTATTCAGCCTGCTACTGGCTGGAACTACTGAACACATCTGTGGTTTTGATGGACGTTCATACCTACAAGATGACTACAAAGATGCTGCAAGGCACAGGATGGTCTCTGTACCAAAGTGCCCTGGATCCTTCAGGTGAATATGGTACTTCACCTGTGGCTGATCCTGTCCTTGCTGCTGCAGAACAACAGTGCTTATCCTCCTCAGATTATTGCTGAGAGGCTTTCTTTGGGTTAATGAGTGCTGTGTTTTGGTGCAGGAATCCAGACTTGCAATATTATGGATGCCATGTCCAATATTTTTTTGCAAACATAAGGGATCCACATTCTATTGAAATAATAGTAGGTATGTCTTCTAATTTACTCTCTTTCAGCATAAATACCATGGAGGCATATTATACCTAAGACTGCTGCTATTCAACAATAAGTAGCAGCTGAAGAGCCCTCTGTTTTGAGAAAGGTTTTTATTCAGAGTTTGCATATGCTCATTGCCCTTTGGAGCACAGTGTCAGCATGCAGGGCTAACCTTGTTCTGGGCAACAGGAGCCATTGCGCTGGGTATCTCTGGCCTGCATTCAAGGCTCTTTCACTTCCTCTGTCACAGTTCAGTGCCTGTACCTGTGAAGAGACATTTTGGTGGCTAGATTTGCTTATGAGCTCCAATTCCCTTAGGTTTTGATTCTAAAATCTTTTATATCAAAAGGAGCCAGGCTGAGCCTCTAGAAAAAGGACCTAGATGAGACATGTGTAAGCATGTGTTTTCTGAACACCTGATTGCTTTTCTCACAGCAGCTAGATGTGGGATCTGGTTCTCTTGTTTTGACAAATACATCTGTTCCTTCTGAATTCTTGCTTCATATGAAAAAACCTTGATATCCTGCTGTTTACTCTGTCAAGGGTAAAACTCTAGTATGTGTGGCGTTATTTTTTTCATTAGTACTATACTTCACTCATTTTTCAGCTAATCTCCCATCAAGTAACAAACAGCAATGGAGATAAAGCTTCTTTTTATTTACTGGCAGCCACCTCTGGCTAGAAACTTGTTCCCAGCAATAAGACCTGTGCTAGACTTCTTGCTTAGGCAAAGAAGGTGGATTGCTTGTGGTTGTTTTTCTCTTCCTCCCCTTGTATTATCACAAAAAAATGTTCTTTTTAAGGCACTTGGTTTTAGTGAGAGAAAACAATAGAGAAAGAAAACCAACAGCCCCTGCTTGCTTGCATTTGTTTTATATCACCTTGTATCCCCTGGTACAAACCAGAATTAAGTCTAATGCATCCAAGAAGTTGTTCTCTCTTTCCCACACTTATAGCAATACCCCCCCACCAGTACACGCTAGGCAGTACTTGACTGGCCAGCACCAGCGTCCTCTGCCACTACCAACTCTCATCGCTAAAGCCACTCAAGTCTGTCCTGCCACTCAAGATACCTTCTTTCACCACTCTCCATTGCTGTGTTCATTCCACAAAGTATGTGTTGTCTCCCTTCTTCCTATATACAAAGACTCCCTAATTAAGCTTCACCATGGATGCCCTGTGAAGGAGGTCTGCAGAGACACTGAACCTACTTTACCAAGAGGCAAGTCATCCAGTGACACCTCTTAAAAAGGAATATGGTATTTCATCAGGAAGTTATTGGAACTAAGCAAATAAATGTAATTATAATGGATTGGGTAGATATTCTCCTGTAAAATAGCTTCCAATAAAATACAGCATTACCATGAGGATGTGATGTTATTTACTACTTAATAGACAAGGCATAGGAAAAGTATCTGTGGATCTCTGTGTTCAAGTGGGCAACTGAGATAAAGAAAGACTGTTGAAAAATGTACTGATTTTCAGGATCCTGCCTTTTATGAGTCATAGTCTTAGTGGTTTTTTTCAAGGTCACACAAAAAAATCATCCAGGTCTTCTGAATGCCACACTAGTGATCTACCCACTTTAGCCACAGAGGTATCTTTCCTTGCACAAGTGAAAAATAGGGCCTGGTCTTGGAGGAAAACCAAACTGTTTCAGTAACCAAAACGATGTCAACACAAATGTTCAGAAAGAAGAAGACATAGAAGGTATTTGTTTCTGCTTTTACGTCTAACAACTGCTGTATTTGTGGTTCAGCTGAGCAGGAAGTTCTAGGAGGAGCAGAACCAAAGGGTGGTTGGCTCCTGCCTGAGTCATTCTCTTTTTGTAATGCTTTATACTACAACAAGGCAGTTCTTACCTCTCCATATGAACCCTGTGACAGGATTACATTTCGCATAAGGCTGGAAATGAAATTTAAACACTGCAAGGTTGCCATGGAGTGTTGGACCCCATGGCATTGTAGCTGCTGGGGGAAGGGGGAAAGCTGCATGTTAAGAGATGCAATCAGAGATTGGAAAGGGGTTAGATGGGAAGACAAATTGTATTCAGTAAACTACTCTGACTTGGACTGAGTTTGCTAGGTTGCTGCTAGAAAGATTTTAGATTAGGGGTAAGACTGATAATGTAATTTGTCTTTCTACCTCATAGGCTGAGCTCTTGTAATGAGAGGAGGTGAGGGGTGCCTTGGGAAGGTAAAGATGACATGAGCCTATTACAGGTTATTTCAGAAAGGCACTGCAAACCACTTCTATTTACCCACAGCCTACTTCTTTATGAAGAAGCAGTGCTGGCCAGCAGGGAGGGTGATTGCAAAGTTTAAAGACAGGTTCCCTGGGCTGCACTCCGGCAAGATGTGAAGCCACCGAGTTACTATCAGGATTACTCTATTCTTAGCATCCCAGTGTGTGTTCAGGCCCCACATACCACTATCTAAATATAGTCCCTACTGAAGGACAGATGCTGCCAAGTTGCAACTGACCCCCTCCTCTTGCATTCTGTTCCTGAAAGCTAGACTGAATTCCCCAAGACACGTCCAATAGTCAGCATGTCCTTTTGTCTCCCCAGGGCTGTACAAGGAAACTCGTACTGTACTGTTAAAGCCTGATCCCAACACTGCCCTTCCTGACCTTTCCTAGCACTAGCCTTTCCTGCAATACCTTTTCTTATTCCTTTCCTCCTCAATTGTCACCCTCACTTTTTTTTTCTCCCTCAGTTTCTGTTCTTCTCCTTCTGCCTGATTGAACATGATCAATAGGAGGAAGCAGGCAAAGTAATGGAAAGAACCACGCACGTGTATGTGCATGTACCTGGGTGCTGTGGACACCCAAACCTCCTTGACAAGAGCTCTTTTGTCACTGCAGAACTCTTGCTGAGAGGACAGGGAGATGGACAATTTTCTGAGTAAATGGATTCCAGTGTTCCACAGTTATTTGTATTTCCAGTATCATAAATCAGTAAGACTCTGAAACTGGGATTTCCTAAACCCACCTGAAATCAAAACAGGACATTCCTCCCATGAAGCCAAGTATGCCATGGGAGAGTGTGTCCACTGAGGCATGGAATGGAAAGTGTAACAGGAGAGTCAGTCATCAAGAGGCTCATAGAATTTGTGAGGCTCCTCACACAAAAGGCGAGATCAGTCCTCGCCTGTATGTGCTAGAAGGTCAGGCAGTGCAATCCCCCAGGGCCAGGTCTGGGGCCAGCTCTGACCACTTGTCATAGTCCATCAGTGCTGCCTTTCATTTGCACGACAAAGGTCTCCAGATATCTGCTACAGGAAGCAGAGGGGTTTTCTCACCGCATTTTCCAGCCTTTCTATTTCATCAGAACAGCTGTCTAGTGACACCTGCCAATCTGTTTGCAGCCTAGGCAGAAGTTCCCTGTTAGTGACACTTCATGTGGGGCACTGGGTGTCCAGGAGAGGGCATCTTTTCGATATGGGGAGCAAGTGGCTGAGCCTGAGGGCAACCTGACCTTCAGGATGGGCAGCGAGCCTGGCTTTTGGACTAGGCAGCCACCCTGTCCTGGGCCCTCAAAGGCTCAGTGCTGCCCTTGCTGTAAGCGAGGTGTGCAGGCTATGGGTTGTCATTACAGTCTCCACAGCAATGAGCTGGCAGTCATATCAAATCTGGCAGGCCTGTGCTGGTTTCTGTCCAGAGGCTCTGCAGCCTCTGGCACATTGCACCCTGCTGTCGTGGTTGTGGATTAAGTCCTGTCCTGTCCCTTCTGTATGACGTGCTTTCTTCCTTCTCCGCCTGCACAATCCTCTTCTGCCTTTAACCCCTTTGCCTTCTTTCCTGGCAAATCAGTAGGGTAGAGGTTTGGCAAAGAAATGAAGCTGCAGATAGTTCGTTTCCCTCTGACCCCAAGAAGCAAATTTACAAAATTCCAGGGAGGGTTTATAAACCTGTGGGAAACTGAGCCAGAAGAAACATGTGCTATTTTCAGACTTTGTAGATCTCTTTCTGCACCAGAAGAGACCTGGTTCTGTTTTTCCAGAGAGGAATAGAGACAGGGAGAAGACCCTTCTGGATTATAGAGCTGACTCTTGCAACAGCAATGAAGTACCAATAGTTGCTTTAATGCATGGGCTTTCTGTCACTCTGGTAAAATCTGAGCACAGCCCAAGCAGAGCCAGCATCCTCAGTGACCATGAGGGACACTGCCTGCTCATGATGCTCAGCCTGCATGAGACTGCTTTTGTCCCATCAGCCTACTCTACTATTTTTTTTTTTTACTCCTATAAAGTACCTGAAACAGCAGCAGGTACTGTTTGGAGTGCAGCCTGATCCTCCCTGTGTGGGAATCCCAAACACTTGCCTGCAAAGTCTTGCATATTGTGGGACCAGAGGATTGCTTACTGTGGCTGCTCTGGCTGGTCACCAGCCCACATTCAGATGGTTTCAGCGAGCATGGAGAAATACAATGGGATATGAGTAATGCTCTGAGCACCTGCTGACAGCCTTTAACCCCCATCCCACTCACTTCATAATTAGGAGACATAGTAAATATGTTCCCATCCAGTGCTAAGCACCAAGCACTTGGCCATGGAGCAGCAGTTGGTCTTTTGGGGAATACCAGGAGACCCTCCTTCTAACTTCTCTTTAACTTCCTAACTCTGCTGTGTCAATAGGCAGTACTGGAAAATGTGTCTGCTATCTCTTCTCAGTTAACAGCTGTTCCTCGAGGGAGATCAAGAAGCAGCATTTATATTGTAACAGCAGAAAATTGGTTCTTCAGCAGTAGTTCCTTACAGACCCACACATTCTCATTCCAGGCTTATATTAACAAGCAGGGAGATAAAGGACTAAAATGACACAGGCTGATGGATGTGGCAGCTGGGATGAGCCAGTCCCTATTTTAAGCATGCAGGCAAAATTTGGGGTCAAGCTGGAAAGGCTACAGAGTGATAAAGTGCCAGTGAACACAAAAACAACTTGCAGCAAGCCCTCCTCTTTCCATCTTCTTCCTGAACACCTCTCAGTCTTGCTGACAGGTTGACCTAGGGGAAGTGCTGCTCTTGCCTGTGTGTGGGCCAGCAGGGTCGAGCCCTGGGTGCAGGCACACACCATGGGTGCAGAGGGCGTGGGCCCTAAGCCCAGCCAATCATGACATGGGAACTCCTTAGGGCGGCAGCTCTCTCCTTTCCTTCTCCCCTACTGCCTTTGCAAGAACAATGACAGGGCAGCAATGCTCCCACATCCACTTCTCTTTCCTATGACTGCCACAGGAGTGCAGGCAAAGTAACCAAATCTGGTTACTCAAGCAAAAGGCTGTAAGATATGGGAGAATGTGCCCTGCTGTGTATTACCTCTCTGCAGGGTCTGCCACAGTTCGGTTGCTGCACCCACTGTTAAAGAGCTCTGCACTGATTTGTCTCTCACTTAACTGCAAGATCCAAAGAAATAATCTAGAAGCATCTACAAATCCATTGTATTACTACCTTGGTCCTGACGTGCTCTGACCCAGTGTTTTCTCCTGGTTACTCTTTTATGTGCAAAATGAGTCCATTATGGATGCCAAGCTGTCCTACGAGACTGTTTCCATTGCTTGCCTATATGTCTGTGGTTTTTTGGCTGAGTGGACATTTGGTTTGCTTACTTGCCCTAACAGAAAGGCCAGGCTGGGTTGGTAAGACATGTAACTGATGGATGATGCAACAAAAGGGAGAGGAAACACTTGGTGTAAGATGGCCATGAGAGGCCAGATCTAGGAACTAGCCTGGAACTAGAGACTCCAACTCCATTCTCAGATATAGCAATGCATATTCTGCACAACTCCTGTTAAGGCTAAAGATTTATTCCAAGTTTACACTTGTGTAACAGGACACCATATGGCCTGATGCAGATGTCCAGAAATACACTGGCCAAAGCCATTAGAACAGGAATGCTTAACAGCAGAAAGTGCCTTTCACAACAGAGCCACCATCTCTCCCCAGTGTCAGCTTCCATGAGGATGGTACCTGCAGGGGCTCTGCATGAGTGTCAGGGATCATACCAAGGAAGCACAGTAGGAGCATGCACAAGGACACAGTCATATACAGGCATAATCTGGAAAGAGTTTCTGTTCCCCCTCTGAAACACAGACTCCCTAAGCAACTTAGGGAGCAAGAGGAGAAGAGCATGTAGAAGTTCTTGAGTCTTTCATATGCACTGAAAAACTCAGACTGGGTTGGTGATCAAGTCAGGCCTATTCTCAGCAGAGTGGTTCTTGGAATTAACAGGAATGCAGAGACCACAGCCAGGGCTTATCCAGGAAGACTAGTTTTCCACTGTAGCAGGACAGTAGTCTTAGGTCTTACTTTATCTTGTCAGGGACAGAGCAATACAAGAGACAGCAGGAGACAAGCAACTGAACTAAATAGCTGCTGTTCTTTCCTTCATCTCTATCCTTTCTCCTGCTTTTCCAGATCCGGAAGAGAAGCAAAGCATGCCGTGGAGGCCTGTGGGAAAATGATGTGCTAGTATCTATCAATGGGAAGTCGTGTGCTGGCCTTTCCCATGCTAATGCCATGCAGATCATCGATTCTTCCAATGGCATGCTCAACATCCGTGTGAAAAGGTAACCTGCACCCACGTGCCAGTGCTGTGACAGTGCAGGCTGCAGGGCAGCTTCATCCAGCCCAGCAGCTCTCCACACTTAGGAGAAAGAAGGCAGACAGGAAGCCTTTGGTTTTGCCATACTGCAAGGTGGGAGGACTAGGAGGACTTCTCCATGGCTAACATGTGGCCATCTAGATGTTTTGCCTTGTCTCGGTGCTGGCCCTGGGGCTGAACTGGCCCCAGACAACCTTGCCCCTCCAGCTGAAGGGAACTGTTTGCAGTGTGAGGGCTGTGCTGCAAAGAATGAGCTATTTAGGCTTCAAGCAAGTAGATGCCATAGAGCAGTTCATGGCAGCAAGGAACAGAGGCTCCGGTTTGTTCTGGTTAAATAACTGTTCTACAGAAATGGATTTGACTATACAAGGAATAATTAAGCAAAGACAAGTTTACCCAAGTATTTACTATAGCAGGGTGTTGTAGTCCAAGAGTCTGTGAACTGACTTCCACAAAGATTAGAGGTGTATGGCTGAGTTCTCCTTTTTACAGGAAGAAATATCTCTGCTAGTCTCTAATTCAGCAGAATACTTCAGATCAGGCTCAAATTTAAGCACAAAAATTGCCTCAGTAACATTCCTCATTCTCCCTGTGCTAAGTTAACCTAGTGCCTCAGTGCATGCTGGATGTGGCCCAAGCTGTAAATGAAAAATCATATTAAGATGAAGGCAACAAAACTGTGTGGAGTCCTGGCTAGTCAAAACTACCACCAATACAAAAGTCACCCTCAGAAAAACAGGCCCTGGTGAAGGGGGTTGGAAGATGTGATTTTCTATAATCCTGAAAAGGCAGAGCACTATGAGAGTGAGGAGGGACAGCAGTGCTGGTTGCTGACATCCATAAGACAGAGGCAGAGGTGGGCAGTTCTCAGAGCAGGAAAGCCTAAGCATGTAGGATCTTCCTCTTGGCTTTAGGGAAAGCGCTGGTGCCTTCTGATGTGCTCACTCTATACCCCAGCTGTGATTAAGTAGGATGAGTAAGTTCTATACAAGGTGTCCAGAATAGCTCCTGGTCCCTTGCCAAGGCCTTATCTCACCCCGTCAGAGCCTATCTGCAGCCAACAGGTGCCTGGGCAAATTCCAATGGGGCAAAATCAGCACCCTTTGAATTAACAAAGTGACAAAGGCAGGCTTCCCACAGCCGTCTGGGAGCCAGCACTGGATGGTTTGGAAATAACCAGTTGACTTCATCCTGGAGTAGTGGAGAAATCATTACATATGGCTTTCTTGATCACATCTCTGTTCCCACTTCATATTTGTGTTCCCCAAGAAAACACTGATCAGTCCCATTCAGAAGGGAGAGGTAGCTGGATGACTCTGGAGTATGTGTGTTTCAGAAAAAGAGGGAGGGAAAGACACTGTGACTTGACAGTGCAGAACAAGAGAAACTGGTTTACAAGCAGTAATGCTTTTCAGTTATTGGGTTGAGTATTTAGAGAAAAGGAAGGACCACTCTGTATTGCTTGTGGAACTTTGAGCTTGAGAGTTCACACTGACAAATAATATAAAAAAAAAAGTGCCAGTGAAATTATCCCACTCATAGCTTTGACAAAGGTTTACATTTGACATGAATATAAATTTTTCAGTTTAGAACTGAGATCCAAGTCATGAATTGCAAAGCTTCAGAGAGGCATTGCTGTCTGCCTGGCTTCCTGGTATGCATATTCAGAAGACAAATACTTAGGACTCCTTTATAGCTCTAATAAGCCCTGGTGACTCTGACAAGGGAAGGTAGAAGTTCCCAGCTCTATCTGTATGATCTGGAGTCAAACTGCCACTGAAATCCAGACTCACTCTTGAGCACAGCCAGTTCTCCTTCCCTCTGGCAGTCAGCAATAGGGCTGACTACCCCAGTCTGCCCTGCATCTACTCCAGTCCTCCTTCCACATGCCTTACAGTCTTGAAGTTGCCATACAAATGCCACTATGGATTGGGCTGGCTAGCATGATTGCGTATGGTCGTCAAACCCCAGGCACTGGTAGCTAACTTGTGAAGCAGTTCCACAGTGAGCAGGCCAAACATCAGGGTGGTCTCCTATCACAGGATACCAAAATCCTACCCCCAAAACAACTTAGGCCTTTTTACCCTAAGTATTTGCTATTTACTCACATGTAGAAGTCAGGGCAAACAAATAGCACCGAGTTCTTTGGAGCACACTCTGATCTAAAGCAGTTTGGAGGGGCCAAGATCCGCAGAGCTGATGCAGCTACATGGTACAGTCACAGCTGCAGGAGCAGCTGGAGTGCAGTGGGATAGCTGAGGCACCACCAGTTGCCTGCTGGAGATCTGCAGGCTGAGGGCCATGTCCCACTGTCCTGGGGAATGCTTGCTATGCAGATATTCTTCTCCCTGGGAGAAATGCCTGGGGAGCTGATTAAGCTGGCTTGGTATTTTATGCTCTCAGAGCATTCTGATATTCAAATGTTTAACACCTGGTTTCCATAGAGTTGTGAAGCAGAAAATCAGGATGAGAGCATGTAGGTGATGTCAGAGATGAGTCTGCCCTTGGAGTCTACACTTCAGGCATCTGTACCACCTGAAAGACACTTGAAACACCATTTTGATCTGTAGCCCTCTCTCAGGGTTTTCTTGCAGCTTAGTCCCACAAAACAGACCTCGCTCAACGCTTTTCCTTCTCCCCACAGGATAGTCGGTGGAGACCAGACTGGCCCATGGCTCCAGCGTTCCCCTTCTCCAGGGCAGCGAGGGCTCACCCCTCCATCCCTGCTCAGCCCTCCAGCACAGTTACTCAGCTCTGAAGCAGCAGGAGCCCCGGCCACCACCCAGCCCTCGCAGCCGCGGAGGTCGCAGAGGCACCTGGAGAGCCTCACCTCCCCACCAGACAGCGAGGCCTACTATGGTGAGACAGACAGTGATGCTGACAATGTGGCCCAGGAGAAGCACCGCCGGGCTCGCAAGAAGAGCCCACGCTCCCCACCTGACAGCACCACCAGCAAGACGGATGCACCTCAGGATGAAGTGTCCCTGTCTGAACAGAGCGGCTATGAGAGCATGCCGGAGGCTGCTGTGCAGGGGGGAGCAGAGCTGGCCAGCTCCGGTGGCGTGGCCAAGAGGGAGATTGTCTGCCTGCCTGGCAGCCGCACAGACACTCCATTCTCAGACAGTGAGGGACAGTTGCGGCCACCATCAGCAGAGGAACGGGAGCCTTCTCCAGAGGCAATGCTCCTGCCCCATGCCACCAAGGCTATCCGAGCAGAACGCCATCTCATCCCCATGGTGGGGCCAGTGGAACATCCAATTGATGAAGACCTAACCACCACATATGCAGAGAAAGCCAAGCAGGCCAGTAAGTCCTCTGCATTCTGCCACTCACCCATACCCTTTTCTTATGCTGGATCTCCTTTCAAAAGCCTAATTCCTGCAAATGTCAAATGGGTTAACTCCTCTAGCTTGCAAAGAAGCAGAGTCAAATCAGACCTGCAGAGTCTGGAGCTTCCTATTGCAGCTGGGTCTACCTCACCCAAAGGCATCCCAAGGAACAGATAAGAGAAAGGGTCTGGGTCTGGGAGTCACTTGTAGAAGCTGCAGCCATACAACCAGCTGTGCTCCAGCACCTCTGTGTGCTGAAAACAGCATGGAGGTCATTGGTTTCTTCAACACTTTGGGCTGAAGAAGACTCAGATGACATGATGGTGTCAGGAAAGAATTTGGAGGTTAAATTTCCCTGGCCTTCCAGAGATCTCATGGCAGCTCAGTTTGCTCCTTAGCTATCTGTGTGTCCAAGCACAGGATGCTTGTTCCAAGAGGCTCCCAAGGAGCCCCCTGTTCACCTCAGCTCTCCATGGGAACGGAGCCATGTACATGATTAAGAACTGATGAGGAATCATTTTCAGTCACCATAGCCCTAAAAGAGTCATGTCAAAAGAGTAATTTATTTATCTCACCCTGTCCAGCTCAGGGAGGGACTTGTTTACATCAGAGCATGTTTTCTCTGCAGGCACTCACTCCAGCAAGGGTGTCCATGTCGGCAGCTGCTGGTGAGCTCTGGTAGAATTTTTTATTTTTTAGGTATTGGCAGAGAAGGGTTACCAGCAAGGACAGGCAGGAGCTGGTAGATCAGCTCTTGAAACAGTTCCTTGTAGTGCAATCCTTGTTAATCAAGACTTTTCCATGTGGCATAAAATACTGAAAAATGTAGTGTATATGGGTGATGGATCTGAAGTGACCTTAATTGTGAATATCTTTCCTGGTTTCTGCTACACATGGGGTATTTCAAAGCCAAACACGAAGGCAGAACAAGATGTTACCTGATTTCACAGCTGTGATCTATCCAGTAGTATTAAAAACAAGGTGATCAAAACCTTATTTTCATATGAATACCTCAGTGTGTAGTATAATTGACTAATTTACACTTCTCTGAGCCTGGAAATAAAGAAGGGTTAAAAAAGTGATTTAGCTGGGGGACAGAATGGAAAACAGAGACACAGAAAAATTGCTAGACTGAATCAGAAATAAAGCACATGGATTCTAACATCTGATTCTCTGCTTCAAATACTAGACATTTGTATTCAGGCCAGCTTATAATGCTAGGCAATTATTAAGCCTCTCTTTTCTCTTTTCCTTGGGCTTTATCTGTTCTGCCTAAGGGATCCTATAGAGATAACTTTCAAATCCAGGTGCTTCCATCAGGCTGCACTGTCTTACTGCTCTTCCCAGCACTGAGAGGGCACACTCAGTTGGGTCCCTTATGTCTGGCCCTGATAGGCAGTGCAAATGACTTGGTGCCTTGTACTATTTCTTCCTAGTCTCTAGCACTCATTTTTCTTAGGACAAGTAAGAAAGTAGCAAATTCAGCCTCCCCAATGAAGCTATTTTTTGTCCCTTTGAATAATGTACAAGCATGTGGTGAATGTTGAGAAAGGCATGTTCAGCTGCTCCCTGCCACCTGATAGTCCTAGCAGTGGATGAGCAATTGCTTTACATCAAGACTTATTTCCATGGACAGCATGAGTACAGAAGGATCCCAGGAAAGCTATGTATTTAATTCAGAGCATTTCTGATGGCAAAATAATACCCCATGGCAGGAGGTGATGCAACAATATTTCCAGCCAGAGTTAGGGTTCCCAGAAGCACTGCAGATTGAGATAATATTTTATTCTCCTATTACTCCTCCACTGCTCACATCCTTTCTGTTTTATGTTTGCCATGGATGTCCTTATGTAAGAGTTACTCTGCCATGGATGGCAACTCAGACAGCCAACTCAGTGTTTTCTTGGGTTAGGGATCTTGGCAGTAAATGAGAAAGAAAAGTTCCTGATAATGTTGGAGCACAGCACTCATTAAAACAAAAGTCAGGTTCAGCAGCCAGTAACTCTGTGAAGGAAGGAAGCAAGTAGGGAAGAAGGATGCAAGGTGTTCATTACATGGTGAACATTGCTAAGGAACACCTATACCTGGAATAAACACTGGTATAGACACAGGAGGATGTGGGACTGCTGAGCTGCACTGGCTCCATGGGGAGGCTGCTTGCAGAGAAGCTACTGACTGGCATGGGAGGCACATGGTAGAGCATCTCTTGCCAGAAAGATGTAGCCTTGGTGAGGATGTTTGGGCTAGCATTGCTTCAGCTCCTACAGCTGCTCTAGGCTCCCATGGAGACAGCAGTTTAAAGCTCTGTTCCTCTGTCTCTCCTTAGCAATATCCACAGCACAGTAGCCTGTTCTGGGACACGGAGACTCCTGGGTTTTGCTAAACAGGAATGCAAAATCAAGCTCCTGGTTTTAGAAGCTAGGCAAGGTTTTAAAATCTGAGTTAACTACAGTAAGTGACTTGGACTATCAGTCATGAGAGCCTAAGGCTCAACATATATGCAGGAGACATTTAAGGACCATTCAGAATACCGAATCAGATGTCTGCCTTTTAAAGCCCTATCTAAATATATTCCCAGTGCACTTGCTCAGCACACCCTCCTTGCCTTGCCATGGCTTCAACCACCGCATCATAAGAATGTATGAACCTTCTTCTTGGTTTGTTGGGACTGTTATCCAGATGGTTTCTCACCTTTTCTTCCTAGAATGTATTATTTTCTCATTATTTTCTGCTCTGGTGTTTTGTCCAAACTTGTGGGTATTTCTCTTGTCCTTTGTTTTAATTCTTTCTAATTTTTCGCTGTAATTTTTAAGCTACAGAAACTGTCTCTTTCCCATCCTCTCTTTCCCTGCACCTCAGGCAAACAGAATTGCAGGTACAGTATCTCTAGATGAGTATTTAGAAACATCAAACTTCTTTACAAATAACTGAAATCTCAGTACAAGAACAGAAATATGCAATATTCTTTTGCCCACCAAGAGCATCAGGTGACTTCACTGCTCTATTGCCCTGCAAGGATCTCAGTAAGACTGCTGCTGCTGTCAGCTCTTGGGTTTTCTCAAACTTAAGATCTGTAGCTTTGTTCTTTATTTCCTATCTCTAGAGCTGCTTTATGCCTTTATCCTCACTGCATGCTCTGAGCTTTTGAGATCATAGGCAAATGGACTCAGCCATCATCCCCCCTTTTCTGTATGATTTTCCTTCATTTCTGATGACGTTAGAAAATCTGATCTGTGCTGACTGTATACTGCCCTCTAGATCATCAATGAAATGAGGAAGTGCTTCCCATAATCCCTTGCCATCTTTCCCCATTGTACCATGACAGGTGATCACTCTTTATGCTCTGATTGTTACTGATTCATTTTATCTTAATTTTAATTTCTCCAATGAATGTATTTTTTGCATTAACTCCATCAACTCCTGAAAAGTACAACTGTTTTCCCTGCCATTGCTTAGAGGATACAAATCACATGGTAATTGCTGGAAGTGGCACTGCTGTCTGACACCTGCTTTGCGTCACAGTAGCACGGGAGCAAGAGGAGCTCACTTATTTATACTAGGCAAGGACTTGACTCCAGGAGCAGAACTCAGCAGAACTCAGGTGGCAAGTACCAACAGCCCAAAATCACGATTTGGCAGTGGGCAAGGTGGAGCAAAATAGGCTCAGGATAGAGGGGGCAGCAGTTGCTGGTGCCACCATATGATTCCCTGAATGTCATCAGCTGCTGAGCTGTGCTTTTTCATCCCCAGGAAAGACACAAGGTCTTGGCGCTCCTTAGAGAGCCAACAGCCCTTGCAGTGAGGTTTGGGCCTCTCTCTTTCCAAAGTTCATGCTCTATTTCCACATTGGTATTGTCTCATTTTTTCCAGCCTGTGGGATAAGCACATACATCATCCCAGCCCTCCACAGGACACATGACTTAGACATGCCTGCTCAAAAACCACTCAGACCATTGCTGGTGCAGACAGCTGGGGCACTGTGGGGAGCCACACACCATCCAAATGTGGGGGTACTTGTCCTGCAAGTAAAAGGACTTCAGTCTTGATCACTACCCAGTAGCTACTATGCACCCTGGTGTTTTGCTTAATGGGGTAAGGCAATGGCCAGCAAACAGGAACTCTTTGCTGTATTTTAAATGAACTACAGAACAGCCTTATTTGTAAATAGCCAATATTTTGTCTAATCTGCAGAAACAAAACTATAAATTTGTTCTCTTCCTGCTAAAACTGCAACTTGCTCTCTTTAAAGAGGTGATTAAATCCTGGTGAAACTGGGAATCTTTAGGGCCTCAAGAGGCCCTAAATCAGTTTCAAGAGGTTAGCAGAAAGTGGTAGATTGTGTCAAGGAGAATCAAACTACAGTTATCACAAGTAATTGCTTGTGAGGTTCTTTGTTTCCCCATAGCACCTACAGTGTCCTTCTCTTCTTGTCCCACCTTCAGAGGCTTGGGATGCATCTGTAGCCAGGGTTGCTTCTTCTCAGCCACCTGTGCTCTCCGAGGGGCACTGTATTCTCACCCCCATCCTAAATCATCTCACCAGACAAAGGGCTCAGCCTTCCTCACCACTGAAAATACCAATTGTTTGCAGAAGACAGACATACCAGGACAGCAGTCTATTCCTAACTTGCTATCACACTGTGTCAGTGCAAGAAGTGCTTCAAAATACCTCAATTTAAAATTATCCTCCGGACTATTTTTAGTTCCTACAACTCAAGAGCCTCTCCATATATGGTAGGGG
>JAOXXN010000082.1:14935711-14950813 GCA_026770055.1 Myrmophylax atrothorax
TCTTCTCTTCTCTTCTCTTCTCTTCTCTTCTCTTCTCTTCTCTTCTCTTCTCTTCTCTTCTCTTCTCTTCTCTCTCTTTTCTCTTCTCTCTCTTCCTTTCTTCCTTCTTTCCTCTTCTCTCCTTTTTACTCTACTTCCCCCTATTCTCTTGACTATTCTGATTTCACTCTTACTCTTTACCTTCAACAAGTCATCTTAGGAAGATTTCTCTTTCTCTTTTTTCTTAAACTGCTGTGAAAGATTGTAGCTTCAATAGCAGGATCATTTTTGTGTTGGGAGGATTGGTATAATTAGTTATGTGCTTTAGCCTTTGATGATGAGGAAAGTAGGAAAAAGAGAAGAGGGAGGTGAGCAGCAGGTCGCAGAAGGCCTTACTTGCCAGCTGCTTCAGAGCACAGGGCAGTTCAGATCACCTTTCTGGGGAAGTAGTACATGGATGTTAATGCTAAACCAGGACATGGTGGAGTTATAGCCAAGACTGTCTACTGTTATAATTTTTCCAACAGTATTGGCTAGTCCAAACTTAAGAGCTGACACTTCCATGGTACTCTGCTGTCAGAAGGGGCCGTGCAGACAGTCCCCTTGGATGGTGTAGCTCCCTGGCTGTCCATTCCCAATGTCAGAAACCCTCCCACGAGTCACTCAGGGGCCAGAGCTCGCACATTCTGCACTCAACTGAGATTCTATAGTGCTGCTCTTTCTCCTTGTAAATTTAGAAACAAAATACCACCAGGTGAGGTGTAGTAGCTTGTAGCAAGAATACTTGTAGCAACCTCCCTTATTTCCTCCATTGTGAACAAACCCCAGAGACACAGGCATACAGATTTGTAAGTGGAGAGAACAGACCTTCAGGGACTGTGGCTCGTTTCCATCATGGAGAGCAGGTCTTTGAGGGCAAGTCTATGACTGTCCTGAAGAGCACTAAGGCTACACAAAAACCTGGACACCACTTCAGTCTTGGTTCAGCAAAGTGGAGTCATTCTGTCAGGAATGTTTTCCAGAGAGCCTTCATTTTGCAAATGCAAATACAAATAGTGACCCATTTTTTCAGTATTGATTTTGCTGTTTCCAGTTTTCTGGGTGCAAAGGAGAGGAATGGACTGTGGATCCAAATGAGGTGATCTCAAACCACAGAAGTCCCCTTTCTGAAATCCCAAAGCAGCAGCATGTGCTATGGATTGTCTGCAAACCTTGAGAGCTTCCTGGAAGGATGACTGCTCTGCAAATCAACACCTTACTTTTCAGCATGGGGTGGGATGGGGAAGCTCTTTCTGCTGTGGTTACTGATACAATATAGAATGATGATACTTAACCACAGTTGTGCAGCCTAGCCAGATTTTGGGAGACATCTGTAGTCCTCAGGAAAACTAGTAAACTTCTTAGCTAACCTCTCTGTCTCCCACTGCACGTTGCTTTGCCACATTAGCAGGTTCCCGTTGAATAAATGCTTTATGCATAAATAGTCAGAAGTGAGATCCTGAGAGGACTGAGTGTCTTTCATCATCTCTTGAGCTAACACCATTCCTAGCACTGCCTGCAGCTCCCCTCCCCTCTCTTCCCCTCTCCTCTCCTCTCTTCTCCTCCCCTTCCCTGTCCCTCTCCCTCTCCCTGTCCCTCTCCCTCTCCCTGTCCCTCTCCCTCTCCCTGTCCCTGTCTGTGTCCCTCTCCCTCTCCCTCTCTCTCTCCCTCTTCAGCAGGATGAATAATGTCTCTTTCTTGAGAATGTCAGGACTGGACAACATGTTACACATTTTTTGGACAAATTATTAGATGCAGACAGTGGATGATTGTTTCATCTGTACTATCATGCTGGGAAAAAGACAGTGGGAGTAAGGAAAAGGATCAAATGAAAGAAAACAGAAATTAGTCTATGATTTAGGTATGTGGGCCTTTTTTCCGTGCAAGGTTAGTGCTGATTTCTGTCAGTTCAACACTGATTCAAGGCATGCCCATACTTTCCTTAGTGCAGCCAAGTTTGGTTTTACTATTGAATCTCATTCACTGCCTGCTTTCCCTGCACACAAAGACAGAGAACACAACATTCCTCCCTGGGGCTTTACTGACTGCTGGGCTGGCAGAGCAGGTAGAAAATGATTACCCCACACTTTTATGCCAGTGTCCCAAAAGGTGTTGGTCTTTTCCAAGCAAGCCTGTGTAAGTGGATTCCTTCTGGCCTGGCTGATCAGTTGTGCAGGTGTAGGACTCTTGCTCAGGAGCAAATATTCGTCTTCCTTGCCGAGCACGTGGCACAGGGAAGGGACTCCATCAAGGCTGGAAACATGTCTCCTTTGCCTCCTGTGGTGGCAAGGCTGCTGCAGAGCAGTGATCAGCCCTACACACAAGGCTGGTGCACAACACTCTGACTGCAGCTGGCATTGCAGGGCTCAGATTAAGAGAAGCCTGGCTGTGCCTGGAGAGCACGTCAGCTGTTGGACACATGCATTGGTGCTAACAGTAGCAGTGGCTGCTCCCGAACTCTCAGGGCCAGAGAGATTGCTTGTTCCTGGGAGTCCTCTATTCGGTAGGAGGTCAGTCTACAGAAAGCAGGGCTCCACCTTCAGGGTGAAAAGTAAATGATGAAAGTTCCCAGGAGCAAAGTCATGCTCTGTAAAAATGGCTGGGACTCTTGGCCTTGTCCTTCAGAAACAGGAAATCCCAGGTCCAATGAGGAAACAGACTGGCCATCAGAGTTGGAGGAGTTCCCTCTCCACACCTGCATCCAATTCTATTGTGTTTACAGGGAAAGACAAAACTGCTCTTGGGTTTCTATCAACAGTTCCTAAAGACACTATCAGGAAACAAAAAGACGGGCAGGGTGTGAGTATGTTTCCTCCTGTGAGCACTAGAACACCTGTAGCCATATCACTGTCCACCTTTGCAGACCCAGCCTCTTGTTGAGCTGAGATTGCCTCTTTCTCTCCCTTTCAGAGCTCCACCGCCACGAGAGCATCCAGGAGAAGAACGTGAAAGAAGCCAAAACCAAGTGTAGAACCATTGCATCCCTGCTGACAGATGCACCCAACCCCCACTCCAAGGGGGTGCTGATGTTTAAGAAGCGCAGGCAGAGGGCTAAGAAGTATACATTGGTAAGCTTTGGGAGTGTTGACGAAGACCGCTCCTACGAGGAGGAAGACGGAGTGTTTCCGACTAGTGAGTCTGAATTTGATGAGGAAGGTTTCTCTGATGCCCGAAGCCTAACTAATCACTCAGACTGGGACACTTACCTAGACATTGAAAAGTCCAAGTCTGACACTGAACAGAAGGAAGAGAAGCAGAAAGGTTTGAGTGAGGCCTCAGGTAAAGGCGCACGATTATTTGAGCAGCAGAGGGAACGGGCTGGGAAATACACAGTTGAGAAGGTTCCAGCACAGAAGAGCCCCCAGCTTGCCCCAGCTGCCCAGCCAAAGCTGGGCACAGTGAACGGAGATATGCCTGTGCCAGAGGAGAAGGCAGACAGCACACCCCTCAGCATCCACCTGGAAGGTGTGCAAGTGCCCAGCAAGCAGCCAGCCACCCTCTCCACTCAGCTCCTGGCTTCTCCTAGCCCCACTTTCTTCCTGCCTCCCTCAAGCACCCCTGACCCTTTCTCTGCAAACTCAACAAGCATGTTCAACAGGTCTGCAAGGCCCTTTACTCCTGGCTTTTCTGGCCAACGCCCAGCAACATCCTCTGTCATCTTCAGGCCATCTGCACCCAAAAAACCCAGTGAAAATATCAGTGAACAAAGCACGGTGGTTCCCCCTCTCTCATCTCCAGCTCCTGCCAATGCACCAGTGCCAACTTACCGTGGTCCAGTCAGCTCTTCCACATCTCTCTATATCCCTGCACCAGGAAGGCCAAAATCACCCCTGGAGTCACAACCAAAAGGAGGAAATTCTCCAGAAACTAAGCCTTCTGCCAACACTGCCCGGACATCCACCACCTCTATCTTTCTGTCAACTCCCTCAAAGCCAGGAGGAGATGTGGCCTCTGCAGCATCCCAGCCACGAGTCCATGGAACAGCCTCTTCTTCTTTGTATATTAGTCCAGCACCATCTCAGCATATGAGGAGCAGTTCCCCTGTGCCAAAGCAGCCTTCTCCTGCCATCACTCCAGCAATGCCACGACCTCCTTCGGAGCCCTTAACCTCCAGGGAGCAGAGGATTGCTGTGCCAGCTCCCCGCACAGGCATCCTGCAGGAGGCTCGCCGGCGGGGCAACAAGAAACCCATGTTCAGTAAGATTGAGGAGAAGAAGAATTCACCCAACCCTGAGCTCCTATCTCTGGTGCAGAACCTGGATGAGAAGCCGAAGGGTGACCACCCTGGGGCAGGCTTTGAGTCTGGGCCTGAGGAAGACTTCCTCAGCCTGGGTGCTGAAGCCTGCAACTTCATGCAGTCCTCGGGCCGCAAGTTCAAGACCCCACCTCCAGTGGCTCCTAAGCCAGATGCTGGACTTGTAAATGGGACCCAGGACATGCCTCAGCTTAAAGGCAAGGGGGCAGAGCTCTTCGCCAAACGCCAGAGCCGCATGGACAAATTTGTGGTGGAGACAACACCGAAGCCAGAACCCAAGCCCAGGACCCCCTCTCCATCCCCTTCTCTACCCTCATCCTGGAAATATTCACCCAACATCCGCGCTCCCCCTCCAATAGCTTACAACCCAATGCACTCCCCTTTCTACCCCCTGGCAGCCAGCAAATCTCAGGCTAGCAAAGCAGAGAGCAAAGTGAAGAAGGCACCTGGCCAGAAATCGGGGATCAAGGTCATTGATTTACTGCGCCACCAGCCCTATCAGTTAAAGTCAGCCATGTTCTGTTTTGGGGATCCCCCAAGCCCCAGCACTCAGAATTCTCCTGGTCAGCCAACCCCACAGGCTAGCTCATCCTTCATGGCAGCCAAGCAGGTCCCGGTGAAAACAGCCAAGACCCAGGAGATTCGTCGCTTCTCCACTCCAGCTCCCATGCCAGCCTCAAGCAGCCTGGCACCCACTGTGCTCATGCCCCGCTCAGCCACCACGCTGGACGAGCCATTGTGGAGAACAGAAATGGCCTCTTCTGCCCCTGCTACACCAGCACCCTTCCAGGTGGAGCTCAGCCCGTCCCCAAAACTATATCAGAGTTCCCCAGAGCCTGGTCAGGCAGGCCAGGGGCCTTCTGCAAACCCAGCCTCTGCCTCTCGGTTTCAGGTGGCCAGGCCCAAATTCTCAGCAGCAAGAACAGGGATGCAGGCCAATGTGTGGAGGCCAAGTTTTGGCCACCACTGAGGCAGGCACCCCTCCCATCCCATCTGTGGCCCCGCAGAGATAGTGCTTGTTTAGTCTTTCATGTCAGCTCAGTACATTGACACAAAATGAAGAAGGAAAAAAAATACCCTCAAATTTACTCCCCTTCTGCATCACCCTCTCCCCCAGCCTCCCCTTGCTCTCAGATGGGAAACGTCATGGAAAGGCTTACTGGCTATGGTTACAGTAGAAGGAAGAATGTGGAGAGAGGGAACATGAGTGGTACACAGAGATTGGGAACTTGTACGCAGAAGCCAAGGACACCTCTGGAGGGGGTGGATGGCAGGGGTTGTCTCACATGAGGAGACACAGGAGGCAGTGGTTTTCATTTCCCAAGGGCTTTAGAGTCACCCCTGAATGGAGGGAAACTGCGGGACAAGACCTTTCCAGAAGAAAGGGTGAGAGGTGGGATTACAGAACAGAAGCCCTAGCTTTCCTTTCAACCTGCTCTTCTCTGAGCCTGTCAGTCCGTACACATTTGCCTGTGAGTGCACACACACGTACATAGCAACACTCAGCAGGGCGTGAAAGTAGAAGTGGGACTTCACCTTAGACACTTCTCCCTGATTTCCCTCTGGAGGGGCATGAGAAAGAAGGCAAGAGAGCAGAGTGAGCAGTGGTGTTTGCCCAGGCACATGTGGGTAGTGTGCCCTGTGCAGGAGAGTGGCCATGCATGCTCATTCCTCCAGTCACCAGGGCTGGAGGTAAAAGGGAGAGTCATCCTAGCTGGTACCAAACATGACTCAGGTCTGGAAAGTTTGCCAAAGACAGTCTTTGAGTAGACTTGGTGGGGCTATCACCACCTGTAGGATCTGCAAAAGGAAGTATCAGTTTTTGAAGATACACCAAGTCAAAGCTAAGCTCAGGCAGCAGATGGCTGGCACAAATAAAGGCCCTGCACCATTAGCCCCACTGGAGCAGGATATGGATGCTGTAAGTACAAAGGTGGACTGCATGGGAGAAAGTACAGTAGGGTTTAAAAGGAGGCAGAATTGCACATCATCTTTTTATTTTGTTTAGGATGGAAGTGTGGCCAGATTAGAAATAGGTCATGACATAAAACTTGCTGAAAACTTTTTGATGAGCTGGAAAACAGAGGTCCTTTACAGACATTTTCAGTATGGAAGTGGAGGTCAGGGAAACAGAAAGTCACCAGTAAAATTTTATATTAAATGATTTAGGTATTCTTCAGGTCTATTTGGTAAAAACTGAAGTGCCAGAAGATCTGCACTCACACACATACAGAGCTCAGTTTGCCGTCAACACTGGTGAAAGAGTACTGGTTATTTCTTGAATGTCCCAGGCTTGCATCCAATTAATCCCTATAGTGAAGACATACAAGAAGAAAGTATTCCCCTTCCCAAGAAAGATTTCAGTGTATTAGTAGGGACACATTAGTAGGGACTGTGCATGTGCCATCTCCCTCTGATTTACACACACCTCTGCCATTTATTTTCTGTCTGTTCTCCTCCTTTTCCACCAACCACTCCTACAGTGTGACCCCACAAGTACATGAAGAAAGCACTGCTCCTGAAGCACAGCTCCAAACACAGCAGATGCCCCAGCTGCAGGGAAGTGACTGGCCACCTCTTCTTGGACCAGGGTTGCTCAGCCCTTTGCTAAACCCTTAGGAATATGTGTGGGAGGCAGAGTGAGGGTCTCATAGCCCTGCTTGAGACAAGTCTCCATGTCATTAGACTTGCTCTTCTCCTTCAAGCAGTAGCTGTTTCTGACTGGACTGTGCACAAACGTTGGATATAAAAAAGTGTAGGTTCTAGGGAGAAAAAAAGGAGCACAAGTGGGGCTGATGCAGTCTGTGAGCAGTGCAGTTAGTGCTGTTTCACACTAATTCTGAGCCGACCTTCCTCTGCATAGCAGGAGCTTATGATGTGTAACTCTTTTCAAGAAACCTGGGGTTATACTTGGAGGCTCTAAAGTCCTTCTCTGTGAACACCTTGAGATTTTTCATATGTGCTCTCCCATAAAGAAAAAGAAGGCTGGAGAACCTAGCTAGCAGATTCCTGGACAAGCTTGGGAGGAAGAGGATGCGAGAAAGGGAGAAGTAATACACAATCCTGCCTTTGAATCCTTCACTCTGGCTGGATTTGTTCTGCAGGCCTGTGTTTGCAGTGCACATTCCTGGGGGCCAGGAAACACAGGATAAGCATGCTGGGGAGAGAAGAGGACAGCACTTACACCTCACTTGGCACACTATCAACCATGGGAGAGGATGATAAGAAAACCTTTGGGAATGCCTTGAGTTAATGGACAAAGGTGTGGCTGAGGCAGAAGAGGTGCTGCCCCTGGTTGTATGACACAGGAGCAGCCAACCTGAATTGATGAGGAGATTGTTTGTGTCCCTGGAAAGCCCCAGAGAGGACGTCTTAGGAGAAATCCTTACCACGGAGTTAAATCACCGGAATCCACTTAGCTGCAGTGAAGGGGAGCAGCCACGCTGCAAAACCTGTCTTGGGTGATTGCTTTCTCACACATCCTGTGCTGCATTGCATTGCCAGCATTTCTGGAAAAAAATCCTATGTGCTGTAGAAAACTGAGTATCTGTAATTCTTCCCAACCATGGAAGGGGTAGTTTTCCATTTTTTCTAGGAAACCTGTGGGAAGGAACTCAAGGACTAGCAGGGCTGCAAACACTTTCCCTCTTTTCTCCTTGGGGAGTGTTGTCTCTCCTGGATAGTGGTTTAAGACACTAGCCTTAGGCAGACAAGCCAGCCCAGGCTGAAAGCATTACTGAACTCAGGTGTAAAAAGGGATTGTGTGGACCAGAGAAGTGGTGCTCAAGATAATTCTGCAGTGAAGAAATAACCTCAGAAAGTCTGGATCTTACTTCATTGTCCCTTTCCCTCAGGCCTCTAAAGTTAAGTGCTCTCACAGCCTGAGTATCTCAGGAAATTCATTTTGCCACTGGAAAAAAGAGAGGTCTGGCCTTACAATGTAAGGGAGATTGTATGTGGTTAGTTTTTCAGTGATCCCACTCCAGATTTCTGGGAGACAATAATGCCTGCCAAGGAGTGATGGCCAAACAATGCTCAGTGTTAGATGTCGTGACCCAAGTGAGTGTAATAACTGCATTTGCCCCATCATTTATGATAATGTAATGGGCAGGAGATGAAAAAAAATTAGGTTTGACTGGAGAATGAATATTAAACCCAAGGGGAAGGAAAAGAGCCAGGAGGCTGGGGATCCTGCATTTTACTTACATCCTTGTTTCAAAGCTATGTTTAGAAGCAAAACCAAGGTAGTTTAATGGATCTCAGCCCCTCACAAACTTTTCTGGATCCTGTGCTGACACATGACTTGATCTGCAGAAGCAGAGGGTGTTGCAGATGAGGCCTACACTGCTTGTGGTGTATCCCAAAGAAGAACTGTAGCTGCAAGTAGGATGAGATGAAAAATAATACTTAACAGATGCATCTGTTAATTTGTAAGGCAGAAACGTGAAGTACTGCTGGCTTTAAGAAGCTCCTGTTAGTATCTGCTCATGAAAATATTGTGGCTGGCCTGTTAGAAAGGGCACAGGTGAGATTACAAAGAATACTCTTAAACCATATAAGCTTTTCTTGAGCCTCTCCAAATGTCTAATTCCTCAGCTGTTGAACAAGCACAGACAAAAACAGTTGTTTGACAAGTTTTAGCTCCCACCTGCTAAGTTATAAGCTGCAGTGGTAGGCCAAACCCCAGTGTCCCCTGGTAAAGCATTTGAAGATGTCTGCATGGGCTCTGATTTAAAACTGCCTATCATCCCTCCTCTCTAGCATGCTGCAGGTTACACATTGCAGCTATGGCAATTCTGGGTTTTATCTTTGCTTCAGGAGTAAGTGCTTTCCCCCTGCATATATGGGAACACTTACTAGACAGAACCTCAAGATCCTGCAGCAGCTGAGAGGAAGAATCTCAGAAGAGACTCATCTCAGAAGTGATGAGGAGTCACTGATCATCATACATGAGCACAGTGAAATAGAAGATTGTCCCTCATAAAGAATATGCTCCCTTTCTGCTATAATATCCAGCACCCCCTACTATGCCCATCAGTGCTCTGAAAATGGGAGCCCAGCAGTAGTGCTCTGTCTGGTGCAAGATGTGACCCCAGAAGATCAGAGTTGGCATCTTTGTTTATAGAGATACTTTTTTTCTTTCTCTGTTTTGTCTTTTTTTTTTTCCAATTTACAGTCACTTTCTATTTGTTTGTGCAGAAAAATAAACTTGTGATATGCACTTTACAGGTGGAATTTTGTCACTTTCTTTGCTTGGCACCCAGGAGGAATTGCTGTGTGTACAGCACATGTAGTTAGCACTATCAAACTCCTCAGGCCCAGATAATATAAGGAGTCCAAAATATGGCATGATGTCTCAGTGGTAAAAGTAGGAACTTAAAGCCCCTATACATTACAAAAGCCCCATGCTAGTAAAAACTTAAGTGAGATCCAAAACTTTGGTACTACAGGCTATAAAACACTCACTGAAAGGGTGAAGAAATTCATGGGCCAGACTGATCTGGCCTGCCCAATCACTATCCCTTAGCCTGCTCTAACCTACCCTCTGCTTGTAAATCTGATATCAGTTTGTCAGCTCTAGTAAATCCAAATATAAACTCACACAGAACAATTCTACTTAATATTAACCAAAAGATCAGAAAAACAAAGCAGCCTTCAGAAAATCAAATATATCCCATTGTATCCTTAGGCTCCAAGTCTAATCCTAGTTCTAACCTTAACCTTATTCATGTTAAAGTCTACTCAGTTTCTGGCTTCTGAAAGGTTTATTGTGTTCAGTTTAGGACAAACATTATGAGGTTGCTTTTCCCAGACACATCTCACTCACAGACAACAATTTCTGAGCGTTGCAGAAGATGGGATCAGCTGTAAGATTAGGCTGCAGGCTGTGGGCATTTGTCCAGGTATAATTTTGAGGCTGTTTTTTAGATTAATTACAAGGAGAGGTTCCTTATGCAGTGGTCTGGAGGTGAGTCTTGGAATTATCCAGCATGTTTCTGATTGACTGGCTGACAGGATATTCAAGAAAGGGCAGCAACGTTTGCTGATGCCAGACCTGAGCTTCTGTCCAACCAGAAGCACAGCTCCCAAAGAAATAAGTCTACAGGTGCACAGGCTGCAGATTAGGACTGCATCTTGTTTTGCTTAATAAAGCTGACACAGTAGGATTATGACTCCAGATGGTTTGACACATTACTGGATGGTTGCTGTATCCAGGGCTCTGATTAAATTCCCTATTAACCTCTACAACCTTCTCAAGTGAGAGTCATTTCCTCTCACAGCAGATCATGTCAGAAGGAGCCAGACAAACAGATTTTGAAAGGTGGAACAAGAGCCTGCCAAGCCAAAGGATTAGCAAGCAGCTACGTAGCAGGCTAGGGATGAATTTGGCCTTCAAGTATGCATTTCAGAGAGAGGTTTAAAACCAGAAGACAGTAAGCTGCCTAGTGGATATCTACTCCCAGTCACACCCGATGGAAGGAGAATGTCCAGCAAGGAGCACAGCAGGGCAAGCATGTGGCATGTAGGAAAGATAAAGGGTATTCCCCGGCAGTACAGACCTATAGCTTCAACGGCCACTAGATGTTGCCACTGTTCCTCTCTGAGTTACCGGGGGGTTGGCATTCACCTGATGTGGTGTCTGGAGGGTTTAAAATCTTAGGAAATCCTTTCTTCCTAATCTATTCTCTCTTGACGTTCACATATGGTGTTGCTCAGTCCCACATACCAGAGGAGAAGGTCAGCCTCATACCAGGCAGTTTTGGCAGAGAAGGGCTTGCTGCAGCTTGGAGGGGATTCCTGGGTGGCAGCATGCGGGTCACAGGCAAACAGGCTGCCCAGCAAGTAACACACCAGGGACACACCAGCTATTTCATCACACACTCCAGCTCTGTGATCAAATCCTACACATTTCTGTCCCAGTCGTACATGTCATCGTGCATTAAGCCCACTTGGTGGCAAAAGGGAGCCTGGCATTAACTGTTTCTCCTATTTTGGTGCTACAAAGTGGCTGACAAGTCTTCCTGTGTCTGTGTCAAAGTGGAAGAGATAAAACATACATTAAATATTTTAAAATAACGACTATGATATGTATTTCAAAATACTAATACTAAAGAATAAGAATAAGGATAAGAATAAGATAAATAAAAACCGACTGGGAAAAAAGTGCCAAATCAAGTTTTGTAAGGTTTCTTCAGAACAGATTGAATTGTGTTGAAATCAGCTTCAGCACAAGTCAGTCCTGTGCACCAGGGAAAAAGGGGAGCCCGAATAAGATTTAATTCTTTATCTTTGGAAAATTAAAATGGTAAAGACTGATGCTGTTTGCCTGACCGATCAGCCCTGCTGATGATGACCATCTGAACTACTGCTTATGTCCATGTAGCAAAGCACAGTGAGGCAGATCTCATGCAATGCTCTTGAAATGATTTTGTAGACATAAAGGACTTGAACTTAGACCACTTGAAACTAGATACACAAGAATGCAGTGCAAAAATAAATTAATTTTGAAGATACATGTCAGAGGAGGTAAAGCTTCGTTCAGGCTGCTCCTGAGGCCACTTAAGCGAATGGTGTATTTGGAAAGAGGGAGGTGGTCACAGTGAGATACAGAAAGTTCCTTGCATAATTAAAAACTCCTCCCTTAAGGGTTGAAATGGCCTACATGCCGCACATGTACTACCCCACTGGCATAAATGGAAACTCCACGTATGTAAGCAAAGATTGAATTTAGCCATCACACTCCAGGTAAACCCCTCAACCCACCCCAACCAAAACTAAACCACCTCATCAAGCAAGGTTCATAGCAATTTAAAGCCCTTAGCATTGTGTAGCATGAGTGGGTAAGATAACAGTAAGAAAACAGATACCTTCTTCTCTATGCTGAGCTCGTTGCATTACTTATGGCAGAGACAGCAGGTTGGTGCAATATTCCCAGTGCAAAAAGCCACTAAGCTGATGAACCTGGCACAGTGGCAGGACACAAGTGAAGTCTCTGCTAGACACACAACTGACATTTCTAGACTAGTAAATGAGACATTCCTATCTCTCAGGAGAAACTGTATAGAGAGGAGAAAAGGGCAGGATCCAGTTCTCAGCTTGGAAACTGAAAATGAAGGTATTCTTTGAAGGTAGAGCAGAAGGTAAGAATCTCATTTAAATATATGTCTTGGTGCATAAGTGTCAGACACAAGACTGCTTTATCCAAATCACCCTATATATCCTGGTGCCATACTAATAGGATAAAGACTTTACATTCTTTCTAGGCTCAGGGCTCAGGTTCTGTTCAGCACATTCTAGATGCACTTCTAGGTCCTACATCTCACCTGATGTGTGTATATATGTACCTGCAGATGAAAACAATCTCTGGAAGATCAGGATTGCAAGGACAGAACAGGACTTCACAGAGCAATGAATGAGGGCTATGGATCATTTGTCAAAGTGGAGATGGCCAAGGTCTCTTCAGAATTTGAGGCTGATGACAGCCACAAGGACAACAGCCCTCAAAAGCCTGGCAAAGAGACTGGTCTAAATCTTGGATTTTGCTACTGAAGTTTCTGAGGAGTCTGATGACTAATCTAGGAACCTAAATACTACCCATCAGCATGTAGGAAATTAAGGTATGTCCCCACTTGATCATTTCAGCTTCCAGGTGCTATTTCTGAGTCCTGGATAAAGCTCCTGTGCTATATTCTCTACTCCCAGCTTACTTTCCTTCAGATGCCTGCTCCCCTGGCCTACTTCTCACACGAGACCTTGACTGGGCATAAAAATGCTTTGTTCCCACCAGACTACAGTTCCCATCACTCCTTGAAGCTGGACTTCAGAGTCCTTGGTCTTGACCCTAACCCTGCTCATCTCTTGCCCTTTTGGCTGGGGATCCACAGGGGACTCTTGTCCCCTGCAGTTGGCTCACCCTGAACTGCTGTCAGTGGTCCTAATGGCAGAGCATGGCTGCTCATATCCTGATTGAGATCCTCACACATCGCACCAGACATGCCTCCCCTTCATCTTGATATTGCTTATTCCTAGTCTCTCTTGAGTTTCATAGAAGGGCTCATATCTGTTTCCTGCTCATGTCCAGTCACCAGCTATCCATGGGGCACTCTGTTCCCTCCCAGACTGCTCAGCTCCTCTCTCCCTGCAGCTGCCTGGGACACGAGGAAGCAGAGGACCCTCAGGTCATGTTTGTGGCAGAGGAAAGCAACCACATACTTCCCTCTTACATCATCTTTTGGAACTACAAAAGATTTGCCTCAAAATCAAGCAGGTTTCCAGCTGGCACAAACGATTCGCTAAGGTGTAATGTGTGCTCAGGGGGGCACAGGAGATGGCTGGAGAAAAAATACAGCAACTACAAATTGGTCTGAAAACAGCTGGTGGAAGCAAGTAGAGGGCAGGTAGAGTTTAGCCTGAATCTAGTTACTGCAAGATGCTATATTGTGGTACCTGCATTTCTCAGCTTCTCACCCAATAATAGAAATCACATTAATTTCTTAAATTATTAGTAAAATGTATCTGGAAACTTCTTAAAATTATGCGGTAACTGCACCTCTTGCCTTTTGGAACAGAGGGGCAAAGGGCTGCTCATTTTAAGCAATACAGCAGCACATTCTGTCTATTCTCACTACGTCCCCCACATGCCATCACCTTGTGACAGGCAGTGTCTCCCTTAATGAACAGGGTTTAGAGCACAGGGAATTGAATAGGAAAGCAGCATCTCAAAGAGCACAACTGGATGTCACAGCAAGCACTGGGCACTCTGGCCAAATGCCCAGCATGGTGCTAAACCAATCCAAGAGAGTGAATGTGGAGAAAAAGTACTCCTTGCACCACCTGCAGAAAGCAGGGCTTGGTCAACACTGAGAGACCTGCTCCTGTCTGGCCACCTGCACTTGGCAGAGTGGGTGTGACATGTGGACAGATGGTCAGTTGTGATGGCAGCATTTTACACCCTCGAGCTTTGTGCAGATGTAAATGCCTTCACCAGGCACGAAGCTCTGTGATGGTGCCCAGAGCAGTGGGTGTTTACAGTCCAATTGTGCTATCCCCTGCACCTGTTTTACACTGGCAGCGGTCCAGGGATTTACTCCCATGTCACCAGCATGGGAGTGTGAGAGCAGGATCTGGGCTGGTCATCATTCTGGTGTATGAGCTGGGCTCAGTGAAGGATGCAGCACTCTTTTGGATTGTGGAAAGCTTACATCATGGTGTTACAGTAGATATGAACAAGGGAGAAAGAGAGTTATGCAATAGGCACAATGTGAGGTACTCATAGTGGTTATATGGATGCAAGCAAGAGGAAAATGGGAAGCTTTCAGTCAGGAGATTGCCATATGTTCCCTGACTCCAAGCAGAGTATAAAGACTGATTATCCCCCACAGGTATGTGACAGCAGTCTTCTGTAGGACCTTCCAGACAGTACTGGGGGTTAACACTTTGTGCTTTCAACCCATTCATCACACTGGGAAGTTTTATATGCATTTGGTGCAGGCAAAATCAACAGTAAAATCTAGGGAAAAAGGAAAGTGGCTGTCTTCTGATGTTCCTCTATATCAACTTTGCTTGCAATCATCTGTGCAGATGATTTTCTACTGCAATCACAACTGTGTTTAGGGTTTTTTTCCTCCTCACTAAACCCTAGGATTATTCAGTAGAAAACCTGATTTTGATTCAATAGGAATCCAATCTTTCAGTGGGAATTAGGAAGACAATGTTTTCTGGAGAATTTCTGCTTTATGCAGAAGATGAAAGGTTATGCACATATTTGAGTAATCCAGTAACATGAGACACATTCCCCTCATCCTAAAACCAGAATCCAGCTGGATAGG
>JAOXXN010000082.1:14950913-14972956 GCA_026770055.1 Myrmophylax atrothorax
CATGTCACTTAAGGAGGAAAGAACCTAGGCTAATAAGTAAGGGCAATGTAGACATTGTGCTTTCATTAAGGGTATAAAAGAGAGGAGAAATGAGTGGCATACATAGAAGAAGAAGAGAAAACGAAATTGGAGGGAAAAAGAGAAAGAGTTGCCTCATAATGAAGAGGAGCTGAGGAGGGTCATTTGCATACAAAACTGCACCAAATGCAGGCAATCAACCCTATTTCTGTCATTAATCAGGAAATCAGTTTCCTTGCGATTTGACTCAGCTCGGTTTCCCATACATTACATAGCTACTTCCTAGAATTCTGTAAGTAGCTTTCTAGACGTTTTGGTTTTCCTATTACTTATTGATTCATGCATATAATTACTTTGCTTCTGTGTTTTCTGATGCATTTTAGGAATTATATATGAAAGCCCAGGGGACACTGGGCTGAATGACTGAGGAAGGGACAGAAGGAAGGTGTATACCAGAGCAAGACCCAAGATAGCTTTTGAGGCATTAGTGACAAACAGAATATTGAGAAGGTTTCATGAATTGCATTAAAAAGCAATAGGAGGAGGAAGAGGTTTGAAGAGAGGAGGAAGTGAGGCACCTATGAAGAGCCTGGTCTTCCTGGGCACTGAGGCAGTGACTGCAGGAGACTCGAGGAGCAACCTTTTCCTTTTCTCTCTCCTCAGGGATGGTAGTGATGCTATCTGAGACTGCCCTCTGGGCCATTGGCTATTAATAACTGCAGGATGCCTGTGCGAGCAGCCTTCAGGAGTCAAATTCACAGCACTTCGCATCAGCACTTTGTGCTGGGCAGAGCTTGCCTGCACCCAGGCACCCTGGGAGAGCGGGGCTGCTGGACAAACCTCCCTAGCAGCACCCAGGGACAGGCTGGGAGGAAGCAGCCCACTGCAGAGCTCTGGGGCAGGCGCTTGAGCTGGTCTGAGCCTGGCACTGCAAACCTGAGGTGAGTTGACTGGGAAGCAAAATGGTGCAGAGCAGGTGCTGGAGAAGTAAAGAGTGGCTTGGTTTGCAGTCAAAACAAGGAAATGACTGCTCCACAGGCCAATGCAGAGAAAGACAGAGGAACTGAACCAAGGAATGAGCTCAGGGAGGATAATTGTGGCCCTGGCTGTATGTATGGGATTGTGGGAAGGATGGGGACTGAGGCTCCAGCAGCCTCCCTGTGGTGAGAGGACTGAAAGAGCACTAGTACCAGTGCAGGTCTGGACCCTGTCCATGGTGAGAGGCTGCTGCCCCTTTCCTTATGCTAGACCAATTGCATGCAGCAGGTTTCTCACTCCTCAGTCCTGCTGGATTAGCAAAGAAGGACAGCAGAATGGGATGTCTCCTCACTGCTCCTTGGGAATGGGTGTGTTAGAGGAGCACAGTTCCCCACCAGGCCCAGCGTTTTCTGTCTTGCCCCAGGGAGTCCATGTTTGGGGCACACAGATGATTTCCCTCTGTTTTGGCAGTCCTAGGAATTGTCAGATGGGCCATAACCTCCCACCCCTGCAGTCTCCTGGCAGCATTGCCCCTTTCCTGTCAAGCAGGGCCAGCTTCTTTTATATAGCCAAGCAGATGTCTGGCTGCTCGAGGAGAATGTGCAGTGCGTGCTTTATGGCTGCACCTGCTCATGCTTGCTTTGGGAATACCCCAGGACGGGCTCCTTTATGGTGTGAACTGCACAGGCAGCATCTCAGTAAAAGGAAAAGCCTGCAAATCCGAGAGAAAAACTAATCTAAGGGACTATCTGCCAATGTGATTGGACCTGTCTTGCTGTGGCTGGGCCTCTTTTAGTAGTTATCATCACATGAAAATCATGTTGCAAAAGAAGCAATTGTGGAATGAAACTGCAGAATATATAGGAGATAAAAATGTCTTAATCAAAACAATGGCAGTGTACAAACTCCTAGTTCCACCTGTTTGCTTAGTAGTTTTAAAATACAACTCACAGTTCAGTGCTTTAGTTCTGAAATTTTAAGCAAATACAAAGAATCACAAGGACACAGGTGATTAGTTATTGCTGTTGCTGAAGCCAATGGGTCTGGGCACCGACAGTATTGAAGCGAAGACATTTGCTCTGCTTACATTATGTGTGATAACCCCGAAGAAGGACTCTGAGAAGCTGCCTGAAGTAGAATTGCTGAGATTTTTCCTGATTTCCCTGACTTTGCAGTACGGATCTCTCATCCTATCTAGGGATGTAGAATGCTGTACCAGAAAAAATCTCCCTCCTCTTCCCTTTCCCCTTCAAAATTATATGGGATAAGACCCATACATAAGATACAGGTGCAAGGGACTTCAAACAAATTGGGTGAACAACTTTTTCTTTAACAAATTTTCCTGTGCCTTCTTCTTCTAGCCCTTCTGTAACAAAACAGTAGCAGTCATAAAATACAGAAGTACTTAGGGTTTTGGTTTAGTTTTGGCCTTTCTTGTTGTTGTTCCAAACTTGCAGTCTAGTGGCTTTCTGATTACCTGTTCTAATTCTAATAGGACTATCTAAATATCCAAACCACACTTGCAAATTATTCAAAGTGCTCCAAATAACCCATGGACAGACCTGAAATCTTTATACAAAAATATAATTACCATCTAAAGATAACTGCATGGTATTATAACATTGTATTTCAAAGAGACAGTCTGTTACTGAAGCACAAGGTGGTAACAGAGAACCCCCATGGCACACTCTGATTCTGGGAGACTGCCATGTTGCAATTAAAATGCATCTTTTGGATGACGATGCTATGTGGCACCTTGGCAATGCTTCTGCTGTGATATGCTACCATAATTTGTGTCATAACACTGAGTCTTCAGCCAACACCACAACAGCCTGCTGATGATATTCTCTATGGGAGAATACCATTCACTAGCTCCATCATGTGGAAGGGATAGAAAAGAACCTGTGTGTGAAATGAAGGCTGTGTATCTTTTACCTGTAGATGGCAACTAAAAGAAAGGCAAGAAATACCTTTCCAGTGTTTCATTCTCCATTTCCTTGTGTGTTTAGAGCAAAGGAGAGAACCCTTTGTGGGAATGCCCCTTGCAGGGACTCCTGCTCCTCTTAAAAGGAAAAAGTCCACTAAACTCATTGGGAAGCTGACACACGAAGGTAAGATATGCAAAACTGCTCAAGTAAGAATTGTTTGGATTTCAGCCTGAATGTCAGCCTTTAAAATTTCACACCTTGTCTGACTGAACTCCCAAAGCAAGACATGCAGGGAACACACAAGGAGGCAGAGCCACAAATATTACCAAAGCCCAGCCTACAGCCACATCACATTTTCTATCTTACGGTTGAAAAGCTTTGCACACACTCAGGTCAAATGTCGATCTAGAGCACACTCTGCAAACTTGTAGTCCCCTGCAGCATTAATTTGGATGCACAACTGTGTGAAAGTAAAGAGAACATGATCTTTTACAGGTATCAATACTGCAGTGCCTACTTATATTTTGTATTGTTCTCTCTCTTATAACCTTTGTCTCTTATTTGTTTTTCCTCTGTGTGGGAGAATTCCTTTGATTCCAGCACTAATTAACTGAAAAAGACAGTCTCTTAGAGAGGTTAATAGAGCAGGAAAATTTAACCTGGGACACTTTTCTTTCTACAGAATACATGTGTATTGGGTAGGGTAACTTCTAGATAACTGTGATATCCTTATCTTCTTTTTACTCTTGACAGCATGGGGAAGATGTTTAGAGGTTTGAAAAAGAAATAATTCGGTGCTGTCCTTTCTTCAGCACCCCAAAAACGGATGTAGAAACTTCTCTGGTAGGGTATAAATACTTTTCTGTTTGCCCATAATCATTTATTCAAGTAAAGAAGCAAGTGAAAATCCAGTTTTCAGTTAAAGGGCATTTCCTGCTATGAAATACTGCTATGTAAAATTGGCTTGTTTAAAAAAAATCTTCATAGATTGTCTAATAAAATAGGCTTTATACAAGTTTAAGGACGGAGATTCATTCTCAGTTGTAAATGAGAAGTGGTCTTAAACTTGCTTAATACAGAAAGAAAAGGAAGCCTAGGAAAAGTTGCATATTTCTGAATGAAAAACTTTAATTGCATTTCTGCAAGATTTTTACACTGAAAATGTTTAAATCTATTGTTTTCATGGTGGATTGGTGGTACCAAATTAAATGGAAAAGCACTTACTGAGTAACCAGCATATTAAGACTTGAAGAGAATTTTAGCCACTTTCCCCTTTAAAAATTCTCACGACAAACAAAAAGATATAATAATATTGAATTTTGCCATGGCTCCAGGATAATGTTTAAACCAAAGCACACCAGAGTTCTCTTTATTTATTCCATGACAACCCAGTCTGCAGAGCTGACTGCCACTCATCTAATTGCAGAGGGGGGGAGGTGAGTGTAAGGCAGTGGTGCATTTTGAGGCAGTACCAAGGAATCGTGCTGCACTGACTGAGGTGCTTCAGATGTGGGACACACCCATCTATCTCCACCCCTATGCAATTCACCTCTGCAGATTTGTCTTGATTGCAATTCAGAGTAAATCCCAAACATCCATATCCAAAGTATCATCAATGCAAAACCTTGGGGCACAGCTCATTTCCTAAAATGTTAATTTAGAACAGAATTTCAGTGCTCTGAAGTTGCTACTGATTCTTGGAAAAAATAGACAAGAGATGTGGAGCAGAGCATTTCCTAAAGTGTCCCATTGCATATGTTTTGTAGTCATGCCACAAGAGGTGTCCAAGCTGAACTTGGGGAAGAAGATCAGCATCCCCAGAGATGTGATGCTAGAAGAGCTTTCTCTCCTCACTAACAAAGGATCCAAGATGTTTAAATTACGTCAGCTGAGAGTGGAGAAGTTCATTTATGAGAATAACCCTGACGCCTTCACCGACAATTCTGTGGTAGGTTGGAGATTAAAACTAAAAAGCTACTCCAAACACCCAGGGAAAACAGGAATGGTGGGTGCCCAGGCTCTCCTCTGTTTGTATGTGCATGGGCCAGGGGGAACCTACTAGCAAAGAAGTGAAGGAAAAAGCCCAAATTATATAAACAGACAAGTTTTATCTCCTTTTGGCAACAGCATTAGTTTCCTCTGGCAAATATTTGGTATCACACATGCAGAAGCATGAGAAAATTCAGTAGTGAGTGACGAAGGAGGACTGCATGTTTGGCAGGTGTTCAGACTTCAGGGAAGGTCTAATTAGTTTTGTACCCATTCCATTTCTTCTTTGCTTGATGGCAATGATCCATCCAGGTCTGACTTCAGCTCCAGTAGGTGCAGGTATATTTTCAGTCTAGGATACTTTTGTGCTTTCTGCTGGACAGAATCCTCTGCTCATTTCTGCAAGTTCCACAAGTGAAATTTCTGACAGAAACTTCTAACTTGACTCTGCAACATCTTCAGTCAATTTGCTAGAAGCCAAGTTTGTTTCCTTCTAAAATATTTTCCCTTCTGATGTGGTGTATAATACAGACAGTCTTTCCTTTCCCTTTCCCATGAGTCAGTACTGTTATTTAATCTTTGAACTCCTCTCTATCCTTAGTTGCTGGTGTAAAGTCTTCTAAAGATACCTAAACTTGTACAAATGAAACTCTCCTTCCACATGATTGTTAGCAGTTCAGTAAAACAAATAGAAAATGTTTCAGGTTTGTATGCATTTTGATGTAGCCCCTCATTGTCTGATGTTCTTCAAAATTCATTGGATGTAATTTTATCCCTTTACGGCATCAATTTTCTAGTCCAAAGAAACCCAAGGAAAATAATAAAAATGAAGCTGAAGAAAATGTTCTGCCAAACAGGAACATTATTTTTTAGCCCTCCAATGTTTTCAAAAGCCAAATGTCTGTAGTTCATTCCTAAAAATGACAATTTGGAAATCAGGACGTGGAAAGATGCTTGATTAGGAAAAAAAGTAATTAAAATTAGAACAGTAGGTCAGATTACAGATGAGGGATGACAGGCCATAGATATAGCAAGCATATCAGGCCATTTTAGACTTTGGGCAGTTTCTTCATCTCTTTATGTTTTCGGTAGTTCATCTCTTCAGGAAGTTATTGCCTAGAAAGGATGTGGGAATGAATGGTGTGTTGAACGTCGCCCTCTTCAGATTAATGTCCTAGAGAAATACATGCTGTTTTATAAACACTCAGCAACCTCAGAGCTCCTAAAATATATAAGGGCCAAGTTCATATGTCAGAATCTGCTGCAGTGAAGAGCAGTGAGAAAATAATAAAGCGATGGAATAAAAAGGTTGAAGTTCAAACTCTCAAAAATGTGAAGGTGTCACTAAAGAATGTCCAAGCAGAACAATACAAAGCAAATAAACTGTGACAAACGGACTCAAATCTGGGCCATGCACAGAGTCCCCCCATGACTAACATTACAAAGGCTAATGACAATCACTTCTTTTTTGTTAGTTGTTTTTCCTACTTTGTTCATCTGTGCCTGATTTTCACTCCATACCCTTTCTGTAGTGAATCTCTCCCTCTATTCTGTAAGAACACCCCTGCTCCCAAGGGCTTTGAGCATGACTGTAAGATCCTGTGCCATGGAGAAATGTATTTGGGCTTTAGAAAAAACTCTAACAAGCCTAGGATTTTTTTTATGGCTTTGCTGTATGAGAACCATGGCATGGTGTCCAAAGAGCAGCTGGCACTCCATGGTTCCCTTTAAGGGCTATCTTCTCTCTGCATTCATGGTAGAGATAAATCTCCATTGGTCAGTACAGGAAGACTTCTGACTGCCCTACAGCCCTTGCTTGGGGCCAGCTCAGCAGGATCACAAACATAGTTGTTATTTTCTGGCTGCCCCGTGTGCTCTGTGCAAGGACTCTGCCAGGTTGCATCCACTGCCTCTGTGGACAACTATTCCCATCAGCACAGCCAGCACAAGTTAGCACCTTTGCTCACTGTCAGAGCAGTGAGAGGAAAAGCTGAGCAATCACAGCAACCTCAGAGAGCCGGTTGTTCTTGGGCAGGTAAAGGTAACAGGTCTTCCAAACCCTCAGGACAGCACCTGACCTTGTCACTGAACAACTTTCACAAAGAACTCCTTTTGATTGCAGTATCTGATTAGCTTTCTGTTCCTTTACTTTCTTGCTCCTGTGTCTGCTCAAAGGCAAGATGCAGAAAGGAAAGCTTAAACACAAGGGAACTATATGAGGAAGATAATAGCAGAGTTAATGTCCTACTTTTACATCCAGTTCCCAGTTAATTTCCATGTTCTTTGCTTCCTACCTCAAAGAAGTCCTTGTACCTTTAAGGCTGTGGGATAGTGAAGGGTTTCGAAGCTTGGGGGGTGTTTTCTGCTTTTATATCATAGATTTATTACATGTCTTAAAATATTCTCAGGACACACTTAGGAAAGCAGGGCAAGATAGGTCTGGGATGGAGTATGGATTGTTTCTTTCTCACAGAAAAAGTTTAAGAGCAAGGTAATGTGATGTAAAAACACACAAAGAGAAAGGATATTATAAATAAATACAAACCATATAAGGGGTCCCAGAATAGCCTGTGCTGTAGCCATAAACCTTCCACACAAGGGAGAAGATCTCAGCAGTCAAGTGTCATTGATCCACCCTCGCGCTTCTCTCCCCCTCTTCCTCCAGCCAAACAACCACACTGGACAATCAGATCACTCTCCTTACTTTTAGCAGAGAAAACATAAATATTGTGTGTGCATGAATGTCAGACAGCTCCATGCAAAAGTGAAAACCTGACACTATCACTGCTGCAGCTCTGCCCATCCAGTTAAAGGCAAGTGGTAGCTAAACTCACAGGCAAAAGGACTGACCATTCCCAACATGAACAAAATGAAATGCACTACATACTGTTGTTTTCAATACTACTACATACTACTGATATTTTCAATACTCTGACCCTATTCTCTTGCAAATATACAGTAGAAGGAGAATTTTTTAGGGAGGGCTGAGTTTGACATCAATATCCTGGCAAACTGGGACAGTTCAGGCAACATCCTCCTTGTTTGGTGCTCTGATGAATCCTGGCTAATAAGTCAGAAGAAGGATTTCTCCTCTCACTCCAGGCTCTGTCAGCCTGTCACAGAAACTGTGGTTCCTTCCATGTCTCAGAGGATATTATCAGCTTCACTGTGGAGCTGCAAGATGCAATTTACTACGGACTAAAGACCATGATGAAACACTGTCTTGCTCTGTGCTGCATTACTGTAGCATCTGGCCAACCAAGGCATGAAGGAAATTACTGCATTTATTTTTAATGGAGAAACTGAGCCTTGCAGTAGATGAACGAGTCATACAAAATCACAGAGAAGGTCTCAGACTTACCTTTGGGTCTCCTAAATCCCACTTCACTGTTCAGCAACTAATAGATCAGCACTTCACAGACCTTTCCTTCATAACGCTAAATTTGTTTGGTCTCAAACACATCAAGGTCATGTGAAACAATGTTTCTTAGCCTTACAGCCTCACTCATTTATTGTCTCACCTCAGCTTTGAGAACTTCCGCGTTAAGACTTTCTTCCTGTTCCAAGTGGAAACGAACACCTTCCTGCTGACTATCAAGTGGAAACTGAAAACAAAACCATAGTATTTTGGATGTTGCTGTCTTTCTTCCAGTGAGGATCCTTAAATTTAGCCTTTCTGCTAGTCAAAACCCGTGGCTGACTTGGATTACATGTAGAAGACCTTTTTTTCCTTTGCTCTTTATGCTTTACTATCAGATGTTAATTTAAAACCACTACAAAGGTGAAATAACCAATATTTGAATAGACAATTACCAGCAGTAGTACATCAAAAACCACCCAGACCAACAAATAAATAACCCCATTTTGATACGTTCTCAGACTCACCCATAAATTACAATAAATGTGGTTTCCAATCTTGTCGAAGCTTGTACAAAAAGAAGCTGAACATGTGTTGGCCATTTCTGCTGGACTTCAGGTCAAAAGGTCTCTTCAGATAAGCTGACACCAACTGTGAAATAAAATACAAGAAGTGAAAAAATGTTAAAGAATTAGATTACTCTTCTGGATAATGGCAGGAGTTCCCTGGTATTCCTTTTGCTGCTGAACAAGAACCCAGAGGAGCAGGCAGAGGTAGCAGGAAGAGAATGGAAGTAGTTATACTGCAATGCCAAAAGTGATGCTGCACAGTAGGCAGCTGGACACAGAGACCTTACATGTTAAATAACCAGACATGAGACAGTGTGTGAAGGAAAACATAAGGATGGAGACAAAAAGATGTCACCAAGCAGCTACTGGGTTCGTTGCACAAGCTACACCGGTGGCTCTGTTTGCCACAACGTACTTAGAAGAATGCCAATCAGGATCACTGGAGGGAAAGTTAAAGGGAAAACATTATCAGGAAAAGCATTTTTTCTTGGATTTCTGTTCTGCAGGGAATATTTAACCTCCTCAACAATGTTACAGGATAATTGCAAGCCGAGATATGAGTCTCAGGATATGAACTAAGTGGAGCAAGCTGAGTGAGATTTGGCTTCTCTAACCAAATGAGCCTTACTGCACTGGAGTTGGATTGGTGCAGAAAACCTGGAGCTCCCAACTATACCCAAAGCTACATAAGAGTGAAAATGGAGTTCAGTGCACTCTTATTCAAGAAGTGGCTAGTGTGGAAAAAGCAGAGTGATAGGAAAAAAAGAGCCCTTTATTTTCCACAGCAGTTTGTTGGAGCACTGTGAGAAAACTGTGGACCAAAATTCTGAAACTCAATTGCTTTCATCCACATAGTAAATGCAGCAAAGATGACATAAAAGATACAAATACAATATATATCTAACTTTATGTAGCATTAGATAAAAAAATCTCATTATTTAGATGTGTCAATTCAGCCACAGAGGTAAAAAATATTTTGCCTAAGATTAAACAGCAAGTCAGAAGTAGACCTGGAAATAGAAAGCAAGAGCTCAACCTGCAGTGCATCTTGGGATAGCAAGTCTGAAAAAAATAGGCTTTAAGATACTTTAACAGCTTCTTATTTTCATACTTTTTTAAGTGAATCATAGGTTTAAGGCTATGAAATCCAAATAAAGGACTGAGGCACACACTTGGATAAAAACAGCAGGCAGTCTGTGAGACTCTCCAAGTCTGAATTTTAAATCTCTCATCCCATCATTAAGGAGCATTTGAGTGGCTGCCACTAAGAGAACGCAGACCAGTAACTTCAGAAGTGTTAGTAACTACATAGGTATCAAACATTTGGGGAGCTCTTTATCAGTGAGGTGGAAATAGAAACACATTTGGTGGCCTCAATCATATTCTTTAGGGCACAGCAAGGAACTGAAGGGGAGCACACAGTGTCTCCTCCTGGGGACTGCCTGCAGTGACGTCAGGGCCTTCAGATACTTAGAGATCCTGGCTCAGTTGGATCATCTTTCATTATCTAGTTTTTATTAGGCACATGCTCTAGACAATTCAGAATTTGCCCATCTAAGCACTCAGCCTGCAGGATCAGGCTCTTGCTAGAACCAAGGACTTCAAAGACATGAGCCCTATTGGATTATCCAACCCAGGGACTACAAATCACCTGAGTTTGTGACAATTGTTCTATTAAAATGGATTTAGAGATGCCCAAGGACTGATAACATCCACTGCCTCCAGCAGCGCACAGACAGGGCAGACCCCATCATGGAGGAACCATGCTGCGATCTGTCTCCAGAGCCAACAGGAGAAGGTTATCAGGCTTCTCAATTGACACTCCTGGGCTCCTCTCCTGGAACTTCCACCAACAGGGTCAATTAATCATAACTGAGAGGCTGGTTTCATGATGTGAGTATGCATACATGTAAAAGCTCCGCATTGCTCCACAAGCAATGGCCCAAGACTTGCATTCTCCTCAACTCTGACCAGAGGTGTGCTTTGCATGCCAGAGACAAAGCTGCACCTACCCAGCTTTGACTATGTTGAGACTCCTGCTTGAGGCTGCTATTCCTGAGCTTTGCTCTCTTGGAAAATATTTCCAAAATGTTAATTTCCCTTTGACTCCTGTTAATTTGAGCTAAATCAAACTATTGTGGTAGCCAAAACTAAATAAACCCATGTTTTTGTTCTAGGAGGTGAGTAGAGTCTGGGGTATTGCACGGAAAATGTGTCTTTCCTATCTGAATGGAGATACCTGCTCTCAGCAGATTGGACAGTTTCCCAGCAGGTCCATGAAGAATCATGAACTAGCCTAAGGCAAATCAAACTAATTTAATTTGTAGCTAAATAAGATTTAGGTGTGGCTTTCCTGATGCAGACCTTCTGTTTCAGAGAAGCTTCATTCCTATCAGTGATGTACTGCAATTTAAAATAACACCAGACAACAACAGTGCCTCTCCCTGATCACATCTCATACTGCTGTGAACAGAATCAAAACAACCATTTTACTGTAGTTCATGTTATGCTGATGTTTTGTGACCTTTTTTTTTTATGTTTCATTCAGGAGTGCACATGTAAGTAACCAGAGGAAAAGAGAAATAAGCATTTAATACTCAGGAAACGCACAAAGCATGGGTGACACTTGAAGGCAAACAGATGTAAATCCCTGTTTCGAAAGCACTGAGCAAATCAGTAGAAGCATTAACCTTGCATATATATTTAAATATTGAGAATAACCTCATTCTGACCCCTAGCCCTCAAAATACCCGTTTTTCAGTTTGCCATTTTACAGCTACATGGCTCCCACGCATAATTGAGCAGACTGCCCTGCTAGCTCCTGTGCACAGCTTAATGCTCACAATCCTCTCCCCGTCAGTGCTTCCTGACATTCAGGGGAACATCATCTCCTCTGTTCCTAAAAAGGCGATTCCCCACAGCTAGGAGAAGGACAGACAGTCCCTAAAGGCCCTGGGGGCACCAGCTCTGCCACTCCAGCCTGCAGCTGGCTGCCTGCCTGGGTTGCAGCCTGGTGACCTGCTGTGAAACCCTGGACACTATTGCAAGAGACACAGGGAGCGGAGGGTTAGCTAATTCTGCCTTGAGCCTTGTGGGTTTTCACTTCTTGTCTATTTTTAGCTGACTGAACAGCTGGCTTGGAAGCCTGTTTACAGCCTGGAAAGCTTCTTTTTGCTAAACTGTGCTAGGTGTAAGAGCCCTGAGAAAGCCTTAACCCTTTGAGAGCCAGCTCTGAGGCTGCCTGAGATTAATTCATGCAATTAGAATTGCAGCATGAGGAATAACAGATTCATTCCATTTCATTCTTTTGTATTTTTTGTACTTTGTGCACCTAACAGCCAATCTCCTAGTCCAACAGAAAAGACCATATATAACCCAGATGACTCGTATTGTGGACTGTAATACACAAGAGATGCCTTTTTATGTCTGATAGGTCTCTAGTTTTGATGTCACTTATGCCTGAGATGTAGAACATTTTTCCAAACATATTACATCAGTTTCTAGTCCACACAAGTATTACTGAAACTTCTGTGTGCAAAGACAGGACATCATGCTGGCACCACAGGGTCTATAAATCCTGCACAGACTGTTTGCTCTTCCACTGTGTAGTGCAGAGATTAAGCCTTCTAGCCTGAACTGAGGTGAGTGGATGGCCTACAAAATTAGACCAACCTAGTTTTACTGATGGATTCAACTTTCTTTGTTGCCTTGTTGCTGATTAGGTTTGGTTCATTAATGCACATACTGCTGCAAACAAAATTCTTCCTTTTTGTTATTTTTCCCTTGTGGTCTCCAGGAAGTATTTTCTGTTTTCCCAGGCTGCTCTCTCTTCAGTCTTTCTCAACATGTAAATACTCCTCCCCATGCAGACCTTCATATATATGGAAAACAGGCATACAGACAGACATCTCCCTGGCTTTTTTGTTGTCATAGGTGCCTTCTAACACTAGCTCCCACGCTGTCATCAGGCTGGGTTATCTTAAGTTTGACATGAAAACACTTCCTATTTCTTGCCCAGCTTGCTTTCCCACAGGTTAGCCAATCTATCTCTGTCTGGACCTTTACCTGCTCTGGCAAAAGCTCAATTTCCTTTCCTTCCTCCTCTATTTCATATTGATCACTGTTGGGGACAACATGCAGATCTCTCTCTTCTCACCCTGATCATATAAAATGATTACAAGGGGTGTGTACTTCCATTGCCCTTCCTGCTGTTCCACAACTATTCCTGTGCTGGATAATGAGAATAACTTACACCAAGTTCTGCCACTGGTTTTGTAACTGAGACACAAAAACCGCTCAGGTCACAGAGACTCAGGAGTTTGTGTTGTGGGACCTAACTCTGCAAATGTGAATGGGCCATGTCATGGAGCAGGGATTCACACGCTGTTTGCTCCCGCCTTAGGATCACTTTCAGAAGTTCATCCCACCAGGAGGGCATTACGGAGAAGATGCTCATGGCTATGCCCAAGGGCGGATGGTGGGAGGAGTGACAGCTGGGCAACATGGCTCCAGTAAGCAGCAGCATCCCGGGGTCCCTCCAAGGCCTGGAAGCAAAGGAGGCCCTGGAGACAGTGAAGGGGAGCATGCGGGGAAATCATCTGGGAGTGGTGGAGAAGGAGGTGATGGCACTGAGAAAGGCAAGTATCACTGTGCAAGAATAAGAAATACCTAAAGGTACCAGATCCTATACCAACCTTACTCTTAAGGACAAGCAAATTAATCTGACTAAAACTTGAAGTCTTCCAAATTAAGTTCCATTGCAAAGTCTAGAAGAGTTAGCTTACCGGTTAAAAGGTAGTTAACAACAAGTGCAGCTCTAGTCACTGACAGGATTTTAACTCCCAGTGAGATACCCCCATCACATTTTCAAACTGCTTTTAGCCATCCTGAGGTGTTTGAACCAGACTTGTCTCTAATATCCTGGTTCAGAAGCAGGAAAACATGAATGTCTGATCATGTAATCACAAAGAAAATGCCATGTTATGTCTGCTATGATCTGGCAGAAAAGAAAAAAGTAAATTAAGAAATTAGATAGCATCTTGCCTTATATAAAGCTTAGCCCAGGTTAGTGAAGAGATGATAAAATAAGGACTTCATTTCTCCCTATATGAGCAACCAGAGAGAAGAATGAAAAATTAGCTTTCAGGTATATGCTTTAATGCAAATTCCTGATGAGTGGCTCTTAGACTGTGTTACACCTGCTTTTATGGACAAGGACAGAAGTGGAGTATGACTATCTTTTTTAAAGAGAAATCTAACCATTAAATGTCAGATTGATGTAGTTACAGAATCTGGAAACAAAACTGATGTCTCAACTTTAATAGCAGAATGCAGAAATGAAATGTTTTTAGAGTAAGTGTCATCTAACTAGAGGGCTTTACCTTTCTCTATTTACAGATGGAAAGTCAGGAGGCAAAAAAGTCACTATATTTAAAACTTACATCTCCCCTTGGGAACGAGCGATGGGTATCAGCCCTGAGGACAAAAGTCAGTTCACCACGGACTTACTGTCATATAGTCCCAAAGCTGATTTCCCCCATTACAAGTCTTTTAACCGGTAAGTCTTCTTAGATACTCAATTCAGTTTATTTACCAGAAAAAACACAACAACTGACCACAGCCTCCTGTCTTGTGCACTGTAAATGCACATCAGTTTTCTTAGCACAATCTCCTGTGGCTGAAATGTTTGGAAGACTACAAAGAAAACATACATCGAGAGCTAGAGATTTTAATTCAGCTTATGGTCAGAAAACCTGTGCACCTGGATAAGAGGACCTTAATCCTATTTCCCTTTCTTTCTCACCCCATTTGACCAGGGAGATTTAGCTTGCCACTGTTTATTACTGCAGCCCTTTCAAGTTCAAGAGTTCAGGAAAAATACTTATGATCTGAAGCCATATACTTCACAGTACTTGAGATAAGAATCAGGATCCTCCTACTGCTCCTGACAAGAACTTAAAGTTTTACAAATATTTCTAGGGCAGCAACAATTTTTTGTTAACCTCTCTATACAATTTTGCCACCTGCATCCATAGCTGCAGGACATCAATACCAAGGACAAACCCACACACCATTAATTTCTGCAATAACACAGCCTCTGCCTTCTACACACACAGAGTACCAACAGCTGTGAAAGATGTATGGTTTGATGGAGATCGATGCAGCAAAGGTGAAAGAAGTGCACAAAAGGGGGTGTGTGTGTGTGTGGGTGTGTGTGTGTGTGTTTGCATCTTTTTTTTTAGCACATGAGCAACAGATACATATATGTTCTTGTGAAGGATTTGTTGGCCAGTCAACTGCAACAGTGGAAAAACTTAAAACTTCAATAACTTTCATAATTTCTTTTCTAAACCCTGTTGTTTACCTGTGCTCTGTTCACTAACTCCATGTACTCCCCTGTGCCAGGACTGCCATGCCTTACGGGGGTTACGAGAAAGCAGCCAAACGGATGACCTTCAAAGTGCCTCAGTTTGATATCTGCCCTTTGCTTCCAGAATCTCTCATGATATATAACCAAAATTTCAGCAAAAGACCCTCCTTCAACAGAACCCCAATACCTTGGATGCCTTCAGGAGACGCCTCGGAGTACCACACTGAGATCAATGTGCCAATAAGTGGTGAAACAGAAGAGCTGTGAATTCCCACTGCTGAGACCTTCCCTTTTCTCCTCAGCCCTTTCTATTTGCAAGTTGATAGTAAGGAGCTGAAAAGTGCAATTCTAGTTCTGTCAGCCCTTCCTTTCTTTTGCCCTTAGCCAAGACAAGTTCCTAGCAGGTTCTGAACCTCTCTTCAATGTGGTATTAATTCATATCAGAAATAGATTGAGGGAATGGAGCTTTTTGTTCACCAGGACATGAGGCCAAGACTAGGAAGTGTTTTCCTCTTTAGCAATGCTAAATGCTGCCTGTCTGATGGATAATAAATCTGTTTTGTCATATATTAACTAAAAATAAAACACCAAGAGGAAAAACAGCCTTTGTGTTTTCTCCTTAAAAATGTCACTGAATTAATCTGGAGATTAACAATAACAGAAGTTTCAATCTCACAACTAGACTGGGAAGAAAGATTAGGGACTGACAGGGATGGTCATAAGATAGGTGCACATGAAGGTGTCTTGGATAAATGCTGCAAAAGTGATTGTGAAGAATGGTAACTTTGAGAGAAAACAACAGCAGCATCAGAGACACAACAGCAAGTCAGCCTATCAGTGTAACAAATTGCTTAAAGTATTTCACTCTCACTTAAGATTCCCCAGTTCTCCAGAGAATAAACCAGGTGACAGCTGAAGCAGTTTTTTCTTTTTTTTTTTCACAGAGATATAAAGTCAATAGGTTGGAAGGAACAGAGGCATATCCAAGTGAGATGGCTTGCCCATAGTTACAGAGCAAGAAAGGAAATGCCTTAGTTACAACAGAAATTATTTGACACCCACCACAGTGCATGACTTACTCAAACACACAGCATTAAAGTCTATTTCATTTCTTGTAACAGCTTTAGCAATGCTACACATATAGGAAGAAAGGCAGGTGCTGTGGGAAACCAATAAAGTACTCCTACATGGAGACTGGTTTGGAATTCTGCTCTGCTGCCTCAACATTTCCTCTATTACAGGGCTGAACAATTTATTCATCGGGACAGCTTCCATTGAATTTTAATTTAGGAGTTTTTCCTCCTTGTCTAGAAATCTCTGCAACCATTTATTTGGTTTTTATTCTACTGGGATAGTTATGAGGTTGGCTCTATTACACTCCTCCAAAAGGCTACGGACAGGGCTACCCTGAGATCTCTTTAAAATTGTGCAAATAACAAGCTGCAAAAGTAATGAATGAGTAGTTTTCTAACCTTTCTGCTGCAATGGCTAAAGAACATTTAATAATATATCCTATTAAATGATTAAGAAGTATCCATAACTCAGTTCTCTGACTAAACCTAAAAATATTAAGATACTGAACTGAAGAATGTTTCAACAAAAATGAAAAGGGTTGTCTTTTCTGACATGTTTCTACAAAGTAGTTGAAGTCTGAGTTGAAAGCAAATCTTTGGAAAAACTCATTTTGTTTCTATGGATAAAATAGATCCAGGAATTAGTTGAAAAGACATTTCCCACATTGATTTCCCTTTTTAATTCCTACATAAATACATGCAAATGTCACTGGTGAAAGGCATTTAAATGGGAAATTCTTGCATTCTACTTGCATTCTACTAAAGTGGATAGCCTCACTTCAAATCCTGTGTTCGGTTTTGGGCCCTTCACTCACTGAGGTGCTGGAGGGTGCTCAGAGAAGGGCAACAAGCTGGTGAAGGGTCTGGAGCAAAATTCTTATGAGGAATGGCTGAGGGAGCTGGAGGTGTTTATCCTGGAGAAAAGGAGGCTCTCTACAGCTGCCTTAAAAGGAGGTTTTAGAGAGGTGGAAATCAGTCTTTTCTCCCAAGGAAGAAGTGACAGGACAAGAGGTAACAAGCACCAGGGCAGGTTTAGATTAGATATTAGGGAAAATTTCTTCACTGAAAGTGTTGTCAAGCATTGAAAGAGGCTGCTCGTGGAAGTGGAAGAGTTACCATCCCTGGAAATTATCAAAGAACATGTGGCTATGGCACTTGAGGACATGGTTTAATGGTGCACATGGTGGTGGTGCTGGGGACTTGATGATCAGAGAATTTTTCCAATCTTAACAATTCCATGATTCTATGAATCACAGCTTGGGCGGGGCCAAAGCTACAGTCTGGGTCCAAGGTCCATCCAGGAGACAAGCCAGTTAGAGCACAGGGCTCAGGAGACAAGACTGCAGGGCAGCACCACCACAACATTGCTTAGACAAGGAGCCCAGGCCTAGGTCTGAGCTTAAATGGGAATTCTGGGCTGTAAGTGGAGTGAAGGTCCTACATGAGGCTGGTCAGGCAACTAAAGGCTGTTGGTGTGCACAGGACAATGAGGCCAAAATGTTTGGGATTTCCAACAGAATCACACCACCATTTCAGTTTTACTGTATCACAAAAAAAAAAGACTGAATAAAATAGGCCCATAAATATGCAGGGAAGGGCAAGGGATACTATGCAGAAATAGCACAGTGCTCTCTGGTGGTGCAGTTTCAAAGCTCCACTCTACAAGAAAGTACGGCCCTGTCAGTATGTAAAACACTGGGTATACACCCCAAACTCTCTCTGGTTCATGAGGTACTGTTGGACAAGAGTTTTTGTCTACACACTCTATTATCCCACGCCCTAAATGGGCATAAAAAGTTGCAATGTCCTTGAAATTAGTATTGTATCACTGCAAGTTATTAGTAAAATTGCTACAATTCATACTTGTAAGCTAAGAGGATCCTTTGGTTTTGGTAAATTTGCTTAATGAGGCATTTAGCTCTTCTTTTGCCAGTACACTTTCAATCTCAAATCCTGTCAAGCAGGATTTATGTGCTTTTGTTTCTAGCACAAAATAAGAAATGCAATGCTACGTGTTACAGAACAATTCAAACAACCATTGTCTTGTTGTTTACACAGCTTAAGTTACATGCTGGTTTAGTCATTATTCGAAGTAACATTACAAGTGAGAGAAAAACAGTAATATAAATTCTGTCTTAAAAATAATTAATTTGATTAGGGCTTGCAGCTACTATAATCAGGGCAGTCGTTTGTCTAAAATGATCAAATATTTAAGAGGAAGTGAGAAACTGCTCCTGCTCCTCGTTTTCCTTTGGCTGTGATGTAGACTCAGGGGAATCGCCTGTGTCAAAGAATTGTTTATATTGGGAATTAGAGGATTTTATAACATTTTATTACAGTGGATTCTCCCTCACATAGTAGAAGCTACAGAATGGAAAGTCAGTCACCTGCTTTTAAGCAGGATCATCATCATTAAAGGTAAAAAGCACAAATTATTGAGCCCATCCTCTTGAAAAGACAGGCTACAGTTCCCTCACAGAGAATACAGTGGATATTAAGCTTATACTCCCCTGAACAGCAGTCTAAAAATCATTTAATAGAGAGAGGCTGACCCATGAAAAACAGACTGGATAGAATTTTGTGGCATTCAGATCTTTCATTCAGAACAAAAAGTTCTTTCATTTTTAGTTCTTTACATTGTCAGGTTTAGGAATAGTGTTTTACAGTTCCTAAGCTTTGAAATATTTATCTCATGAAGACAACTTTTATGATAAAGAAACCAAGCCATGCTGAAAATGCATTAAGAAACTGCCCATATTTTCATGTAAAAGAAAGGTGCTTTACAAAATCTCAGCAGCACTATCCATAAATATGGACTTGTATGTTTTTAAAACTTGCCTGAAGTTCTAGCTGATGGCATAGATATTTGGCAGGTAGTAGCACAGTTAGTGTGCTTCTCTGTGTTGGCGAGAAAATCTTCCATTTGACTGCAATGTGTTCCCTAATCAAACAGTTTGCATCTCATAATTGCCTCTCTCATGCCATCAGCTTGCAATTAGTGATGGTGATGGAATAATTCATACAAATAACATCTGGGAATTTTATGTTGTTATTCACAGATTATTTAGAAGAGATGGTTTGATCAGATGGTCTCTCAGAAATCGAATCTGGAATAGTTTCAGGCTGTTAGGAGAATATGGGCTTTGTCTTTTTGACTTTTTTTTAAATCACACAATGAGTACATAACATTTATTAATTTTTTTATGCAAGATGGCAGGCACCAGACAGACAAGAGCCTGAACATGATGTCTGCACATGGCCATCCCTCCAAGGGAAGTGCAGACTAGTGGCACAAGGCTTGAACATTCACTGCACTGAGGATTTTTTCCTAACTGGCTTCTCTGCAAATGTATGTTCTCTTCCACAGATGACTGCCACAGATGTGATCAGCTGGAAAACATCCCACTTCCAAAGGACTGCCCCTTGGCACAACAAGCTGCTGTTAACACTGCTCTGGCAACTTACAAGGTCCACTGCTGCCCATCAGCAGCACAGACATTAGAGTCTCTCAATTGAATATTAGCAAAGTTTGCAAGCCATCCTGCAGGCTCTCAGCACATTAATACATTCATATGCAATCTCATCTATGGCCAAATTGCAGGGTACAAACTAGTTCAGACAAGTTGCCTACTCTGTCTTGGAGATGTGCCTGACCAGGGCCACAGATAACCCAGAATCTGAAGGCAGACACAGAAGCAAGATTGCACACATTCTGTGCAACCATACAGCTTTTGTGAACTGATGAGTATGTGGGATTTGAAACACCTTATATGAAACTTTAGTGAGTGCAAGTACTTGCTTAGATATATATCGTGTTAATTAACACATGCAGTAATGAGAAGAGAACTACATAAACCACCCTGAAGCAGTGCTCTTAAAATGCAACATAAAATTCAGTCAGCTTAGTAAACAAGTTCTCAAATATTAACTCTTCCTTTGACTTTCAATTATACATTTTAGAAACATTATTTATATCAACATTTTTAATGCATATTTTTCAACTATTTTTTAAGAAAACCTGCAGGCACCTTTGTTTGTTTTGATCATTTGATTAACAATAAAAGAAATGCAAAATGTTTTGTGCAAAGCATTTTAATTTTAAAAGTATCTTTTTTACTTAAAGAAAATTTCATCAGATGTACTTTCAGGGAGAACTCATACAAATAAATTTGCAGACAAGGACCACTACTCTTTAAAAAACTGAGAAGAAGTTACAGGTATAGCTCCAGCCACATGGATAATGAACATTTGCCTTTCAAAAATCCACAGTGAAGAAATAAATGCATAAGGTGAGATTAATTTATGCTTGTAAGTTCTTCTTCAGGTGCCAAAACAAAACAGTTATTCTTTTTGGTTATTGTAACAAGGCTTACTGGGACCAGCTATCTTCTGGAAATCTGGAGAGGGACGGCACAACCGAACACCAGAAGGCTGACAAGGGTCTCAACTCTCTCCAGGCTCAGACAGGAACATCACTGTTTTACTCCAAGTCCCTGCATTTGTAGCTGGGAAAAAAACCATACAAGGAGAACACAAAGAGCAGTGAAAAAGGAAAGCCACTAAGCAATGCTGCATTCGCACTCCAAAACATCCCTCTACCCAAAAGGGTAAATAAGGACTCTGCAAACTTCCTGTTCTGACTGGGAGGAGTTCCTGCTTTAAGCAACAATCTCATTATACATCGTTCACTGCAGGGAAAACAAAGTGGCCCCTGGAAGGAGGGACAAACAAATGAGAAACTTTCTGCTGGCCAGCCTAAGGACACCCCATGGGGCTCATGGCACAGGGCCTGCCCTGCTCACAGATGCTACACAAATTCAATTACACTGAAGAGTGCTTCAGTCAAACCCTACAGTGTCCAGCTCAGATGTGTAATCACTTCCATGTTCTATTATAAAAACAGCCATACTCTCACGGGCCTGAAGCTAGAATGTATGCAGGGCTTCATTATATCTACTATCTCTAAATGTTTCTCTTAATTATCTTTGGTTCCTAAGAGAGGCTTGAGGCCTTCCTCATTTGTGATCTCTTCCAGTATGGTTGGCTTGATTCCCAAAGCAGAAGACTGAACTGGGATGGGGAGTCACAACAAGTAAACAAATATTCTTCCAAATACATACACTTTTATTTGTAATATTTCAGTGTTGTTAGAAATGCTGTATTAGCAGCAGCAGTATTGCAGGCACACATATATATAAACAGTATGCTCTGAGTGTTTGCTGCACCGACAGCTCAAGGGCAGCACAAAGGACAGTCCCAGTCCCCTGGCACACTCTGTGCACCTGGTACACCACTGGCACAATACCTGAATTATCAGAAGCTGGTAATTCTGGCATACAGAGATACACCTTTTATATAGAGAATGTTGGGCATCAACTTACTCACTTCCCTTATGTAGAAATGGACTCAAGAACTGAATAAAAGAACTTCCTGCACACTTACTGAGGTCGTGGCACTTCTCTAAGGATTGTTAAAAAAGCTGTACCTCTCAGATGTTGGGAACACTGGAAATAGAAGGGCAAGAAAGAAAATGTATTAGCCCTCATGTCTTCATGTTTCAGACCCAGGTCGCACTGAGATACCAACTGCTTATGGAAATGGTCCCCACAGACATCCTCAGACTCTACGTAACAATCCTGAGTTCACAGGAAAGGACCCATTCATTGCAGTGGGCTTGAAGTGCGTTTCTTGGACATCACCAAGAATACCATCACACCAGAGTTGGTATTACCAGCAGCCTGCCCTGGTGACATACTGCAA
>JAOXXN010000082.1:14977856-14989246 GCA_026770055.1 Myrmophylax atrothorax
CTGTGACCATTTTGCTCAAAACCTTCAGCCTTAAGAAATGCACCTTTGAGCAAGATATCCAAAGAGATTTTTATGCAGCACTGTGAAATTTTTGCTTTAAAACCTGTATATTGGTGTCTCTTCTTTGTTAACGTAACCCCTGAAAGCTTTGTACTGGTACAGACGAAATTATAATTGGGTATCCAGGAGTCAGAAGGGACCTTTATCCACACTGTGCTGTGTTGTGCTACGAGTGGTGGGACTTTCGCTGTTCCCCTGGCACTTTCCCGAGACCCTGGGCTGGAGATGGTGCCCGAGCAGGAAGGGATTACTTCTGCTTGTTCAGTTTTTTGTTATGTTACTGGGGGAAGTTGTTTTCAGAAATGCCAATTTTAGTGTTGAATTTTGAGTTTGTTGGGACTGGACTGAGCCTGACAAATCAACTTGCAAAGGCCAGAGTTGTCAGATGGTAATAGCTTGTCTTCATTACCAACCAGTTTAAGTCTGAACCAATGACCTAAAGGTGAAAAGCTCAGCATTGCATTACGAATCCTCTGATCTATCCATATGTTCTCCTGTTTAAAGTCTGTCATCCTCTTAAACATGCAGTAAATATTGAGCATTGTTTGCACTTGTAAATGTTAGAACAGTGTCCATTCCAGTTGTCTGCTGTGCGTGTGAGGACACTGCAGTTAAATATAGCAACAATTTCTTACACTCTCTGGCTTTTCATGAGAAACCCTCATACAAATCCAACCATATGGCAAAACCCAGCATTATCATAAAACCATTAACAAAGAACCTTTTGCTACCATTAACAGGAAAATGAATGTGCAGCTCTAAGTAGCATACTGGGAGTTATTAATAATATCAGGCTGCTGCTAAGAAAATGAACTTAAATGAAATACTGTTAGGAGCTGAGTCATCCCACCAACACTTCTGTATGTTGTATCCAGGTTTGTATGTACCTGTGAAAGCCTTTTCAGAATATATTATCATTATTACTTGTCTACTTTGTTCTTCATTGAGTATCTTTTAATGTTGTAAAAAAGCATAATGTAAAATCATTTGCATGGATTTCATAAAATAGACTCCCAAAACTATTTGAAATGTGCATGCAGGAGCTCCTGCTCTGCTTTGCCATTCATTCTGAGGTAAGAGGTTCCTAGGCAACCTCCTGAACAGGATGAGGGCAACAAATGCAAATGCTTGGCCAAGTGATTCTCAGTTTGTAAGGCTATTAAAACAAGTTACTGTCTTCAAGCCATAGTTCCTGTGAGATACAGAAATGATAAAATTAACATTTGTATGTATTTGGATTGTCTTTTTATCTCCTTATCTGTTCTCCTCCAATCCTTAATCTCATTCTGCTCTGTAACAACACACACTGCTGTGTCTGTACTGATGGATCTGCTGCCAAATCAAATATAAAGAGGTGAATTTTCCTACTTTCCCCTCACTATGAGAATAAATTACGTCTTTTTCCTCTAACTGGCCATCAATTTTCATGTAGTTTATAGGAATGTAATTATTTTTGAGATCTTTGTATTTTTATTTCAAAACGTTGGGAATTGGCAAACTGATTCTAAAGGTGTTGAAATGATAGTAATTTTGGTCAGGTGCTTCTGTGGGCAAGAGAAACAATTTGCTGCCTAGTTACTGATGAAACAAGGCATATGATGATGCTCTCTGATGTATCCTTGATCCCATTTGTTTTATCCCCCTTTTTCAGTTACAGCATCTCTCTTGGAGCACTATTTTCCCTTTTTGCATAACATTTCTGGTATATGGGATGTGATCTATATCTGTTTTGTCATGTTTTTTTTCCCTCACTCCTTTGATGGCACTGCAGTCATCTTCCAGAGGTTCTGTCACTGGAAACAAAATGTCTGAATTCTTTTAGGGAATTGGAGAAACCAAGTTTTTAAACCTTGTAGGTAGAAATTGTGCATGTTTCCTTCTTTTGAATATCTCTCCAAACCTGAAACTATGCCATTTTATGTGCTTTTTTGTTTGTTTTTAATGCAGATAAGGCCTTAATGAATCGTGGTTGTCTGTAAAAGTGTGACAGGACATGAACCCTGGTGATCTTTTTAATTACTTTGCAATAGGCTCTGGCTTGTTGCATTCTGCCATGTTTTTCTGATGTGTGCATTTGATCAAGCATTTGATTGTGAAGGCTGGAAGCCTGGCTTTTGGAATTACTTTCCCCTTTTGTCTTCTACAGCCCTGAAAATTCAGGCAGTTAAACCTCAGATGCTTTCCCATCCTGTTTAAATTGAAACAGTGAATGTGGGTTTATTGTAGATAACTATTTTTAGAATGTAATCAAGCTTACTAAGATGGTATGAACACTGGAACAGAAGTGGGGGGTTTATGAGTATGCACTCTGCAAATAAGCAGCAAGTAATTGCTGGTTCAAAGGCAGAAGCAGGTGGGATGAACTGTAATAAACAAGGATCACATATTAGTGTCTTGACTAGAATGCTCTTTTCATGGTACAGTTTGGCTCACCAAAATTTCTGCAGAAGTACACACTGTATATTGTGGGGGGGGGTGAACAGGTCACATATGAGAAGCCTGCAGGGAATTGAGGGGAAATTACCTTTTTTTCTTTCTTTTTTCTTACTTGCACGAAACTTGTTTTGACATTTTACACTCTTAGAATACCTTGCTTGTTTATTTCTAATACTTGGTAAATGTAAATCAGCATTTTTAGTAGATAATGTTCGATACATATAATTCTTATAGTTTCATTTTTGAAAAATGGTTTGTAATTTATTACATTTTGAGTTTTGAAAATGATGAATGGGCTAAAAATATGTGACAGTGATTCAGACATGGGAGGCTGTTTGAAGAGGAGGAATCTTCTGTAAGCATTTCCACAAAAGATGAAAATAAATGTGTTCTGGGAAGTAGTTAATGAGTAAAGTGTGTCACAAAGCAAGAGGAAAGCAAAAGACTTTCTGATCCTCTGGCTTGTATTCCCAGTAGAGTGAACTTATAAATGGATCAATAAACAACAGCTAATGCATCTCAGCACATCGGTACATGAGCTGTTACTGTGACATGGAAACAGGTTAATGTCCTCACTAGGTCTGCTTGTTATTCAAGAAAATAGGTCATGGTGGGGGAAAGGCAGGGGAAAAAAGTGATGATTAAATACTCTGCCTGTTCCTTAAAACTTTTCCATTATGCTGCATCTGAGACATACTAATAAATAGACAGCAAAACTTCATAAACCTCTGATAGTAAACTGCATCACTCTCTCTGATGGCTATAATGGACACAACAATCTATACAGTACTTGTAATAGATGATATCAGGGGACTTTGTGTAAATACTTTTGAAGTGTGTTAAAAAAGGCATTGCCAGCAAAAATTTTATGATCCTTTGATTATGGAGTCTTGATAGATTTTAAATACAGATTTGTTTATTTTTCTCAAAGCAAACCAGGAAAAAATGCTGTGGTGTGAGCTTGGCAGTGTTGCTGGATGAACAACAGTTCTTGTTGAGAGTGCTGGTTTTGTGGTGCTCCTAATTTGTTTAAATTCTCAAAGACAACTTCCACAAATTTTTCAGGGCAGTTTTTTTAAACTTCATTTTTGCTATTTCTCTTAAAATGCGTTGCTTCAGGAGAGGATGGAGAAGGAGAGGCTGTGTGTTTCCTGTTAGCAAAAACTAGCTGGGTTTAAGACTGTAGTTTTGTTATGGAAATAGCCATCTTTTAAGAAGAAAGTCCTCTTAAAGGATTCTTCCTTACTGAGAGAGGTAGGAGGGTAGTTTAATTAATACAGTAATCAATGAGGGTGATTTTGAATCTGCTGAGGACTGGTGTAGGGCAACTTTGGGCTGCTCTAAAGAGGTTGTGGAAAAATTCTTTGTTGAAGAGGTTGATAAACCCTCAGTCCTATTTAATGAAAGCTGATACTTTTCCCTTATGCAAAGGTGCCCTGGCTGAGGACAGCGTGAGGGCTCCTGGTTCCTGGTTCTGTTGTTCATGGAGCTGTCCTCTCATAAGCAATTTCCCTGCTCAGAACAAATAGAAAGAGTAGCACATAGAAAAAGTATGTTTGCAGCAGTAGCTGATGTGCAGGTCTTTCTGTTACTCTGGGGGCGATGTATGTCCCTGCGCTTGTGGGAAACCGTTCTTTGTCATTTTCCAATCAGCTTTAGCAAAGGATTTTATTATTGATCTTATAAAAACATACTAATACTAATGGAGCACTACACAGATCAGTCCAGACAAAGCTCATCACTTGAATTCTGGCTTTTTGAGATGTGGACACTTGTAACTTTTTATATTAGTTGGAACTTCCTATAAAAGCTAATAGTCAAACAGGTGTGCCTGTCAATGTTTTCCTCCTGTCTGGGCTTTACAAAATAAATGACACACCTGCAAAGACTAATTACTTAATAGTTCCTTCAAGTGTTCAGCACTATTTGCAGGGTATGATTATCCAGTTGACTTTTAGAGAGGGGAAAAATGATGTTCTTCTACCTCAAAGGCATTCACTTAAATGTCTCTTCTGAATTTGGGGGCAGAGTGAAGCATGTTTATGTGTCTGTCATCTGCATGTTCCCTGGGAAATGCAGTGCCAAACCCAGTGCCTTCGTCTAAGCTTACTTGGACTTAATGTCACAACTTGTTTGTCTTTTTGCCCTCTTGGGAGAATTGAGATCTTTGAAATCATGATTTTGAAAATTAATAGTTGGACTAAGAAAACTGTATCACTGCCAAAAATCCATTTGACATTTTTATAAAGAAACCTGTGCTGGAGGAAATCCTGGCACCTTCTTGTACTTTCAAGGCAAATTTGCTTTGGAGATTCTTTGGAAGAGTCATTAGGGAAATTTTTCCTCTGTTTCACTAGGATTTTTTACATGCATACTGGTGCTGCCAAAATGATTTGGAATTTATACCGTGATAATGCAGGGTAGGATTTGTCTCTTTTTTAATGATATCTGTTGTGCTTCCACAATTTTGTAGACAGAAGTTTCTCCAAGGAGAGAATTTCTGTGACTTTGGTGGCTGTTGTTGTCTTAGGCAGCAACCCAAGACTGGAATTACAGGTGTTTTTACAGCTGGAGTCAGTCCTGTTTTTCTTAGGTAGTTTAAATTTCAGCTTGTGAGCCTTTGACTCCCATTGAAAGGCATAACAGAAAAATCTGTTTACTGGTACTTCCAGATTTCTGGATGCAGGCAGGATGCCAACACAGAAAGCTTTGTGTTATGAATGACACAGGTTTTATGTCTCACTTGATTGCAAATTTACTTGTGTTTTAATCAGAAATATAGCACTGCCTAGTAGAAAATATAATCAGGTAGATTTGCTGGGCAAAGTATTAGAATGTATGTTCAAAACAGTGTAAATTAGCAAGATGGACTAATAAAAAGCAACAATATCTATTATGTAAGTAATTGGAAAATACGTTTATTTGCCTTGCATATTTACACTGTACAATTTCTGCCTCTTTTATAAAGTCCAGTGACGTCACTTGCTTATTCAGCTCTTTCAGATCCTTTGCAGTAAGGGGAAGAAAAATACAGAGGGAAATTCAGAACAACTTGAGTCTGGTGTTCTGGTTTCAGGCATTTTTGAGCCTTAAATTTGGGTTTCCTCATTAAATTTTTTGCAACCCGTTTTTAAGTTGCAAAGCTGTTGATCTATCAAGGGGGAAGTAAATATAAAGGGGAGCAGGCAGGCAGGCTCAGTTTGTTGGTAGATACTTAAAGGAATATGCACACTTTATTTTGCTGGAATAATGTCTTTAGCTTATCCGTTCAAATATCAGCTGTTGGTGGGTTGGTGCTGTGGGAAAGATGATGGCACATAAAATTTTAGAGAACTGAGCCACTACAGTGTTAGTTTCCACTGGGTATTTATTACATCAATGTCCAGTCCAGCCATCCCTGTGGGATTGTATGGAGCAGTTACCCAGTTACATGTGTAGCAGTCAGAGTCAGCTGCTCCATATGGCAGCACTCCCTTGCTGCTTGGGATGGATGTCCAGAAACAAGGCCTCCTCTGACAAGCAAGAGGCTGAGGATTTATAACTTGTCCTTGCCATATAATCAGGCAGAGTTCCTTTTACTGTTTGCAATTTCAAATTAATCTTGGTGAACTCAGTTCTGAGCTTGTTTTTCACCTTTTCTGTTTTTACCAGAATTCTGGTTTGAGTCTTTCAGTCCAAGGATTTCAACAAAATTAACTTTGGCATGGTATCATAAGTGGCCAGAACGAATGGGCACAGAGGCTTGGCTTGTCGGAAGATGTTAGTGAGAAATGGGAATAAAATTTGGGAGTTCTGGCTGTTCTAATGCTGTCATATCCACAGTTCAGTGAGAAGAAGGAGATCTTGAACTGTCTGTCTTCTTCCAGAAATAGTTCTAAAATCTGTTAAGTCCTACTTGGGGGAAATTCTTGGAGGATGTGCAAAGTAGCATAATGAAACATTACAATGAATTCTTACAAGTTAGCAGATGATTTTGCTAATGGAACTTATGTAACTATATATACACAAAAGACAGAAATTAGATTTAATTCAGAAGATCACCTTCATAAAACAGTTTTTCTCTGGACCCAGATTGATCAACAGTAATTATTTCTTGTTATGGGTCCTGCCCATGTAGACAGGATGCAATTGAGCTTGCAGCTAAAACTAAGCATAAACTAGAGCTGTGAATACAGATTGTACAAACTGTTCAGATTCTGTTAGAGAATAATTAAAGTAAGTATGTGTTTGGATTGGGTTCTAGGTGGTTGTTCATAGAGCAGACATGCTCTATTCTCATGCTATCATGTAAAAGACAGTGAACTAGATAGGAAAGAGCTCTTACTTCTTCTAAAGGTAATATTAGGAGCCTTCATCAATGTGATTTTTTCCATCAATTGCTATGATATATATGAAGCAGCTGTACAAATCAAGTCTACAATGTGATGTGCCTCTTACTATGCTAATTTTCCTAAACACGTTAGATTCTTGAGCTCTGAGTTGAAATGATTGTGTTAAGGGAGCTGTAGTAATTAGTCTGCTTCATATAAAAGAAAATCAAACACAATTATTATTTAATGTGTGTTCCAAAATACACTGAATGCCAGCCCACTTCAATTGGCCAGTAAAATGCAGAGGGATTGCTGGTTTGTGCACTGTGCTATCAGAGCAAATACACTGGGAGAGCCAGAGGATCTGCAGGATCAGCTCTCAGGCCTAATCCAGTTTTTTGTCTGCAATCCCTTATTCGGTATATGTGCATGAATATTGGGAACAAAGTACCCGTGTGTGTGTGTCCCATCCAGCCCAGCTCCACAGTTAGCTGGGTGCAGAGAGATGGATTTCATAACTGACACAGAAGCAACACTGACATGCTGCGAAGGATCTCGTAATTGGTCTCTCCTTGCTGCTGTGATTCAAAGTCTGGATGTCAGAGCTCCAGTTATGCTCCTGTTCCTGTCTCAGTGCAGATCTCTGCGTTCACATTGCACTGGAAGTGGCCAGTCCCATGGGAAGTATCCCTTCCCTGTGGCAGGAGCCCTACCCTTCCCACAGGGCTGCACAGCTGAGCTGCTCTCAATGCAATTGTGCTTCCAGCAGCCACGTATCCGTGGCTCTGTAATGTGGGGGCTTTGATTGGCAGTGCAGGTTTGTGAGAGGGACTTGAAGTAAGTACTATGAAAATATGCTTGAAACATTAGCAGGAGTATGAATTAGCAGCAGTTAGCACAGGGAGGAGATGAAAAGCACAGAGAACGTGTATCATAGATGGCAAATTGGAAGCAAGTCCTTCCATACTTTTTACTACTTGTGTAAGTTATTTATTAGGTTGGACCCAATGACATTCATCCTTTGATGGGTTAAAGCAAAAAACAAGTGATGGAAGCTCTCTGAGTACAACTAGCTGCTCTTTGAGATGCTGGAAGACTTGAAAATAAAAAGAGGATGGGGGCAAAAGAGCCAGGAAATTATAGACCATTCCTCTCATCTTCCACATTTTGAATAAATTCTTGCAGAAAGTGTAATATAAGCCTCAGGGAGACAACAAGAATATGAGGCACAACCACCATGAGTTTAGGAAGAGTAAATAGTCATGCAGGTTTAACTTTTTCTCTGTAACATGACAATAAGGCCAGTGAATTGACAAGAAAATCGTGACTGTGAGTATTTTTCATGTTAGTGAGTTCCCTGGCACTGTTTCATGCTACAATATTTGCAAACAAGTGAAGAAATGTGACCTGAAAGAAACTCTTGTAGAGTAGGAGCAAGACTTGTTGGATGACTGTGCCTAGTAGGTGGTTATTAATGATTGTCTGTCAAAATGAAATGGTTGTATTGAATGTGGATCCGCCACGGTCTGTTGGGTCTGTACTCATTCTGCTTCACTTCAGTCTTTTCGTTAATGACCTTGATGAGAGAAAAGAGAGTGTGCTTACAAAATTGATTCACTAAAAATGCCCCCAGAACTTGGAGGGAATATATATATACATAGGACACAAGTTTATAACCACAAAATTATTTTGAGGAAATTAGGAAAGTGTTAGGAGATAAACAGGGACAGATTGAAATTCTACACTTAACAGAAAGCATGAAATACACAAATAGAGTGTAGGGGACAAGTAATTAGGTGATAATTTTCCCGAATTCCTGACACTGTAAAAGGGCAAATGTTATGTCAGGAGGGATAAAAATGTAAGCACACAGAACAATCTTTTTTTTTCATCTACAGCTAAGTCCTCAGTAGGGCAAATGCCCCCCAAAAATACAGCTGAACTGAACAGAGACTGGGAGAAGAGTAATCAATTTGAGGACTAGAAAACAAGACCTAATTGAAAAGACTGAAGTAATTTGAACCAGGGAGACGAGTGAGTGTGCAAGCCCCCAAAAGAGTATGACGTTTATGTGTATATAGTAGGGTATTTCAGGAATGTAGGAAGTTGTCAGGTATAAGGCCCATCTGTGAGAGAAAGAGCAAGATGAGTGATCTTAAATTGTAAAAAATACAGATCAGGTCTCAGACGAGGAAGAAAGGACCAGTTTCTGAGATAACTGACTGTTCTTTCCCATAACGTATTTTATTTATTTAGCTGTATTTTGAACAACAACATTATTTTAAGACTGGTGAATTTTTGGAATATAACTGATTAAAAAATGAACACTTTGTACATATAGACAATTTGCTCTGAGACAGTATCTACTAGGTGATTGTGATGCAGACAATCTCCATACTGCCCATCCTTTCAAGTTCTAACATCCTCTAGCTCAGTAGCCTTCATCTTGCTTTTGTTGTTACCTCACTACACAAGTAATAGCTGCACTACACAGGATTTTCAGCTCACTTTTCCTATTCACATGCCCTTGACAAGCTTGTCAGTAGTCAACTTTTATTTGTTTTCCATTTTCAAAATGACTTCAGTTGTCAGTCCAGCACTTTAGGGGTTCAACATACTATTATCATAAGAAAACAAGGAGTGTACTGTTGGTAATTGTTTTGTTTATAAAATCTTTCCCAGTTTCCATTGTGTATTTCTCTGCTGAGAAATGAGTGCAAGCCTCAGTTACCTGAGGCTGTAACATACATTGTTAGCATACTTTGAGTCTCTATTTACATTGTTATACCCTAGAATACCTGTCTTTAATCATCGCAGTTGAAAATTACCTTACTTAGCAATTTTGGTTTCTGTTTTCTCAAGGAGATTTATGAGTCAAAGCCAGCAGCCTGTGTACAGGGTACCAGCCAAACCTGAATTTTGTGCCTGAGAATGGTATTGGTCACAGTTCTAAGCACTTTTTAATAGGGCTTTTTGTTTAAGTAAATGTGAAGGAAATTCCATCATTTCAGTATTCCTTCTTTCTAATAAATTATTATGAGCTACTTCCAATTTACATTTTATATTTCCCTTTCTCCCTTTTTCCTGTGAGCAGCCTTTAAACACAGGGCAGATACCTGATGTGGAAGCATTAGAGATCTGGCATCCTGAAGGGAAGAACTCTGGGGCTTTTAAGAGGTGGAGGTTTTTGCATCCTTTTACAGAAAGGATCAGGGTGACTTGAAAAGATGTATTTATCACTGTTTTGGTTATGAGGGCATGATTTGAGCTCTTTTCTCCTCTGCTACTGTTATTTTCCTTCTCCATCACACAGTGAATTTGGGCTACATGCTGTAAATTCTAATGTTTTTCCTTCATCACATACCATGCTTTGCTAGTTGGATAGTCATGTTCACATTATCTGCAAGGAAAGTTATTGCTGACATTGATTATTTAAATGTTGATCACTGGCATTCAAAGTTCCAGATAAATCCATGTGAAAAAATCACAGGTTTATGCTTGTTCAGGCTCTGGTCATATTTAAATGCTATTATTTTTAACCATTAGAGCTAGAAATTCTTGGTTTTAAGTAGAAAATTTAGACCTAGCTGTGTGAGACTAGCGGGTGGTACAGGTATTAAGAATAAATAGGAGGACCTTTACTGTAGTGGAATGCAAAGTAACATAGTTATTTCCCATGAATACTGGTAATAAAATAATCTTTGAAAAATGTGCCCAAAATGCAAAGTCTCAGAGAGAATGCCAATGGCATGTGCCACTGGAACTGGAAGGATGAGACTCCAGTGTAGGAGGAATGTATAATAAAGACGTGCTGTGGTACAGAAGTTGCAAGATGTTACAGCCTCATCAACCAGCTCTAAGTGGTACTGATTCTTCTGGGTATAGGAGGCTAAACCAGCCCTTGGTGTGATTCAAATGATGCAGCTGAGAATGCCTGGGGTTTGGGAGTGCTGTGATGCTCCGAGCTGAGTGCTGAGCTCCTGCCACCCCCCCGGGTTAGGGCATGAGCTGCCTCCTCCTGCCTGGCTGGGCAGCAGGGGTGAATCTGCAGCAGCAGAGAGGGCTGTTGGTCAATGGGTGATTTCATGTTGTCTCTTACCTGTTGTTTCTGAAAGCCACAGGTAGATCAGAAAACTCATGGCTTTATTTTTTCTTAAAGAGCTGGAATGTGGATGCCTTAAATAATTGAGGTTCTCACAGAACTGGACTTCATTTCTTAGCTGCATGTGCAAATCTACTGAAGAAGCACAGGCCTGTCTTAACTGTTTGTGGTGCATCATGTCATACTTTCTATGGTTGACTTAATGAAGATAATTACCTTACTCTTGATCAACAAAAATTACTTTTGTTTTGGTTTTTTTTGGTAAAGGCTGGATGCTGCTCACTGTGGAATGCTGGATTAGGCTGTTGGATATGGTTTTATAGTACCTGGTCTTTGTCTGCCCCTGTAGAATTACAGCATTGAGAAGAATAATAGAAGCTTTATTTGTAAGCATAAACTGTGGTGTTATGAAGACTGTTAGCAGAATTACAGTTGAAACTTGAAATTTAGAGAGGCAGATGCACCCACTTTCACTGTGGAGT
>JAOXXN010000082.1:14993292-15012453 GCA_026770055.1 Myrmophylax atrothorax
CGTGTCGGGAGCGGCACCGGGAGCGGCTGGACCCGGGAGGCGGCGGGAGGGCTTCTCAATGCGCGTCCGCTGCTGCAGGTGGCTTGTTTTGTGTTGTGCTCGCTGCAGTATGAGCTAATGAAGGGTCTTCTCCCTCGGCAAACTAGACTGGGAAAATGTGCACGGTGTTTCGTTATTTGCAGACTTAATTGGTAGCTTTTCTTCTTTGAACAGCCATACATCATGTTGTATGTTTCATTTGTATTTAGTTGTTTAAACTGTTGCTGAGATAGTGAGTACATCAGATACTGCCTTAGTTGTTTCTGTTTTTCGTGGTGATGGATTGTGCTGTGTACCTGCTGTCCTTGGGAGGAAGTGCTGTGCTAACTCTAACTCGTCATAGTTTGGTAAATCAAGGCAGTTCCAAACACCCAGATAGGAGGGATGTAAGGTGTTGTGGAGCTGCTACTTCCTCCCCTGCCAGTGGAACATGGTATCCCACTTGTACGGAAAACAGACCATAACCTTTGCCAGTTAGGTGGGAATGTGCAAGCCCATGTGGAATTTACACCACTTAAATATTTGTATGCACAGGAGTTGCATTTGCTAGTTCTGATGAAGAAAGACAAAGTATCGATTGTGGCTTTGGTTGTGGCTTTTGGTTTTGTATTTTGTTTGTTTTTTCTTAACAAGGGTAGAGGAGACATTGAAATCTTTCTTTTGAACATTCATTTAGTCTTCATGATAAATAGACTTTTATATTTGCAGTTCTAATTTCTGGCCTAATGTGTTCACTTTTCACTGGATAAATCAAAATTGACAGAAATTAACAATGAAAAATATGCCCTGCTCAAGGGAATTACCACATGAAGATAAAGTTGGCAGGAGGGCCTCTGTAATTTTCTGCGTGGCAGAAGGATGTGGCAAAGTAAAGCACAGACTTTAGCAGGCTTGACTCTTGACTGGAGAAAGGTCTCTTTGGTATTCTTATGCTAAAAATGTAGGCTAAGGCTTCCCTTTGAAGTCCTGACTTGGAAAGGCCCATCTCTACCACATCTAATTTCTGCATTAGATTCCAAGGCAGATTTAGTCTCTTTTAATCTGCAGAGCAGAGTTCTGGAGTAACTCTCTGTTAAAATAAAGAAAAATACTCCTCTGTATGCCTGTATGTGTTTGTTACAGTATGTGCTATTTTTAGTTTTGAATACACACCTATGAATCCATCATTCTGCAGGTTTCTTTTTTCTATTGCCTTGATAGCATTTCAGTCTAATTAGTATGCAATGGATGATGTTATTGCTCTCTAAATTTAGCTGCTGATGTTCATATACTACTTGGTATTCTGTATTTCTTTCTGTAGTGGGCATCCTGCATAGATAGATGGGCCACAATGGCTTTTGTCCTGGAAAATGCATTATCCAAGTTGATGTATTAACAGTGAGCTTTTTAAAGGGGTGGACTGTGTTAATCTATTGTGCTTTAAGACCACTGGTGTCTTTAGATGTATTTATATACTTGTTTTCTGTGTGTGCCTCACATCTGAGGGAGAGGAATGTCTGAGTGAATGTCACATTACTATAGTTTTTAATTCCTTCTTTTTTGTTGTTTTTTCATATTTATGCAGAGAATATGGCTGTTCTGTCAGAAGCACCTTTGTAGAGTCCGGTGGGGTGTTGCAGCTTTAGGACACCAAGACCCCAGGCTAAGGTGAACAAGTAGGTAATCCAGGATATAGGAGGATTAGGCCACAGGGTGAAATCTGGTCAATTAGTTTTCTACCTGAAAATCTCTTTAACGTCTAAGTGTGTTTTTTCATTAGAGCATCTATTACTTTGACATATGTGACTTTCCATAGATTTTTGGCAAGTGGCTTATCGTTTCCTCTGAAAGTCATCGGCCATTTCTTACCCTCCTTGTTCATATTTTAGCGTCTTAAGCCAATTTAATTTCACTGGCTGTGAAACAAACAGTAATGAGATGGTGTATACCAGTGAAAAGTCACTGAATTGTAATCGTTGGCTTTTGTAGGTACATGCAGTTTTAAGAAATAATGGCTGTTTTAATGAAATGATGACAAAATGTTTCAAGGTGGAAAGAAAGATGACCTATGAAATGTTGTTACTTCCCCAATTCTTTCTAATGGCAGATTTTCATAGGGGACTTAACTTTATTGAATTGCAAATAAAAATTTATTTCAAAATACAGATTCCCCCACAGTGATTGGGAGGATTCTTAGTATCACTGGCACCACTGACTTCTGTTTTCAGCCCTTCCATATCGTGCTCTTGGGAGTTCTTTGCTGTACGTACATACTCACTGTGTCTCAGTCTGCCAAGGTTCAGTCACAAGACAAAAATAAGACACAATGGAAAATAATTAGTGCAGGATGTGAAATTGCGTAAGATAAAATTTTATGAGTCTCATTACCCTCTCTATTACTGTGGCTTTGTGATCTTGTTTTTTCTGTTGTTAAAAAAGTGATACAAGAGGAAATTAATAAAGCTGAGAACTGAGAGTATGAAACGGGACAAATGAATACAGGTAGGGAGGACTTTCTTGTGAGCTTACTTTCATTTTAGTTTCACACTGATGCAAGTTAGTTTCCAAAGAGAATCTTACGCTTCCAATGTATCTCTTTATAAGGGATAAGAGATAAGAGCCTAGAAAGTATTGATTTTATTTGATGCAGGCAGGCGAAGCAATCTTGCATAATCTCCTTTCTCCAGACTTCTTGCAAGCCTTCATTCAAGCACCACAGTATTGCTAAGGTTCAAGGCTTGCAGTTTGGGTGCTGTAATTTAGGGTCACAAAATTATCTAAGCTCTTGATGACACTAGGAGAAGGGGATATGGATTTATCACTCCAGTTATGTTGGTCCAATGCCACGTGTGTGGTTTACATAGGAAAAGTTGTTTTCTGATTCATAACTTAGTTGAACTGTAAATTGATTCCTGAGTATCCTGAGAGTATATTTAAACCACAGGAAATTCCTTTTCCTGCAGGGAAACACCTTTGTACCTTACCTTTTAGGGCATAAACCAGTCTGTGTGCCTTCCCCACCTCCACAGGTGGTGAGAGACCTCACTATGGCTTTGGACACGGCATGGCATGACACTCATTCAAAGAACGGGCTCATGCTTTTGATCAGGAAATGTAACTTAGTGCTTTATTTGTTTAATAGGCATCTATAGCCTGGTGTCTTACTTGTAGTAAAGAAGACCTTTTACCATCTCTTTTTGATAGAGTATTTATAAAACATTGTTTGAGTTTGGTTCACTTACTGAGGTGGAAGTTACAAAAAGCAGGATGGATTTAATGCCATGCACAATGTCTGGGAGTCGCTGGGAACAAGTATGCAATAGAATAGCTTTTCTTGGGTTTGTTATGGTTTTAGGAGGGTAGTAGCAACAACAAATGCAGTTATTTGTGGTGTTACCTCTGTGGTAAAGAGTGGTATTTTGCTTCCTACTTGTGTTTGTTAACCTTTAAAGCCTGGCTTTTGTAGTCTCCCAGACTTCCCAGTGCTACAGGTAAAACTAGTTCAAAGCCCTTTGTTGGAGTTCCTGGATGGGGAAAGCCAAATTGCTAGCAGGATACGTTCGTGCTCAGGCACTCAGGTTTCTAATGCTTTGGTTTTCTCCCAGTAGTTATTTTGTTGGTTTGACTCATCTGCCGAAAGAAGGACTGGTTGCAATGAGGAGTGCTCTGCCTTGTGGCACAAACACATAAGAAAGAATACATCTTTTTTCAGTTAAATGGAAAATACTGTGAGTGTATACCAACATTTTACTCTTAAAGTTACAAATAAGCCAGATTAATTTGTCAAAGCATAAGGTTCAGAATGGAATTACCACAGTAGTACTCTTGATGTCCACAGACTGGACTTTATATATGAAGGAGTCTTTTCCACTTCATTGCTTCTAAGCTGCTTTTTAAAACTTCTTTAGATTTTAGTTTAGACCACATCTTCTCAAATAATTTAACTGGTCCTACAGCTGCAAGCCACTCTCCACAAAAAATACTTGGGCTGTGTAGTGATCATTGAGGAACAGATCTGACTTCAAACTACTTTGGCTTGTCCTTCCACCTGGTTGCTGTTTACCCTGAATGGGTGGTTGTGTTGCTGTGTTGGAAGGAATTGTGCAAGCATGGGAATATGCAGTTGGGAGGCTGAAGGAAAGTGGAGTGCAAAGAAACTCTGGCCTCGTGTTAGTCAGTCTCTGAATAGTCTTGAAAAGTATTTCTGATTCTCTTTTGATAACTACCAAAACAGCAATGCTTGGTTGTTATTTAGAAATACTGAGAAATGTCAAAAAAAGATTTTTGCTCATCTTGTAATTTACAAGCTACTTGAATAGCTCCAGGTCACCTGATCTTAATAAAAGCAGATCTTAGATGGTAAGAGAGAAAACAGTATGGTTTTTTATTAGTTTTTGTTATATGGGTCCCTTTGCCTTTAAGGCTGTGTCCACCCTACCCCACAGCAAGCCGTGTAGAAAAAGTACATCCCTCTTCTCCAGACTGTATTTAAACAGTTGTCTTGCCATGTGGACAAGGTCAGCTCAGTACAGCACATGTATGTGCCCAATATGTTTGAACACATTGCTCTAAATTTTTCTTTTTATAGGCTTTTTTCCCTCTTGAAAATTGCACTGCTGATGTGGAAACATGAGCTTCTTTTTCTCAACCCACCTTCTCCACACTCCTCACCCACCAAAACAGAAATTGTTGATGGTCACTGTTCCATATTCACAGAAGTAACTTTTTTGACCTCAAAGGTTTTCAATAAAGGGGGCAAACATCTGTTTTCAGACTTGTTAAAAGTGGAGGGGATGCATACTTTAAGTTAAAAACCACTGTCCTAGAAGAATGCACTTACCTAAAAGAAAGAGGCTAGAAAATATTAACCGGGGGGTTTAATTTGCAGCAGTTGTTTTGAGCTGATCTTTCCTGGAGTGCAAGTGTCTTGTTAACCTAATGCAGTTTCACTGTGGCTGCTCCAGGGCAGGGCAGGTGGCTGGGTCTTGACTGGGTGCCCCTCCTCTCTCCTTGTTCAGCTGGGTGTTCTGGGTTGAAGTGGCTCACGCAGCTTGCTCACAGCTCCGGGCAGTGCTCGGAAGCAGTGGGAGCAGGAGGCTGGGCAAAGTAAACAGACTGACAGAGTCTTGTGTTTCCCACAGTTAAATGAAGCCGCACCTTTAGTCTGTGTTACCAATTGCCACATTGGCATCTGACTGCACATGGAGGGGCAGCTTTGTTGCCCGGGTAGGAGGATCTAACTTCAGGCCACTGTCAAGAAGCATTGCTCACCAAGCCTGCTGTTCTGCATTCTGAGTGAGAGAGTTGATGGAAAAAAACCCAAGTTCCATTGGTGGTTGTTTTTTGCCAACTTATCACCCTGTAATGGGTTACTTAGCAAACTTAGCAGTGTTAGCATAAGGGGAGCAGGAGGGGCATGTGACAGTGAGCAGATCAGCCCTGGTTGCAGCTGTCACATTGGCACAGCTGTATCATAAAACATACTGTGAGTTACCTGTGCAAGGAATTAGTGGATCTAGTAGCACATCGACACGGTGTCTAGGCTTTGGTGGCAAAGCTCATAAAGCAGCTGCTCTAAGTGCTCTTTCTGTGCTCCTGTACCCTCTGTAGTTTGCTGGTCTGTGTTGTGCCATTTACAACTGCATACTGCAGGGCTGCTCTGTATTCTGAGTAACTGAAATTACAAAAGTAGCCCACTTCATACTTTTATTTTCTGGGGGGTTTTTTAACCCAGATGACTTTCGTGAGGCAGTTTGTAAAGTGGTCCTACTCAGGCTGCCATCTGCAGAACAGAACATCAGATGAAACAGGAAGAACTGATCTGTGAAAGATGGGCAGAAACTTCTGTAACCAGCTTCTTTGTTGGCAGTCAGGAAACTACATTTTCACCATGAAGCGTTTATTCCTGACAAACTTCTCCATGTAGACAAACTTATGGTATTTAAACCGTACTAAATGTGCTGACATTTACAGCTCTATGAGTAGGAGTGCTGTGGTGGAAAATTATTCGAAGGTGAAGGGAAGGGCTAGCATAGCCTTTGCTGGGTAAAAAACTACAAGATCTGCAACAGCAGAAGGAAGCTGAAATCATATGACTCTGCAGGCTTTGGGAAAAGAACTGTTTTCAGTATCAAGAGAATGGTTATTTCAGTTCTGTCATCTATACTTTGTTTCTTCAAATTTTTTTTTAACTTATGCTTTTGTCATTTTCCTTGGCAATCTCTCTTTATCTTGCCAACCATGAATGTATGCTGTAGGCATACATGCTTCTAATAGATAGGGTTATTTGCAACTACATTTGCTTCTCAGATTTCTGACCCAAAGCAGAAAAGCAAGGGAGGCGAAGAGAGAGATTTTGGGCTTGTCTGTGTTGCTTTAGTTTGCCGGGTTTTCCTGCCTCATTTCAGTCTGAGGTAGCTTTGTGGATGGCTGTATAATTGCTAGCATTGCTGTCAGTCCCAGTAGCCCAAGGGGTTGCAGTACTTGACCAGAACTGTTTGAGGGTTGCTGTGCTGTCCTAATTTAGATGAAATGTTAGAAGCATTGAAATGCTTTTTTTTTGTTTTTTTTTTCTTCCTGTTCTGTGCAAAAATGTGGTAATTGCTCTGAATTCTTTCTTAGTTTGGTGGCAGTGAGTCAGATTCTTAGCTGGTATGTTTGGCAAAGCTCTCCTGTTTAAGTGCAGCAATGCTGTTGTGCTTTGTGGCTGGGGTTGTATTCCCTTGCTTCTCTTCAAGACACAGAACCCTGCGTACTGTTTGAGTTGTTCGACCCTGTCCTTTGCTGCTGTATGATTTTAAAAAGTTTTAATTTTAGGTGTGATGGAACTGGAACTGATCTTGCTTTAAAGGAAGCATTTAGAAATAATTTTCATACTGTCTTCATGCACTGAAGTATTGAAGAACTGGGTTTTGTATAGACATGTACCTGACAGTCTCTGCTATCCGTGTGCTGAGGGGCTGTGCAAAATGATGTCAAAGTAGGTGTTTGAAAATGTCCACAGTTTGATCCATATTTCTAGTAGCTACACAAGTATGTGTGGTCACCTGGAGCATTTTATAAAAAAGCTGAGAAAGTTCTGAAACTGGGGAAACTGAGGCTGAAGCAAATAGGAATTTGTAAATATCAATACTACAAAACTCTTGGTATTACTGATTTAGATGTTCCTGACATTTCATGAACGTTGGCCCACATCCCCTCAGCAAGGAAGGTGATGGAGTCATGGGAGATCTTGGTATCTGAGGAGGAACGGTGAATGTTTTGTCCTTTGGAATGAGGAGGAGTAAGGGAGTGTACAGACCAGTGTTTTCTCTGCAAAGGTGCTTGCCAAACTCAGGTCACTGAGCCGTGGACGTAATACCACTTGAACAATGGACTTACTAACTCTTGGGAAGACTTGTACAGCTATTTGAAAGGAAAACTGCAGATCTGAGTAATAGTGTGAGACACGAGGAAGGCTTGGTCACTCTTTTTGTATGCTAAAAATTATGACTGGCATATTGCTTTTGCCTGGAAGTCTCTGTTGGTGTTGCAAACTGTTTTTAAGTGGCTTGGCTTCCTTGAAACAAGCTGTTTGAGGAGAGAGTGCTACAGAGCTAACATGCTGTTTTAACCACACACAGCTGTGAAGCAGGTTTTGAGCCCAGCATGATGACTGAACATTGGACTGTTTTTCCTTTACAATTTTGCCACCGTTAATGCAGTTTAGAAAATTATTTTGAAATTTGCACACACTAAGTCTTTTTTTTTAAAAAAAGCTATGTAGAAGCATCCTGAGGTAAAACACTGCTTAGACCATTGTGCCTTTGCTGTATTTTTTCTTTTCTTGTTCTCCTATTTTTGTCCATCCAAAAGCCTATCATTATGGAAAGACATAGTTAAAACTTGGCTCAGCCCCTTCTATCCTGCACGACTGAATTGTTCTTAAGGCAAACTGATTTAATTGTATTCCAACTGCTTCCTTTTTGCATTGTTTGTTTCTATTAGGTAAATGGTCCCTCTGGGGATAGTATCTTCCATACCTTGTATGGTCCAAAGCATTCTATTTCAATCTGATCCTGTTAGCATTATATTGTGCTGGGGCAGAAATACAATGGTGTGCATTGGTTTTTTCGTAACCTAACCAAAGTTTTCTTTAAAGTTATTTTGGTCTTGGATATCCAGTAACTGTCCCTGTCCGTGCTCTGAACATGGCCGTGTTAGAAGAACAAGTGGATGCTGGATGCGGATGGCCCCCGTGTCCCGGAGCTGTACCGGAAAGGCGTCTGGGAATAATCATGTAGCAATGCTGCTGCTGAGCTTATGGGAGGTTTGGGGGGCAGCAAGCTGTTTTTCTGAACAAACTTCTTTTTTCCTTGATCGGTATCAATGGCTTTGAACCACAGGGGATGGTTCCAGGAATTGTCCTGCAATAATTGTGCTTTTAAATTTACATTGCAACTGCAGGGCTCTAAACTGAGGGATCAAAACTGAAGCCATCTTTTGTGTCCTTTCCATTTTTTCTGTTAACTGGCTACAGGTTGCTCTTGGTTATCAATCTCTCCTATGAGAAAACATCTTTCATGTTTGACTGAAGAGTTTGCAGGAACCTCTCCAGTTGCCTCGTCACATGAGGAGAGCCCTGCCTTGCACAGGCAGGCTGCTGCTGTAAAATGAAGTCATCCCTGACAGCCCTATCTCCCTATGCTCTGCCCCCAGTCTGATCTCTTTTATAAAAGGGGTTGGAAAACCTTCCTCGGTCTTGCCTGGCGCTGTTTCCGAAGGGAGTTGTCAGTAAGCGGGGCAGGGCCTCGGGTCTTATCTCTGTGGTCAGAGCTGCCCGCCTGGTAGGTGGCAGCGAGGGCAGTGCTTTTCCAGGGAGACTTTCCTGTGCTGAGGGAGGCCCTTGTGTTTTTGTTTTAACAGCTTCCTATTGTTTGAAACAGCAGGTTGTCCCCTCCCACGCTATTCTGGCTCTTTCCTCCTCCCTTAAATAATTTTTCCGTGCAAGTATTACTCAGAGCAGTTACTCCAGCAGTGAGTCCTCTGAGAGCTTTCCCAGCTTGCTCTTGATATTCAGTTTTTGTTGCAATACCAGTGTGAGGTTCACATCACATAATAAACAGAAAGTGGCTTCTGAAGGTAGGTCTTTCTAATTTTTAAATCTGTAGTTTTAATTCAGTGTCACCACTGCTGTGACATGACTTTTTAATTGAATCCAAGTTGTCCTAGGAATTCTCTCCTATCTATGTTACTGAAAGGTAGAAAATGCTTTTCAGTGTGGTTTGTCTTTGTTTCTAAGATGCAAAGAAAGAGTATTGCTTCAGTTTGTTAATGGCTTTTTGTTCAATGTTCCAGTCCTGCTGTCTAATGGTGTTTCATATACATATATTTTATTTATGATGTTCTACCTCCATGAAAGGCACTTTCTAAGCCTTAGGCTGCCTCTGGTCCACCATACCATAGCTGCTTCTACCTAGTGGTATCCATGATAAATTTGAAGATAAATCCAGTCAGAATCTCTTCTCACCTTAATGATTGTCATAGCTGGAAGGGGTATTGGCTGTTCATTTCCAATCCCGTTTACTTTACAATTGTAACTATAACCTAGTCAGAAGCTCACTAGACATTTTGATAAGTTAGGTTCGTTTTCCTTCCCTCTACTTAATGATTCCTGTGTTAGAAAATTGATAATGAAATAAGATACTAAATATAGATAGAACTTTTATTTTAATGTGCTGATTTATAAAAGTCAACTTGCTTTAGCTGATTTACTGATCCCCTGCCTTTTGTAAAGTATCTTGTTTCCAAAATCAGTAATTATTTTGTGATTGTTGGAAGTCTATCACTATGTTCCATAATTCTCACTGCCTCAGTTTAGAAAGAAGTACCTCTTTGTTTAAATTTGTAAATTTGAAAAAAAATCCATCACACCATTTTGATACATTTGGTGACACTAAGCAGAGGTTTTAATTCCACAAAATGATAAATCTGGTTCTAGAGTTTGTCATTAGAGGAGCTGAGGGGGGGAATAATCCATGTATCAGTTCCTGTACTCATCATTCAGTGTCATAAACGTTCTGCATGTTCAAATGTATTCCAAATTCTTTTTAAGGAATAATAGGCAGCCTAGAATAGACCAGGATTACAAAGATAGTGATCACAGTCTGCAGAGGCAGGGTTTATCTGATCCATATCTGGAAGTCCCACTTTCCTTGCCCTAACTTCTTGATAGTTGATTCGAGTCACTAACCCAGTAGTAAATAAAGCAACCCCCTCTCCTCCACTCTTGCTGTCCCTCTAAAAGTGCTCATTTTGTGGCCTGAATTCGCTTCTGAGAGCCTAAGTGTGAACTGCCTTCCCCATATCACTTGGGCGGGGAGAGAAGTGCCCTCTTCACTACATTGGTGGCCCTGAGATTTTGGCTTCCTTCGGTTAATTCATAAGGTTACTCACAGACATTACCTGTCTGGGATGATGTGTCCTTCTAGAACTTGGTGGGAGTTAGAGCAGCCTTAACCTTTTTTTTTTAAGTGTCCCTTAAGAAACCTGCTGGGTTTTTTTGGCTGAGAAGTGTTGCAGTGGACATACAGGAGTTTGTGTTTTTTGAAGTTGTTAGTTTATAATACAGTTATGCCTGTAGGTTACAACAGTGGTCTCAGAGTTTTAGGTGTCTTACAAACCCACACAGGATGATTGCAGGTTAAAGAGTTCTCTGTTTAAGGCCAGAGAAACTTGACAAACAGCCTGAGGAGCGAAGGAAGCAGACTGTGGTGGCTGTCAGGATGAACAATGGTTTTGGCACACCTGCTGCTTTGCTGCTGAGCTGCTCCGTGCTTGGCAGGAAAGGAGTGATTTGGAGGATAACCAGATAGTTTTGTAGATGTTTTTGGTATGTTTCCATCTTCTCTGAGGGAGTGAAAACAGAAGCATTTGCTTTATATTATAACTAATGGCTGATGAAGACTGGCACCATCAACATTTGGGGCAGCATTTAATAATGCACTTACAAATGGGAAAGTCAATATTATGCTGGCCTTGAGGACCCTTAGAAGGCAGACTGACATGTGATGGGAAGGGGGAATAATGGGATATAGTCAAAGCAATGTGTTAGAGAAATTTATGCTCAGACTACCCTTCTGAGTAGATATAATCAAAAAGCAAAATGAAGAGAGCTGGAACAAATGCATTTGGGAGAAGCTTTTGCAGTACAACAGTTTTTGACTCCACCATGAGCCAGCTGATTTTAATCAGTTGCTGTTCCTCCTGGGAGTTGTCACAGATACAAGATGTGGGAGCAGATTACTTATTCCAAAGTAAATACTATGTCACAGCCGTGTCATTTCATCCATTTTCCAGTTGCATCTTTTCACGTTCTGATGCTTTGGAACGTAATAATAGTCCTTTTAACTGATGTGGAATTGCATGCATATTAATATAAATTTTCTCTGAAGCTTCTCGTGTAGTTGATTTCACAAGAGGATGTGTGTTACTATTGCTGCCCTAAATTGTTGAGTACCTGGGTCACCAGAGTGTATTGGAGTCGGAGAATTTAGGTGAACTGGGAAAAAAGAGAATGCTAAAAAGCCAGGAAAACTTCCTTCTAGTCCAGCAAAGAAAATACATCTAACACCACACTTTTTGGCTCAAGCTCAGAGTAGTTTAGCTTCAAATGGAGTGACTTCAGTTCCAATTGACCAGAAATGTAAGATTTTTACTGATCAGCCACTTAGTTGCACGTGTGCAGGCACATACATGTGTGATTTATTTTATTTTCTTAATCACAGAGGAAGGATGCACAGACTCTTACTCTGGATAAAATACTCTTATTTTTTCCTGTTTCCCTTACAGGTGTGTGTATAAGGAAGTGTGACTTGTAATGCTGGTTAAGCAATGGATGATAATAATTACAGTAACAGTGTGTTTGAATGCTTTCTTCTCGCATTAAAGGAAAACTTTGTAAATGATTTCTCAACACAGCATTTATCGTGATAATGACATGACTGAAACTACCATTGTGGTGTGGTAGCCCTTCTTGATAAGGATGGCTGTCACAGGTGTTGCTTTCCCAGATGTCAGGTGGTTATTCTGAGGGAGAGGACTTTAAACAGGGCAGTGTTTGCTTTTGTCCTGTTACTGTGTTACTGGTGTTCTGGATCTGCGTTTCTTTCTGCACCAAGTTGCTAACACAACTGTTTCATCTCTTCAGCACTTCTTGTGTTGCCAGCCTATTGTCTAGGGAGTTCTGGGGAAAACAAGTTCTATTGTACAGCATTACAATGGTTATAGACGTGAGCCTGGAGCAATATCAGCAGGTCTTGCACTAACAGGATTTGGAAAGAGGAGGTGTGGGCAATATGTGGCATGTGACTGCTGTACAGCTGGAAGGTGAAGACTGTCCTGTCACCAGCTCTAGGAAATTCTGGTGGGGGAGTGACTTTGTAATCTGTACTAGGGTCTGTAGAAGAAGCAAGCCTTACAGACCATTTTGGGTTGCTGTGGGAGGATGTGGAGTCCTCCACAGGGTTTGAGGTGGACATGTTTAACCCTTGTCCTGTGGTGAGTTCCTAGAAGCCTGAAAGGATTTTAACATCCAAAAAGACAAATTTTTTTTAAGTAATACTAGAAGTTTTGCTTTTTTAAAAAGTGAAGATTAAAGAAACCCTAGAGAAAAGAAAATGCAACTAAGCTCGTGCACAACTTTCCTGTTACCACCCATGTCTCAGCTTCCCAGCCAGTCTGTCACTGAGTGGCCCCAGATACCTTGGCAGAAACCTTGTGCCATGTCTGAGATCAGCCATAGCCCGCAGTCGCTGGAGCCCCATCTCTGAGCACTCTTGGTATCTCCCCAGCAGGGACAGGGCAGGATGGGGCTGTACCTCTGCCCCCGAGAGCACTGCAGGGCAAAGCCACGCTCTTGAGAATCACACTTGTAATTAGAAGCCAGAAACCAAATGCCTACATACATAGCGAGACCCAGTTACTTTCCCATTCCCTGCTGCGTGTGTTGGAGCAGAAGAACCCCTAGAGCTGCAGTTGTCTCTTGCCTGAGACCTGTCCCCAAAGCTTCTCTGTGCTCCAGCCCTGTTCCCTGAGACACTTTGCTTAAGGGGTGACACACATCATTGTAGGCTGGGCATTTTTCTCTTCAGGGACAAAAAAAGATGAACTGAGTACACAGAATATAACATACACATTTAGGATGCTGTGCTTTCTAAATTTTATGTGTTCTGTGCTGGACTGAGCCAGGATCTGTGTAATCCTTTGTGCTTAACCTCGCAGCACCCCTGTTTAAAGGGTATGTGGTTTCAGCGAGGCACGTGTTTCGGATTTGGGAGAGTAACATCAGTAGCTGCTCGCTTTTCTGTGGAGCTCAGACCCACAGCAGCATTGAAACAACTGAACTACTGCTGAAAGGAATGAAACAAAATCTCTGAAGGAACCATCCTTTTATTTACAGGTTGAAATCCTGTTGTGATGTTGAGCTAGACTGTAGTTTTCTCTAGCTACTCTTTCCCTGTAGAACCTAATGGCTTTAACATTTGTTGTTGGCTGGGTAATTTGCAGTGCTGTCAGGCTGGGCTTCATTCACGTATATGGGGGCTTGTCTACATACCCTTAAATTTGCTCCTTTTCATTTTGTTTTAAAATAACAACAGCAACAATGTCTGTTAAGAGTGTTTTCCTTTCCACATGTACCAGCTGATTAAATGTATTATAACTTTCCTGGGTACCTTCATAATTCTATTTCAATTTCATTGTTAACAGGGTTCTTCCAGTTGTAAAAAGAACTCGTGTGACTTACCTTACCTTACTTCATGATCTTTTTCTGGCAATGAGCAAGTTATGTGAAGGACTCTTTCCAGGGTATATCTCCTCTTGAACGTTTCCTGTTTAGTTTTGGGGTTTTTTTTGTTTTTTTCATGGGGAGCTTCTGGTGCCACTCAGGAGGGTCATTTCATCACCGGGCAGAGAAAAATAAATCAAAGCTGTTGACATCATTCTTCTTTTTCTTTCCCCAACACCCAACTGGTCTGTTCAGCTTGTATTATACTGCATTTGCACAGCTTCTGCTTCTGTGACCCATTAGGACAGAGCCTGCTTGTGCTTAACAAGAGTCTCTTTCATGCTTTGTGGATCTCTCCAGGCCACAGCAGGACACAAAATAATCCCTTTTGCATTTGGTAGTTTCACGGTACTTTTCTGGTGAAAATGAAATAACCTTTCTGAATGAAAACAATAACATCATCTCTATAAGCCTGGTTTTAATACAATGTAATTGTGTCATTATTTCTGCATTTTATAAAATGAATAACTTTTTGTTTGTCTGTTTGGTTTTTTCCAGCAGATTCCTTACAGATTTTAATACCTTAAAATCTTGGGAAGAGTTTTATAAGCTTCTTAAAACAGTATGGAAGTCGTAGTTTCTTATGACAGTGTATGGTAAGACTTAGAGAACCAGTCTCTTTGAATTGTAATTTAGAAATTTGAGTTCAGGCTTTGAATTCAAATAGGCCATTGTTTTGTGAAAATTCGTGTTCAAATCTTATGGCTTCACCTTGCTCTTAGTTCTAACACAAAATAAAAGATCTGTATTTCAGAAAACTTGTTTACACAATCTGCTTTGTACACGTGAGGCTCCATCTGTGTATACTGTGTGTATTCTCCAATGTTTGAGCTGCTGAAATGTGTTTGACAAGTATACCATGTATGACAGGCAAGGTATTTTTTGGCTGTTTTAGCCATCTACTCCAACTTTCACATGGTAAAATAGGTTAAACTTGATTTGAAGGCTTTTATTACAACTGCCTGATTAACAGATATCAGGGTGGTTTTGTTCTCCAAAATATTTGTTTTAATACATCTTTCAGAAGATGTCGTATACCAGAAAAATTTAAGCAATTTGTCCATTTGTAAGGAGCTTCTCAAAGAAGGTAAACTTTCAGGTAACTGAATATGCTCTTTTAGAGGTGCTCCTTTCCTGTGTTGGCAGGAATCAGTACATGACCTTGCTTGTATTTGATGATCAGCTGTGAGCTCAGGACTTTGTGCATTCAGTTGTCATTATCCTTTTATTTAAGGCACACAGGGAGGGCCTTCCAAAATGCCAGTGAGTGCATGGGATGGTGTGATGGAACGGGCCTGCAGCTGGGAAGGGTCTTGCACAGGATGTCTGTGGCTGTTGCCTCAGCCACCAAAGGACCAGTTGGCCAGGTCAGGTTGTGAGGGGTAAGAGCCACAGGGGAGCCGTGGCAGCAAATTAGAAACACTTCATTTTCTAGTTTGGGATGTAAAATTTTGAGGGTTGGTCATGTCTGTTTGCTTCCTGCTTTGAAAAGGAAAGGACCCAGCTCACCAACTTGCAGAGGGAGTCTTCCTCTATAATTCCCCAAATGCTTCCATCAGATGTTTTCTTGTACTGGTCTTCTACTTGCACAGAAAGCAAGAAATCAGGCTTAGACTTCTATTCCCCCTGCTTGTCTGTTCCTGCTTGTTGGTGGGGTATATGGTGTCATGATGTGTTTCCCCCAACCTGTTTGTTTGTTTTACTCTTTCTATATGCTCTTAAGTGCTCCTGGATATGGGATGTTTTGATCCAGTAGGTTTTTCATTGTGGTGTGCACAAGTGTCTTCTGTGGGGTTTGCAGCAAAATGCTTCCATATACAAAGCCAAATGAAGCAAAAATTAGTTTCTCTGTTCTTATTAGTTACACTTCTTCCTCTAAAACTAAACAGTAATGATCTTAAACTCAGCCTATGCATGTTTGTGCACACTCGTGATTCTGCTGAAGGGTTATTTATAGCTGTGCAGCACAGATGATTGCTCAAAAAAAGAGGAATAATCAGCATGTTGTGGATGCTGGGTGCATGGTTTTATATTTTTATGTGAAGTATGAATCTATATAATGTTCTGCAGTGCAGCAGTGCTCCTTCTGCTTGTCAGTTTTAGCAAAACAGGAAAAAAATTACGTAAGCTTCAAATACTGGGACCCAGCACAGGCACCATAAACTGCTGCTCACTCTTTACTCCCTCTTTTTGTAAGTTCCTCTAAACTGGATTAGTTTTGCACCTTGGTATGTTATTAGTCTGTTACCATGGGTATTGCAAGCCATCTTGATATGTGGTAATGGTGTTATAAATAAATCACAAAATACAGTGAATTAATAGTTTGAGAATAATCTAGAACTATTATTTTAATATCAAATGCTATCCTGAGCTAAGAGAAATGAGGGAGGAAATAAATGCTTTTATAGTACTAACAAATGCATTGTCTGGTCCCAGCTGTTGGCCACGAGGGAGGTGGGAATTGTCTGCCCACCCTTTGTGGAGGTTTTCACTAGGCAGTGGTATCAAAAAGTCTTTGAAATGCACATGTTAAGGAAACTGATTTCTGCCCTGAGTGTCATCTTTCCTCTTTAGCACTACCTGGGCAGAACAGTGCACTGCAGTATGTGACTTTGAGATTCTTAACACATCAATGGAAAGACCTGTTTTTCCACCCAAAAACTGTCCACCTCTTTGGTCAGAATCTGTTATTACTCTGTGTTGCTGCCTTTGCTTAATCTGCGTTGTTTGCTTTGAAATCAAAGTACTAAGGGTGCTGGACTTCTTCTGTTGGCTTGTTTTCCTGCAAAATTGGGTTTTCTGTTTACTCATGGTTGTTGCTCTATATGGATGTTTGTCTGTTAACACATTCAGTTGTTCCAAACGTAACTGAAATCAAGATATAATAAATAGAGTTTAATGAAACAGAGGTTTGTGGTGCTGTAATGTGAACTGTGTATGATTTGGGAGTTGTTTGCTGCTGAATTTCTGTTTTAAGGAAGGAATGGGGTGTGAAGATTGACAAGAGGACTCATAACAAGATAGCAGTCACAGTCACAGAAGAGGAAGAGTTCTGTTCAGCAGCGAAAATCTGCAAGGTCAGGAAAAGAATGGCAGCAGGATTCTAGGTTTTAAAAAGTTATCAGTCATTAAACCATATGTTGTTGAATACTGCTGATGACTTCTGAAAGCTTCTGGGAACTCTTATGTAATTGTTGGGCGGGAATTTACAAGCTAAAGTGGAAAACTCTTGTTTTCTTGGGTCAGTTGATATTATTAAAGGAGAGATAATTTTTTTGTTAATAAGGTGCCATAGGAAAAAGGGCCTTGAAATCTTTTTGCAATAGCTGATAGCTGTAAAATACCAAATTTTGCAGTCAAAATGTTTATATCTGGAGACTGAATCAAATACTGAATTCATGGTGCAGCTGCCCTTTGGAAAGCCAAACCGAAGTTTGTAAAGGGAGTAACTGGCAGCTGAGTGTTCTCTAGAATCAAACCAGAACCTTCCATTTCACCATATGGTTGGCAGCTGCCCTGTTCCTATTTGTCATGATTTTCTGTGTTACACAGGATGGATTTGTGATGTTTAGCTGCTTTTGAGCACTTGCATAACATTGAAAGCTGCCATGTTTTCCCCATTTATCCAAACTCCACAAATTCCATGTGGAGTGGGATAAAAAGCTGGTTTCACTCCACCCTTCCTCCTTGTGAAGTGTCCAGCACCAGGCCTAAGGGAAGTGGAGTGTTTTTTAAATACAGATTGGGGGGGGGGGGGAATAAACTTAGATTTCATGTAGAAAGTAATACAAAACTTGAGGATAAGCACTTTGGAAATCCAGGTGTGTTACAGTGCAGCTTCTGTTATCGTGTACAGCAGTCGAAAGAGCTGGACAGCTGTGAAGGGAGTGGAAATTGTTTTGAAAGGGTTTGAATTTCCTTCAGGCTGGGCAGACTTTTGTAATTTCACATATATTCCTTCCTTCTTCAACTGTCAGAGAAAGTTGCTGAGATAAGAGGGCTGTGTCACATAAAGGGGGGCTGCTGTTTCCAAAGATTTTCAGAAATAGGCTCTGGGTCTCTGCCTTCATTCCGTGTAACCTCCACAGCACATGCATGTGTTGAAAGTACTGTGATGCATGAGGTCAGTGGTTATTAATATCATGTTTCTGATATGAGTAAAAGTTTTATCTGGGGAGTAAAGTGTGTTTTGGCAATAAGCCCCACACAAAGTAAATAATGTGACATTTGCATCTCTAGTTCTGGCCTCCTCTTTCTCATTGTTTGTCCTCTAACAGAAGTCCTTTATTACTCAACTATCCCACACTGGGTTTTTGTAAATTGCAGGGTCTAAGAAGAGATGCTTTACTCCAGAAACGTCTAGATCATCTTGCAGGTTAAGTTATTTTTGATCAGGAAAGGCTACAGTGCTGGCTTTAGAGAAGTAGAGCTGTGTGTTTGGCCTTTATTTTTTGAATTGTAATTTACCTTTGAATAATTGTCGTGCTGTATTAGAGCTCTTTACTGGGTGCGTGTTAAAAGCCTTTCTCATTATTTGAAAGCCAGCTGGATACTTTGAGTCCTCCTAACTGCTTTATGAAACTCTGGACATGGCTACCCTGCTGTCCTAATAGCTCTACAGGATAAGTGACAATTCTGACCAAAGGCCTGTTTGGGTGTGAGTTTGCACAGAACACAGGTGTCTATCAGCTGATGTCCTTCTTTCAGGAAGAGCTGCAGAAAAGACTTGGTAGCGCTGGGGGAGAACCTGCAGGCAGATGGGAGGAAGCAGAGACATTCCTCTTGAGCTTGAGAGGCAGAAGGTAGAAATTTTCAGCCTTCCACCATTGCTGAAACTTCTGCAGTTCAAAGCCAATGCTTTCTGCTGTGATTTCTTTTTTAAACTGTGAAAGATGCTCTTTAAATAGATTTGGCTGACTGTCAGGCTTAAAATCAAATGATTCAGATTAGGTAAGTGTTTGCAATGTTTCATTACAGTGTTTTAAGAGACAGTCCACTAGAGTTTTATAAAACCCATGAGCATTTTGGATGAGGAAGCAGGAGAACTGTATCTGCTGTAAAGAGTATTTTCATGCAGTATAAAGCTATACTTGACCTGAGGAACTTGCAGAGCCTCACTTTGGGTTGTTTCTGCAGAATGTGGTCTGTCTGTGCCCCTTGGTGGTCTGAGCATTTAACAGGAACATGGAGTGAGTTTGTTTTCATCTTTTGTGGGTTTTTTATTGGTTTGAAAAGTCTATATATAAACATATTCTTTCTTCATAAAATTGTTCAGTTTTTTGCTTCCAACCACTGTAGAAGCAGTGATGCCAACATTC
>JAOXXN010000082.1:15027906-15052853 GCA_026770055.1 Myrmophylax atrothorax
GACTCCATCTGAGCTGGTTTAGGGACTTCCTATGACCAGCAGTGCGTTCCATCATGCTCTAAACTGCACTATGCAATGACATGGTAAGATTTGATCTTTATTAGATTAAAATGCACAGTTACTCACTGGTTTTAAGACTTTTCTTGTAATTTAAATAAAACTTTACCATTTTGCGCTATGTCATTACAAATTTGAGGAAGCATTCTTCCATATGCTACTAGAATCTTCTACTTCCTGATTTTTGCATTCTTCACAGAATTCCTTGACATTACTGAGTTATTTTTTGTTCTGTGATAGGTATACTGTTTCTTTAAAGATGAAATTTAAAAGAGAGTTTTGGTTTACTTGCTTGCTTCTCCTTTTACTTAGTTTGGAGGCTGCATTGTTTCTCACCCCCCCAGGAGTACAGAGCCATTTCAGGGCTCTCATTGAAGCAAACCAGGTCCCAGGTCCCATCCATCAGTTCCCAGCAGTGAGGCTGCAGACCAGTCACTAGGCAAGTGACTGAGTTTCCAGATCCATGAAATGAGATTGACAATAACCACAAAAAACACATTTCCAAAGCACAGTCGTGAATATTTTCAAGTGCTCATAAATTATTTAATGGAAAGTGCTGAAGCAGGATGGAGTTATGTCTCGCTGCCTTTTTTTTTTTTCTGAGGTTCACTGAAATGAGAAAATTCACTAATGAAACATGAAACTTGCTCAGTTATCAGTGACAGAAATGGTGATTGAGTTTAAGTGCAGATACTTTGTCATTCTTTCAGTTTTCATATACATATATACAAAAGGGAACTGAGGAGAGGTATTGTCTGCAGTTCGTGAAGTATGAGACTTACTGCCTCACATCCTTCTCTTTGTTTCCACTTCCTCATGATTATTGGATACTCTAATAAAGGCGGTGTTAGAAGAGCTGTGGCTTCAGCACGGTGAGCCCTCACCTGTCAGTGAGCACCATGAGGACGACCAAAGCAGACAAAATTGTATCGTTTGGCAAACCTTTTCCCAGTTTCCCGTCTCATTTCCTGATAAGAAACGAGTGAAAATAGAGGAGAAAAAGATTTAGATTATTTTCAAATAATAGAGATCCTAAGTATGCTGGGGAGAAGCTTTCTGTAGTTGAAGGAGGAAGTGATACGTTAATCATGAATCACTGCAGATTAGTATAGATTTGAAATAAAACCAAACAGACAAACCAGTTTGGTTTTCTCTTTGTTTTACTAAGTTTAGAAGGCAGAAAAGCCAACTTGTGCACAAGCAAAGGTGATCCTTTTTTCCCCTCTTGCAGTAAAAACTGAGTTTTCCACAATCTTCAGAGGAATTGTGAGAAAAGCTTTATAGGAAAGGACAAGCAGAATTTTGAGATTGACACTGATGATGCTTGTCATATGAAATGAGGTAGAAAGTGGAGCAGAGTGGTGATGGAGACAGAGTGGCCCTATATGAAAATAAGAGTAGAAGTTTTTTACTGAAACTGAGGATCTTGTATACAGAATTCTGTTCCTGTTTTTGTAGGAAGGGCACAGTGAAAGTTAAATAACTGTTCAGAAGATGTTTTGGATATTTCACACACACAAAATAAGTGGATTTTTAATAATTTGGTAATATGTACTGAATGTTCATTGCATATAATCCACACTTTAGACAATAATATGTCTCTATAGAACTGCTCATCCTTGCAAATGGTTATGTATGAGTAAGTAATGAAAATGCAGGTTTATGGCAGCAAGTGAAGAGCTGGCTATACATAGGGACTGCTGTTCCTATTTGCTTTGTGCCTTTTCCATCCAGCATGCTGACACAGAAATCATCTAATTCTTACTTGGACTTACGGAAGGTAAATTCCTTAAAGTGTGCAAGTAGCAAGTTGTTGCTGTTCCAGGGCTAAGGTGTTTGGAAAGAGTTGCTTAAAAGAGAAAAGAAGGTGGCATGTGTAAGAATAAAGTTACTGAGCTGGAAGTTAGAAAGTTATCTGGAAAAGGAGAAACAGGAATATAAGTGAGGAACTTTGGTGTTCATTCTATTTGCTTCAGGAATCAGATTTGGAAGAAGATCCAAGGGGGATTGACAATGAGGGAAACTTACTCCTAAGCTCCCTACCCTCCCTTGGATATGTGAAAGGAAAGGAAAAAGTACACAAAGGTGCATATGATTTCAAAGGAGGAGCTTCTAGGATTTTCTCTTGTAGTCCACGTACAATACAATATCTGTGTGTTGCTTGATCAAAGCTAGTTAAACGTTTGCTGTTTGTTTTCAGATAACTGGAGTCATATTTTGAAAATATAGTAACTTAACCATCTTTTTTTACTTTTTTCTAGGGTATCTTCAACCAGTTTCAGTGTAGCAGTGAGAAGGTGCTGCCCTCTGATGCCCTGCGCACTGCCCTCGCAAAGACATTTCAAGATGAGCAGCGCTTCCAGCTGGGCATCATGGATGACGCTGCTGAATGTTTTGTGAGTATAACTGAAAGATGGTTTGTCAGGCATAGATGTGGCCCCCAGCTACACTATCTTGCCCTTTTTTTTTAATCCCCTTTATTATTTTTCCCCTCCATTCCTTCGTTTCCCAAATTGCAACATTTTGCATGTGTGGCCTGAAAAAGTCCACAGAGCTGTTCTGCCTAGTAATTAGTCTTGACCTGTTTACTGCAGGCCTGTAAACCATCCAGGCAGCCAATAGTGATAGTGAAAACTGTTCTGCTGGAAGAGGTGTCAGTAGGCTTATGGTACCACAGACTGCCAACAGTGGGAGGAGAGAAGGTCTTGAGAGAAGGACCCCTGGGAACTTTAAAATAGGTGGAGTTGTATGAAATAATGTCTAGAAAATGTTCACTGCTTTTGTTTCATACAGAATTTAGTTTGCCTCTTCATTTATTAGTTCTCCCACTTTTTGGTAGAATGTAGGTTATGTGCCATATTTCAACGCCCTTGTGGAATGTAGAAGTTGATTTGAGTTACTTTATATTGATGAGGAAACGTTAGTGTGAATCCAGTGATTTTATAATGGCAGAGCTGCTCTGCCTATTACATTTGGTCAAATCCATTGATGCTTGAGAATTGGACAGAAAAATCATCAGCAGAATCTTCAGCCATCCTAGTAAATAAAATAAACCTGATGTAGCATTTCAAATCAGAAGTGGGGGCCGTTTTCTGTTACATTAAAGAAATACCAACTTTGTTTTTGAAGCAGCTTTCATGAATTTGCTGGAGCCTTCTGTCTCTGTAAATAACACAAATTATTGCATCTGACATGCTTTTGTGATTTATATCTTAGCTTTTGTCTGCATTTGGAATTATCTAATGCTTTTTTTGCCTTTTCTTCTTTGGCTAGGAAAACCTGTTAATGCGAATTCACTTCCACATTGCAGATGAGACAAAGGAAGACATTTGCACTGCACCACATTGTGTTTCCCACCAGAAGTTTGCAATGACTTTATTTGAACAGGTGAGGTGATAAGAGCTTAACACCAATTGCCAGTTCTCAAGTTTCATATTTTCATTCCTGAACCAAGCATTGCCCTAATAAAAAGGTACACAAGAAGAAGTATTGCTGTGGATTTACCTGTTTAATCTTACCAGTGTATTATTTTTATTCTTTAGTGTGTTTGTACCAGTTGTGGTGCCACCTCTGACCCGTTACCTTTCATCCAGATGGTACACTATATTTCCACAACCTCACTCTGGTGAGTTGAGTTTTTCACAAGGAAGTTCTTTTTTTTTTTCTTTCTTTTTTTCTCTTTTATCCATCCTGGAATTGCAGTTTGACCTTTGTGATCACAAGATTAAATGTCTAGCACATGGTTTGTTCAAAGTTGGTGGAGCTTTGATAGCTGTGATAAAGAACATGAGGATTTAGTGAAGCAGAAGATAGCAATTTAGGCATGGATCAGTGTGTCTGCTTGTTTATGATTCTGAATCTTGATAACTGTAGTGGGAAGGACTCGTACCTTTTGAAAGACTTTAATGTGTGAGCAGGTGATTTAAGAAGACAGTAAGGAAATGAAAAAAAAACTATGTTGAAAAGGATCTTCGGACCTCTACTCCATCCTCCTGTTCAAAGCAGGGCTAACCTCAAAGCTAAATCAGGCTGCTTGGGGGTTTGTGCAGTTGAGTTTTGAAAGACAAAAATTTCATGACTTCTCTGGGCTGCCTGTTGCAGTTCTTAACAACTGAGGGTGACGCTTTTCTTTCTGCATATCTGGTGAGAATTTCCTTTCCTGCATCTTCTACCTCTTGTCCTTTTTCTGTTTGCCTCTGTGAAGAATCTCATTTCCATTCAGCTTGTCTGCAGCTTTCTGTGGTGTTGCTCCTCAGCTGGTACTGCTGCACTGAGTGTGCTCTGTCCAAGGTGCAGGACTGTTTACTGAATTTCATGAGGTTCCTGTCACCCCTTTCCTCAAACCTGTCAAGATCCTTCTGGATGGCAGCATTCCCTGTTTGCATATTGACTTCTTCATCCCAATTTAGTGTTGTCTGTAGACTTGGTGTGGGTGTTTTTCCACTCATCATCCAAGTTGTTAGTGAAAATGTCAAATAGCTTCAGCCCCTGAGGAACACAACTCTTAACTGACTGCAGTTTGTTTTGATCCTCTGAGCCTGATGGTCCCACTGGGTTTTTCTCTGCGTTGTATTCTACCTGTGCAGTCCACACCTCCCAGTCTGGCCTCAAGAACGTTGTAGATGACTTCTAACCTTGCTAGAGACCAAATGATATTAACTGCCCTTGCCTCCTCAACACAGCCCATCATATGATAGAAAATAATCAAGTAGGTCAGACACAGTTTGCCCTTGGTAAATCTGTGCTGGCTGCTCTGACTCAGCTTCTTGTCCTACATATCCTTGAAGTCCATTTCCAGGGGGATTGATGTGGTCTGTCTTCGCCCCAGGTGGTGGAGCAAGACTGACCAGCCTGTAGTTCCTCAAATCCTCTTTCTTGGATGGATATATTGCTCTTACTTTTTCTAGTTACTGGGGAGCTGCCCTGGTCACCATGACCTTTCATTAAAGAAGATGGTGCACAGAACCTCTGGCTCTATAGCAGATTGTTTGAATTAATGCAAGAGGAGAGAAGTCTTCTTTTAATAGGTGGCTGCTCAGTTAAAAGTTGCTTAAATATGATTGAGGCAGGAGTCTGTTTGCTCTTTGCTTGAAATTTTTACTTGGATTAGAACTTTATTTCTTGTCTGGCATGTAAGACCTGGAGTTACAGAGCCTGAAAAGATCGTCATGAAAACTGCTAGTTGTCCTTCTCATGCAGATCTCTTAAAAGCTACCAGTTTACCAGCATACCAGGAATACTGTAAAGCATTCCCTCCTTGTGGCTGCTCCCTGCTGTTCCATGGAGCTGTAGTTTTCCTTGAAGTTCCAGTAGACACTTTATAGCAGAATATTATTTATTAGAAAAATGGGAAAAAATGGTATTCAGGATTTTATATGAAATATTACAATAAAACTTATCATGCATTTTTTTAAAAGCCATACATAGTATATTTATTTACCTCAGAAAGCATTTTGAGCTTGAACATGCTTTGAGCATTAGTATTGTGTACATGTTACCATCTTTCTTTCAACTTGGACTGTAAAATAAATTGGGTACTGTGCTATTTTTTGTTTGCAGTTTTGTGATTAAGGATTTGCTTTGCTCTGTTATTTTACTAGGATTGTGGTTATTGAAGGGAAGCATTTTGAAGCAAATATTTCATTTTGAAATCAAGTATTTATCAAAATGCTAACGTTTGCTTTTAAGATGTAAATTTTAAGCCAAACAACAATCTGCTTCTGTTTTGAGTTTTACGTATTTTCTTTATGCAGTATTATCATGGAAGATGTTGTAACTTAATGATGTGGCTTTTTCTGTACTACAGTTTTAAATATAGAAAGTGTTATGTATCTTAAGGTTCTTTTAACAAAATTTGAATGAAACATATACTGGCTTAATATAGGTTTGTTTTTTTATTTTATTATTAAACTTTTGTTTTCCATGCTTTCTCTATTCTGAAGCAATCAAGCTATTTGTATGCTGGAGAGGCGAGAGAAACCAACCCCAGATATGTTTGGAGAGCTGCTGCAGAACGCCAGCACCATGGGAGACCTGCGCAACTGTCCCGTGAGCATCCCCACTTTTCTTTGGGTTTGAGTTCAGTATCTCCCAGTTACTCAATGAAGGAAGAGAAAAATTAGTGATGATGGGTGTTTCTTTGACTCTACACAAGTATTGAGAACAGGATATAGTGTTTGGATGGAAACCAAAAATGAATGTTTCTCAGAGATAGAAACCACGAGAAAACTTGATGAGGGAGAATAATTTGGAAATGCCAACATTGCTCCCGGGGAGTGGCCATGCAATTCATTCCCGTGCAAGCCCGTGTTGCTGCCAGAAGTTGCTGAGGCCTCCAAGACTAGCATTGTATGAAGCTGCAATCATGCAGTTTTCATCCTGTGATCTTGGATCTTACCTAAAGAAAAGGCAATGACAAAGGATTTGGAGGCCATATCTTGTACAGGAGATTCTGTGTGTTGGCAGTGATTTTGGTTAGCTAGGCTTTTTAGGACAGTGTTCCCATAGTTCATCCAGTTTCTCCAGTGATTATTTCTGTTGAGGACAGTGCACTTCATCTATAAATAATACCATGAGAAAAGGACTTATATCTTGCAAAATCTTTTCAGTAGTACCATGCTAGGGCACAGATAGCAGAACTTCTGTACCAGTCACTGTAACCTTGATTTGTTTTTCTGAGTGAGGTTTGGTATCCAAAGTGCAGGAGATACTGACCAAAAAGTGTAGGCTGTAGTTGTCATGAGTGATGAGTGATGTTTAACCACTTACAAACAATTACTGCCTGTGTCCAGCTGATAGCCACAGGCTGCTATGCTGAAAAATGTTCATTCTACTATGCAGTAAAAGTCTGACCCAATTCAGCTGAACTGTGTGTGAGTTAAAAAAATAAAAATTTCTCATATAAATATAAAATGCTTGATTTTTATATATATCATAAGAACTAGATTTCTAAAGCAGGAGTTAGATATCTTGTTCTGCCTTTTGATTTGAATATGTTCAGATCCAGGACTCCAGATAAGTATGCAAAAAGGGGTTATCAAACTTTTTTCCATATTGATCAATAGGTAGGGCAGGAAACAACTGCATAATTACTGCTTCATGTAATGCTACTGTTAGCAGTGAAACAATACAGGCTCTAACAGGAATGGCTTGTCTGCCTGTTCCCTGGGGGCAGTGTTAGGTATTTCCATTTTATACCTTCCCCCCCCTCACAATTTATGACTCTGAAACCTTCACTTCTAGTCTTCATTGAAACTTTTTTATGACTATTGGCACATACTGGCTCATTTATCCAGGTAAAAGAAATTAAGATATTTTATTGTCATTTACAAGATTCATATTAGTCCAGCTATTTCATTACCAAAGCATGGGAAATTTAATAGAAATACATTATTGTTCAGGGCAAACTGTGAAATAATCAATTGCATAAAATTGCTTACCAGTATTTGCTGCTGCTTTCATTTTACACTCAGGAAATTTTTCTGTTGAGCCTTAGCTGAGGGTGGCCTGAAAGTCACGCAAGGGAAGCTTTTTGTCAGGATGCCCTGTGCCTCCTGTCATGCTGACAGTGCTGGTGTGAGCTGGCTGGAGCAAGGAAGACAATTTGAGAGTAAGATATATTTGTTGTGAGGTAATTCACAGGATTGCTTGTACTTTGAATGACCCTTGATTAAATATGTGTGAATAAGGTCAGCTTAATATTAGAACCTCTTATCTACATTTAAGTCTTCTACAGTTTCTTGCTGTTTTTTTTAATTTTTCATTTAGTCTCCCATTGATAATTGGGACTGAAACTCTGGTTAATTTTCTAGATTGCTGTGGAGAAGAGATGTTTTATGAACTCTTCCCTCATTATAGTGTTAGGAATTATTATATCCAATTGTGAATTTGGTCTCTAGACAAGAGGGACTATTCTTGCTATGAAATTTTTTTCCCCCTGGAATCTTGCAGAGGTACCTTTGTGACCTGCCTCAGTGGAAAAGTGAATGTTGCACATGGACTTTGTCATAGTTTTCATCATGTCCCACCTCTGTTGTGTTGTCTTCCCCACCCAGCCCCACCAAAGGGGAAAAAAAAAAGATAGCACTGGTTAGGAGTGAGGGGAGACTGGGCAGTCAATAAACACTCCTAGTTATTTAAAAAGTAAAAAATGGGAAGAAGAAACAGGAAATAAGAATTGTAGAACTCCTATGGGTTAGTAAAGCACCTCTTGATCTTCCCACTGCTCTTCTCATATTTATACCAGTACTGACCTAATTATTCTGTCTAGGAAGGAATGCTTGAGGCACCCTATAGTACCACTCCATTTTAACAGCAAAGCAGCACCTTGATAGTTTTTCTGACACTGTCATATAAAGATGGGTCTCTGTAAATGCAATTTTCAATCTGAGATTCTCGTCGAAAGAAGGTGAGCTTTCCCTCCAATTCCTAAGATTGTTACTGGGATCTTTCATGTATGCTTGCTTATCTTTTTTAAAATAAGCTTCTCTTTGTGCTGTATGTTTTAGTCCCTTTCAGTAGTATGAGGAAGAACCAGCAGTGTTCACTCTAAAGGACGTGAATGCCAGAAAGCCTCGACAGCACAGCTCATCTCTGACAGGAGTAGGCTGCACCTTGACACTGAGCATTTATATCTGCTGTTTCACCACCACCTCTTTGGAAGCTGTCCTTCTGAAACTCACACTTGTTAGTGCCTTGCCCTAACACTGTAATAAGATAAGGGTTAAATTCAATGTTTTGTGTCATTTATATCCTCAGAGTAACTGTGGGGAAAAGATCCGTATTCGTCGCGTGCTGATGAACTCTCCACAGATCATCACCATCGGTTTGGTTTGGGATTCAGACCACTCTGATCTGGCTGAGGATGTGATTCACAGTCTGGGAACTTGCCTTAAACTGGGAGATGTGAGTTTTTTTGTATTTTGTCACTACCTACAAAGACAGTCTTTCTCCTGGTAGTGTGTAGTAACAAATTGAGAAAAATAGTGTCCATCTTTACCTTTTCAGTGTTCATATATATAGAAACAGAGGGCAGAACCAAGGATCTGACCTTTCTGTGAATGCCTTAAAAAACCTGTGAACTGTATATTCTAGAGTTTCTGAAGTATCTGAAAATGTAAAAATATTTTGAAGTGATAGGAAGTTTGGGATTGGGGTTGTGCTATTTCTATGAAAAATACGTATGTGATTTTTCATTTTGAAGAACAGAAGTTTTTTGCTAGTTCTTTTGAAGGCAAAATGTAGTTGGGGATGTTTGGGTTTTTGGTTTTTTTTTAACTTTAGCTCCTCTTCTCATTGAAATGTATGGTCATAACACGTAAGAGTTATTTGTAACTGAGCAGTCTCAGAGATGGTGGCTGGCACTGTGTGTTTGAGTGACAGACTGAACTAAATAGGATCTAGAGGTTTGTCCCCTGGAGGTTTCACTTAATTCTGCCTTAGTTGGTGCTTTAGAGCTGAATTATTGGTGTACCAAATTGTAGCTGTATCTTATTGTAGCATTGAGATACTACATAAAATAATATGTACACATACACACATATATTAAAAAAAATGCATTGACCAGTGCACAGTGTACCAAAATCACAGTGAATTGATGGAAATGTGGTTATGAAACAGTGTGCTCCTTATATAATAAAGCAATAATGCACTAAAAAAATGAGACCTGTGCATTTTAAAATTAATAAATTTTTATTAAATAGAAAAGATTTTTTTCAATGTGCTGAATTCTTTTGACCTATCAATGTCTTCAGTTCATCTTTTATGTGATGGTGTCATAAATTGGTCCTTGCTAAAGTCAGAATAAATGCCAGCTGTTTACTGTCCAAACTGCTTTGTTTCTACAAAGAGAAATGAACGTTTTGAACAGTATTTGATATAATTGGCAAGTATGACGCAGAGAATACAAAGTTTTGAAATAGAACCACACTTCAAATCCTGAAAAAGGTCTCATATCGTTGTTCTAAATGTCTTTAAGTACATCCACAGACTCAAAGTCTTACTCAATTCATGAGCATCTGGTGGGTTGGTCGGAGTCTGTTTCTGGTCTGTGTCTCTGTGTTTGCTTGAATATTTCTTGATTACTTATTTATTGCCTTGTTTTCTCTGTCTTCTGAAGTAAAAACCTGACACCTCTCTGTAGTACTTTAAAGTGTTTGAACATAAAGCAGTACGTGAAATTTCTGGGCATTTTATTAATTTCTCCTTTCATTTTTCTTACCTCTGTTATTGAAGCTCTTCTTCAGAGTAACTGATGACAGAGCAAAACACTCAGAGCTGTATTTGGTGGGAATGATCTGTTACTATGGAAAACACTATTCAACCTTCTTCTTCCAAACTAAAATCCGCAAGTGGATGTACTTTGATGATGCTCATGTCAAAGAGGTGAGAAAAAAATGTTTGGAAAATAATCTGTTAGGAATTTGTTAGCTACCTGCATGTATCCAACTGTTTTCTTTAGATTTTGAGAAATTTTTCTCTGGTTTTCCACTCAGGATCCATAAATTTGTTGCTCCTTTTTTCTCAGCAAGGTGAAATATTCTCCAAAAAAAGCACACCAGAAATCTCAGCAGCCCTATTCTGTGTTCTGTTCTGTTGGCTGCCAGTCTTGTTTTTATGCTGTTGTTTGAAAACCTGCCGTTTGCTTGTGCACACAGCTGACACACATTCTTTCCCTTGCTGACAAGCAGTATAGCTTTTTAGTGCCTGCTTTTGGACTCTTTGCTGGAGTATCTACATGCCAGTGTGCCCTAGTGCTTGCTGCCAATGACAAATTTTCTGCTCCTTCTGTTAGTGCTTCTTTTTAACCTTTTCACCAAGGATGAGGCCCTTGACATCACACATACCAGTGCTGGGATGTTGGCATGGTCTTATTGTAGCCCATTAGTTTGTCTGGCATATTCCACACCACTCTTCTTTTTCCCTTCTAGTCATGGAATCACAAAGATGAGAGAGGAAAATTTTCTTCTGTAGTCATGCCAAGCACAGTCTCAAAGGGAAAAAACTGTAATGCATTTGTTCAGTCACAGTTCTCTGCAGGAAAACCTTGCCAGGGATAGGGACTGCAGTGCTTTACTAGAATACACATGTAAGGAGCAAATTTGTTGAAAGAAATATTCAGTGTTTCAGGTGAAACCTGTATTAGTACATGGGGAAAATGTTTGAGATGAGTGTAACTGTATGAATTACTGTCAATGCTTGCAGAGGTTCTGTAACAGCAGAAATATTCATACAGTGGAGTATTTAGCTTTGACTTGAATTTACTGTCCTGCTGTCTTTTATTGTTAGTTTGTTAACAAATTCTTTTTCTTTCGTGGAAAGTTAAAACTCAAAAGATTAAAAGATTTTTTATGAAAAAGAATTTGAAAGAGAAGGATTATTTTTGTAGTTGTATTTTTAGCAGGAATTGTAATTTGTTTACACGTAAGATTTCTTGATTTGAGTTAGTTTGGTTCAAGAGCTTTCTTAGTGAGTCCAGGTCAGTGCTGGCTATGGAAGGAGTTAAAGCATGTCAGTAGGCAATCAAACTCTGAAAGAATTATGAGGGAGAAAGAGAGAACTTATTACAGAAAAATTATGACAGAAAACCTTTCTTGTTTTTTTTTCCTTTTTTGTTTTTGTCATCAATTCAGATTGGTCCAAAATGGAAAGATGTCGTGACAAAGTGCATTAAGGGTCACTATCAGCCTTTGCTGCTGCTCTATGCAGATCCAAGAGGAACTCCAGTGTCAACACAAGACTTGCCCCCCCAGGTGGATTTGCAGCAATACAGCAGGACTTGCTATGACAGTGAAGACTCGGGTAAGCAGTCTGGACTGTGTGCCTTGTATCTTTTGCTGTAATGCTGCATTTGAAAAGTGTCTCTTGAGTGTTATTGTTAGCAGGGGTTCTTATTGCTTGCCAAAGATGATGAGAAATTCTGAAGAGGATTTCCAGTGTTCCATCTTCAAACCTCTCTCTTGGTCCAAGACTCCACTGCTTGTTTGAATAGTAATCTTTTCCAAAAATTTTGGAGAAAGAAACTGGGGCGGAGAAAGTGAAGGACCTGGTGTGGATGTAGAGAGGAACAATAACTGGTGACTTCAATGACTAAATTCATAAATTCATCAGCAGTTTTAGCAGGGAGAGACTAAGACCAGAGATGCAGGAACACAAAAAATTAAAGGAAGCTGCAGAATTAAAGTCTGGAGGGAAGTTAAGGAAAAGAAATATTAAGGTAATGTCATAAGTGAGTCCTTTTCTAGGATGGTGTAGGGATGTTGGAAGGGGAAGAAATACCATTTTATTAAAAATAGAGAGCTGGAATCACTGTAGCTTATCTTCAGTATATAGTTTGGTTTGGTTTTTATTCAGGTAAAGCAGCTTAAGAAGTATGAACTGATTTGGGGAAGCTGAAGGGGGAGGGATTGGCAAACACTTATGCCCACAGGTCATGTTTACTACTTCATTTCTCTGTTTTGTGTCAAGAACGTTCCTCTGCTATAGATATGTAGCTTCAGAGGTTAGAACTTGGTCTGCTCAAGATACCAATGGTAGTCTGAACAGGTTGGTACTTTACTGAAGTTCTAGATAGTTTTGGACATTTAGTCACACTTTTGGGGATTGAGGCCTCATTTAAAGAGGAATAAATAAATTCTGAGATACTCAATTGAAGTCCAGATAGGATGAAAATAAAACCTAGATCTATGTTTATATTGTAATGGCTTTGCAAAATAAGATTGTGAACATTCAAAAACTGAATCAGAGAGTATCCTCAATTAGAGATGGATTTATAAATTGGCAAGAGCAGCAAGGTGCCACTAAAACCAGAAATACAACCTTCTTTCCAGGATTTTAGCCGATTTATACAGCTGTTTTATGGTTTTCCTGGCTAATTACTACCTTTATGCTTCCTGGTCAGTGAATCTGTAGAGAACATCTACTGTCTTCATACTTATGTGTTGACAATCTATCAGTAATGAAATGAATCTCCAACACCTCTTAAAATAATGCAAATAGAAACACCAGTAAGATGACCTTCAGTTCTCACTTGACAGTGTGCTTTGCAATTTACAAACCTGTCTTCCTGTTCTGAAATAAACAACAAAGAAGTCTGGAGGAGAACTTTTAGTGCTTTGTATCAGTTGTGAGCACTTCTGTAAATTTGCCTTGCTCACCTCCAGGAAACACATATATAACCCTTCTGCTTGTTGTCTCTGCAGTATCTAATATTGTGCTTAAAATGACTTCAGGAAGCTGAATACCAAAAAAATATATCTATGAAAAGGTGTTTCCTTCCAGATAAAATTCAGAAGGCTGTAGTGAGTAACCTGCTCTTTCATGTCAAACACACTTGATGAGTCCTCAAGGCTTATTCCTGCAGTCTGTGATGTTCAGCAGTGATACCAAGTTCTTGAGACAACTTGTGAGGTATTTTATGTTGAAGTACCAAAAGAATTCTTAGCCTCTGTATTTTCTATCAAATTGAAGTGAATTATTTTCTAGCCTTGTTGATACCCAGACTTTCCTACCCTAATGTACCTTTTTCAGAATGGCCATTTTGTCTCTAAGTGTAACTACAGCTGCCTTTGGATTCTTCAGCGTTATCAGATGTCTGCAGCCCATAATTCTTAAAATTAAGATATTGCTTCTTCTTAAGTTGTTGATCATAATGTTCATGGCATCTGATAAATGCATCTAATCACCTCAAGATCTGATACTGCAGATTGTGGAGGAAAGATTGTCAGAAGGTGCTGGTACAAAATGTTGCAACGCTGAGTGCAAACAGCTCCGCTTAATGTTTTTCATTTCTTGTTGAATAAGGGCTTTGGTTTGCAAATTGTTTTCTAGTTCTCAGTTCCACAGCACAGATTTCTGTTGGCTACATTCACCCTTCTTTCTGTGACTGTCATTCTGTTAACAGCTCTATTCTGTATTTCTTTAGAACAGCAACATTTTTGATGAGTAAGGAGGTGGAGGGGGGGAAGTTCTAAAGCATCCTTAAGCAGGACATCTACTACAGGACTTGTTCTCACCAAAAATGTGGAGTGCTTTCAGGCTGAGTGTTTGCATTTAAACATAAGAATTACTTACTTCTTTAATTTTTTTCTTCTTTAATTTCTCCACTGAGAAACAAGTATGAAACTAGTATCTGGTATATTAAGCAGTGTATACATGACGTACATAAAATGATCAGCAGTCTTCAAACTGTTTGGACATTTTTACTTTTATGTACTGAAAGTGGTGGGAGAAGGTTGTGTTTTCCTCCTCTTTTAGCGAGTTCAGGAATTACTATACTGAAGTTAAATCATGGTGCTTCATTCTTTTCAGCAGGTGATCAATGCTGGCTTCTTGAGAAGAAGCAGGTTACTTTGCTTTAGATAATCCTATTTCAGTATAAAGTCTTTACCAGATAAGCTTTTGATTTATGGCAGATGAAACATATTACTTATTATAAGTTGTGATGTTCTTGTTATCCTTATTAATATTTTGTACTTCACTTGTGTTTGTACTTCCCCATAAGCAGCGTTAGGTTTAGGGTTCTCTTTTGTGTTAGGATTAGGATTTGGGTGTTTTTTTAATGTTAATGGCGCAGCATCATTGGCACCAGAGAGCCCAAGGCTGCCACGTTTTCTCTTGGCACAAAGCTCAGTCCTTCCTTGGCACCAGTGGGTCTGGGAAATTGCCATTTTTCAGCCAAGAATTGAAGACAGACGAAGATTCCTCTTGGAAAAGGAATCGAAGAGGAAAGGTGCCAGCCTACAAAGGGCTGGCCTATTTCTCTCTATTCTGCCAGATCCCCTCCTCTCTCCACTCCCGACTCCTGGGTTAGGGTTACTGTTAGAGTTACGGTTAGGGTTAGGGGTATTTCATATTGTAATTGCACTTGGCAGTGCTGAAAATTAACAAACAATAATTTCAGTATGGTACTAATGTGTACTTTTAGTCCAATGGATGTAATTTAATTTTGCATATTAAAAGGATTTGATAAATTTAGAATTAACAAGAAGAAAGAAATAAAAGTTTGAAGTTCCTGCTTCAAAAGGAGAGGACCTTCCCCATAAGCTCTGATGTCCTTGAGTCTGAATTTGTATGTTTGGTATTGCATTTTTGTGTTAACTGCTTGTGTAGTTGCCTCTGTTTTTTAGCCTTTCTTGACTTTTATAATAGCTGAAAAAGGTTGAAATTTGTCATTGCTTCCTTCCCCAGGGAGAGAACCTTCCATCTCCAGTGATACCAGGACAGATTCCTCTACAGACAGCTATCCTTATAAACAGGCACACCACGAGTCTGTGGTCAGTCACTTCTCCTCTGACTCCCAGGGGACTGTCATCTACAATGTGGAGAATGATGCAGCTTCACAAAGCAGCAGGGACACAGGTAGCAGATGCCATTTCATCTGTGTGATCATTGTCATTAGATGAGTGCAGTGGATTCCAGTGGGGAAAAAATACGTATATACAGCCTATAACAGCATAGCAAACAGTGTTTAGTGTCCTAAATGTTCTTGATTTGTAATGAACTGTTGGCATTTACAAAAAAAAAAAAAAAAGCACAATTTAAAGGTCTTGTTGGTTTTTGTAGACTTGTATCTAGCTAGACAAGCATTTACAGATGTGGCTTTTTGTTACCCACAATACTATCTGCTCTCTGTTACTATCACTCTGTCAGTTGGAGTCTGTACAGTGCCATTGTAGGGTTTGGTAAGTGTGTGTGCTACTTAGCTCTGAGCCATTGCTCGATTTCAGGAGTTGCAGCTCTCTGGGAAAGGTGCTTTCATCACCACAGTCTCTCGTGCTTGGGCACTAAGGACTTTCTGTGTAAATGGGTGTTGGGAGTGTGTACTGCAGCAGGGAGCAGCATAGTTTCCTGCCTGTGCCATGGAAGCAAGTTAAGTTAGAATAAGCAATGAGAAGAAAATCTAAGTTTCTTTGGGCAGCCAAACAGTCTGCCTGAACACTCTTTAGTTGAAAAGAGGTTAACTGGAAGTCTGAAGGCTTAGATCTCCTCCATTATTCATGGCCAGTGACCTTAGCCAGCCTGTTTCTGCATACAGTAGCTTCTAACACCACTTCTAAAAAGGTAGTGTATAAGTTAATGTCAGACTTCTAGCATCAGAAATAGGATCTGCTAAGTCTGTTTGAAGAGCTATTTTGTTGTGCCTTAAACAGGTTTTCTAAGACATGAGAGTTGAATCAGCAGCCGTCAGTTGCACCAGTGTCAAAGCTGTCATTCCGCTTTGTCCTTTTAGTTGCAAAATTGTTGCTCTCTTGCATGCATAACTGGTTCATTTGAAACAATATATGGTACATCAAAAGCTGAAAAAAATATTTCAAACTTGTTTTATTTCATATTCTTTGCAGTCCAAGTAACTGTAATACACAGGTTAAGAAAGCCCAAAGTGCTTTTAATGTTTTAGTAAGTACTTAGTGCTGCAGGTACCAGTGATAGTCTTAGGTAGGGTGTGAGAAAGAAGGGAAAGTTGGAGCAGAGTTTGAGTGATGAGGAAACAAAATGTATGTTTATCTTCAGAGAAAAAATGAGACAATACTGCAAATGCTTGTGGCTTATTATTTACATACTCTGCAAAAATGGCACAGTTTATTGGATTAGGTTCCTCCCTGCAAAACGTGCCATGCAGAAGTCAGCACAGAAAGAGAGTAGGGGTGATGGTTGCAAACATGTAAGCATGAAGTTCAGCATGTAACCTTTTGTTCTGTCATTTTTAGTGACTTTGTCCTTTTCTTTTTCTTTCTTCTCCTATTGATTCTATCCTGTGTTATTCCCTTCAGCTTAGCCCATTTCTTCACCTAAATTCAATTATCCTTATCTTCCCTGATTCAGCCTTAGCTATAGTCAGCCTGTCCCCTTAGCTAGCCACTTGTCTGGGCATTTCCCCTCTTTTTTACCTACCCAAAACCTTTCCAAAAAAATCAGTCTACCAACTCATACAACTGCTCAGTCATCAAATGCTGATCCGTGGGGCTATAAAGAAGCCATCCACATTTGACCTGCCAGCTGAATCGTTCTGGGCAAGAGCAGGATTCTTCATTTAATGGCCATTTACCCACTACTCCAGCCCAGAAAATTATGGACCCTATACCACATCATCCTCCAGGGAAGGACCACCATTGGGTTGTATGACCTCAGGCTCCTGGGTACTTCAGAATTGGGGGCTGAAGAGTGGCTGCATTAGCCCTCTCTTTGCTCCTACCAACCTGTGCTGCTGAGAAAAATGTGCGTATTCTGGCTGCCCCATTCATGCAACTGAGATTTCGGGGAGGGAATAGAGGGTGTTTTGTCTGAACCCGTTTGATTTCGTTTTCTCTCTAACTTACTCTTAGACACGCACACGACTCCTAGAAACAAAACCAGTCCTTTCCTTTGAATATCACTGTTTGCTTATAAAGCCATCCCAACTCTGGAGGATGAGGTATTTGAGTGATACCTTTAGTAAGAGACACCTTTTAAATGTGCCATTGGGCACTCAGAAATCCTGGCTTGTTATTTTAGTGGATCTTAAAAGTGAGTGTAAAGTGTTAGCTAATATTCTTGGGAATTTATTTCCTATATTCATGCATTATGTTGGATTTAGTTTTTGTTTCAGAGTGTCCAAGTAAAGACAACAAAGCCCTTCAGACTTTGATTCTTGGCATCTCCTCCATGGCTATTAAATGTCTGATGACAATGGGACAAAATCTGCAATTTTGGAAAGGAGAATAAAATACTAATGCAAAGCTAGCAGCCTTCGTTCTACAAGGCTAAGCTGGGTTTTAAGTAGTCTGTGCAAATCCTAAGCTAGTCACTAGTTGCACTGAATCAAATAGTGTCTGTTAAGGTACTTGAAGGATGGTAACCAAGCAATCCCTATCAGGTTGAGTTGTTTAACTAGAGAAGTTGTGCATGCTGAAGTGAAATGTAAGCCTCTTCTGTCTTTAGGGGAGACACTACAAGGTGTAATGCTCTTCTTGCAGTCCCTAAAAGATGTATGTCAGTCCATGCTGTGAAGGAAAAAAAGAAAATTCCTCCAAAGCACAGACTCGAACATGTTCAGTCACCTAAATGCTACACATCTTCCCTCTTCACTGCCATCATCTCTTTTACTTCCTTGATTTCTTTTATATAATCTGCTTGTTTCTAAAGAATTTGGCCACAAAGTCACCCTCCAATTGGCAAATGAATAGAAAAACGAGCCTTGTGTGTCTTGCTTTCTGTTGTTTGGATTCCTTCCCAGTATTTATTGTAGTATCTTTGTAGCAATTGTAGTTGCAGCGATTTTTTGAAGGTATAATTTTATGTGCAAAATCTGCTTTAAATGTTGCCGATTTTTGTGTTAATCTCTAGAGAAGGGAGGAAGCTCAGGAGAACCAGCTGTGTGTAGTCTGGGGGTTTGTTATTCCACTGTTTGATAGTAGGGATTTTCCTTTCCTATGCAAGGGGAAATTTTGTGGTGTAAAGGCTAGAGAAAAGTCTTTATAGCTTATTCATAAATTCCCTTCTTATCCTGCATCTCTGCTTGGGACTCCTCACGTGAGTAAAGCCATGTGTGTGTTTGTGCTTGCAGGTTTAGGACTGTGAATGTGTGAGAACCATAAAATTAAGGAAAGGCAATACAGAAAACCTGTGATGTCAAACACTCTTGATTCACATTTGATGTGAGGAAATGAGGAGCAAATTGTGTGCAAGAGAAAATATTGGCACACAGGCACATAAGCTGTTGTGTGTCAGCTGATCCCTGTTCATGGTTTGTGCGTGTGCTCTTAGCTTGTGGCAGATGTGAATTAGCTGGCTTAGCCCTTGAGAGCCAAGTGAGGCTTCCTCACTGTAGACCAGTGTAACTCAGATTACTTGGTGTTTGCTACGGGCAAAGAGAGTGTACATAGTTAGTGAAGAGCAGCTGATGATGTGCAGTAATTTATTATTAGATGGTAAGTTGTTCATGTGTTTGAGTCTTTATTCAGCACAGTAACGTCAAGTAAGCTGTCCTCAGGAGTTTGATGTTCATGGTCATTAAAACTGACAGCAAGAAAGTGGTGTCCTCTATTAGAAAACAAGGCAGAGTCAACCTTTTCCTCTGCCTGTGGATAAGTATTATTAACCAAAGTCCTTGAAGGGGCTGTATTGCTCTTCTATGACCTTAAATATGGAACATACTCCCCAAGACAAACCCAAAAACTTAGGATACAAAAACTTATCCAAACTTGCTGGTTGGCATTGGAGTGCCTGCAGCTTCTAAGGAGTAATAGACTCCTGCTGCTCTTAGCACAGTGAACACCTGATCTGAAGGCTCTTGTCATCTCTACTGTGTTGTTCTGTCCTTCCAGGCCACCTGACTGACAGTGAGTGCAATCAGAGGCATGTTTCCAAAAAGGGCTCGCTGGGAGACCGCAAGAGGAGTTCTAGCCGGTCTCGGCGAAAAGGAGATGAGGCTCAGTCATCAGGATACCATAGTGAAGGCAAGAGATGTTACTTTATTTCAAGTATCAGTATCTCTTTCTGAGTGTTTTTAAGATCCTCAGTGTGTGCATGCATTTTGCTCATTTCCTGCCTTGTTTCTTCCATCTTTGTCTGTATTTAGTCCTGCCTTTGCTTTTTGTTGTGTTGTTCTGTTTCATTTGTTTGTTTGATTGGATAGTCTTGGGGTTTTTTATTATTTTGTTGTTTTGGATTGCACTTTTCAAAAGTCTGCATGCAGATGCTGCATGCTGCTAGTTTAATTGAAGTTATTTTTGTGGCTTATGCTGTCTCCATAAACTGCAGGAGAAACGTTGAAGGAGAAACAAGCCCCCAGAACTGCCCCCAAACCATCCAGCAGCACCAGCAGGCTGAGGGAATTTAAAGAGACAGTGAGCAATATGATCCACAGCAGACCACAGCAGATTTCTCAAACCATCCAGAATTCCCCTCGTGAAGGGAGTAGTGTGGATCAGGCAGAAACACGACCCTTGAAAAGCCTGTCTGCACACTCTCGAGACTGGGAAGTGGAGAGTACCAGCAGTGAGTCTAAATCCAGTTCGTCTAGCAGGTACCGGCCGACCTGGAGACCCAAAAGAGAGTCTCTGAATATAGACAGCATCTTCAGTAAAGACAAGAGGAAACATTGTGGCTACACTCAGCTTAGCCCCTTCTCCGAAGAAGCAGGTAAAAGTTTGAGAAGAAAGATTTATTTCAGAACGTGTGGAAAGTGAAATATTGAACATGGAATTTTTTAGGTCAGTGGTGAGTCATGTCTGTGAAGGCTGGTTTCTGTGGGTATTCATATTGCATGTGTGGTACTTCTGTTTGATTTCTGTGTGCTGCATTTCTTATGTAAGGAAATAGTAAGGGAAGCATTGCCATCTCTCCTGCTTAAATGGGTGCAGGTCTGTACTGCTAAGTGTCTGGAAGTTTATCCTTTGGAGTGCCCTTCAGTATTGGTCTGGTTTTTTCCTCTGGTTCATCATGGTATTTTTACATGATGGCTTAGAGCATGGTGCAAAAAGTGCCTCGTGTATCAGTGCAGAGTTGTTGAGAGGATAAGAGCCTGGCAGCCAGCGATGATTTTTCTGGGACTGTTTTACACCATGGAAGCTATGCAACCTGTACAGAGAGACTTTGTCCTCAGCTTTGCTGGTTTTGGAGCTTGAAAAGAATTGGGAAGCATAAAGGAATATATATAGGAAAGGAAGGGAAGCAAACAAGAATCAAGTAGAGAGATTGAAATCTGTAAGGAAAAATTAAAAAGAAAAAACAACAACAACAAAAAACAAACGAAGTTTTCCTGTCCTCTATGAACTGATGTTATATATGCCTCAACAAATCAAAAATGGCAAAATAAACAGTGTAAAAATTAAAGCATCTGAAGTAGATATGACAGAGTACTGGAAGTACAGTTGGGCATACTGTAAAATTACCTTGCACAAATAAAAACTATTATGGGGAGGAAAGGGTTTTCTTTCCAGACTTGATTGTTACCTCAAGGGCAATCTGGTAAGTTATACTAAAGGGGAAAGACTGAAAAATAAATTTGTTGGACAGATTATTGCTTAATATTGCTAAGAATGCTGTAAAAGTGTTGGCATTTTTTCCGCTTAATATTGTGAGTTTTACACTAAATTAAGGGTGGTGCTTCTGGTTTAGCCATTATTGAGAAGCTGACATGTATGGATGTTTTGCTGGTATTAAAGCTTGGACTATTGAGCTGTATTGTTTTGTCTTGGCAGGTAAAGAACTTATTGAGAATGAGGTGAAGGAACACACTGTACACGAAACAAGGTCAAGCCAGTCAAATGTCAGATACAAGCGTGGTATGCTGGGCCGGGGCACCCAGCACCATATGGTGGATCAACATCCTCATCTGATACAGAGGATGGAGTCTGGCTACGAAAGCAGCGAGCGCAACAGCAACAGCCCAGTCAGTCTGGACATGCCTTTGTCTGAAAGCTCAAGCGGCCACAGGTAAATTTCAACAAACCTCATTTGAATGGTTGAAGTCTTAATTTACTTTTTTAGTTACATAATGGTATAGGACATTTTGCAAATCGGTGCTCCTCAGTTGTAATACAGCTTTACTGGGACAGGAGAAGTAGGGAAACGGGAACCTTTTCTTGTCAGTATGTTGGTAGCTTACTGCTAGTGAGAAGGAAAAGAAATGGGGCTCAGTTGAGCAAGAAATGTTGACTAAAATGATGCATCTGAAATAGTCTATGGTTTCAAAACTCCATTAAAATATTGAACTCTGTGTTTGTCCTTTGAGTAGCTCATAGTCCTCTTTGCTTCAGTTAAACCATTGCATATAGAAGCCTTGTACAAAATGAGAAATCACGTCTTGTAAAGAAATTGCTGGTTTCAGACATACTTGGAATATTTGTATGTAAAACCTGTGGCAATTTCAGACACACTTGCAATATCTGTATGTAAATTTTTTGGCAATTTCAAACATGCTTACAATACTTGTATGTAAAAATAAATAGGCAGCAAATTGTGTTTCTCTCCTTGACTTAGGAAGCTTCAGGCAACCACAAACTGGCACTGTTTATGGCCAGAATAGTAGATGTGCAGCTGTAAGAATCTGTTGAGAACAGCTCTCAGACCACAGTTTTAATATGCATTGCATACTCTTATGGAGAAGAATAGAATTACTGATCTCATTCTTGTTAACATCCTCTTTCCCTATTTCTCCCTAGATTTTCTTATGGTAGTTTTCTTTTAAAATGCAAGTATATGTTTAAGTATGAGTACAAAAAAGGTAGATAAAATTTCTCCTGGAGAGATTAGTAAAATGATAAACTGTAATTACACTCTTCTTGGAGGGACGTTCATATGAAGCGAGCAGGTGGATTTGTTCCTGCCTGGCGGAACATCCCAAAGTCTCACAGTAGCAGCATCTTGGAAGTGGAGTCTGCTTCATCCCTTGGGAGCTGGACAAACAGCCCACACACCATTGGGAATGGTAAGATGCACTTCAGTAGGGGTGGTTATGCAATGTAAATTATATTGGAGTTGTTTTTTACTTTCTGGATGTTTATCTTCACAGTGAAGTTATAAGGAAAGAGAAAAAAAGTCATTGAGGAACATAACACAGTTTTGCAAGATACAACTTAACAAGATTTACCAAAGGGGATTGCAAAAAATTTTGTTGGAATATTCCTTTGATCATGTTGCTCTGGTGTCTCTTTTGACTTAACTCATAAAGCTTTTTTCCCTATTCTTTCTTGTAACTCAGTATTCTGCCATCAGTGGAAAATACCCTCCCAAGCATAACTCTTGATAACTTAGCAGAGTCCTGAAAAGAAGCTTGTAGTTCTATACAGATTTCAAAACTCTCAGAAATGTGAATGTTTATTTACGAGATGTTTGGGCTAAGACTGAACTTTCCTGCAGATACACATTCTGCTTACGTATCATCCTGAGCAAATAGTTTATGCCAGAGAACATCTGGGAAGGGAAAGGAAGGAGCGGAGACACTTTTTGAATACCAGTAATAGTTGAACTGAGAATGATAACTGATGGATTTCTGCTGTGTAGGATATTGATACGCATTCTTTTCCTCACACTTTCATCTGCTTTATGCAATTAGATGAAAAACATCTCACTTGGAATCAATTTTACTTTCAAAAGGTAGTGATCTGGCTAATTTGACATAGCATTATTTCCAAATTATAAGCACAGTAAGAAGCCTCAAGATTTCATCATCAGTTTAGGGTTATCTCTTCCAGTGATTCTCTCTGTTCCATGTGCTGTTTCTTGGGTCAGGGAATCCAGGCTGTGCTGCAGGGGAGCTTGAAGCATTACTGTTTTGGGTGGGGTTTTAAAAGAAAAATTTAACAAAGCAAAATTTACGATCTGCAATTCTGTGGTCTTTGCTTTGTCAGACCATTATATTCTAATGCTAATTTTATTCTCCATTAATACTTCGTCTTTTAAGGGATACTCTTAAGAGATTTAACTATCAAAAAAGTTGTGGGTTTTTTTTTTTTCATTTTGCAGGTGGAGAGATATTTGTTCCTTTAAAGAGTGAACTGGATGAATTGCAAGAGGAAGTGGCAAGGAGGGCTCATGAGCAAGAACTACGCAGAAAAAGAGAAAAGGAAAGGGAGGCAGCAATGGGCTTTAATCCTCGTCCCAGCAGGTTCATGGATCTAGATGAACTGCAGAATCAGGGTAACTTTTGAATGCAGTATATTTTGCAAGATGGTAGTGCTGACGCGTTCTGAACCTTTGAACCTAATTGCCTCTTGTAAGTGTGTCTCTCTCTCCACATCCACCCTGTTACCATCTTGTTCCTTCAGTTAGTGAAATATGATCCACTTCAAACCTGTAGGATGTGAAAAAACTGTTTGGTATTTTGAACAAATTTCTTCTTAAATAAGAAAACAAAGTTAATACAGAGGTATTTTTAATATATTTGCATCTTTCCATTTTTACAGTGACATGGACTGTTCACAGTATTGATATCTAGATTTAGCTGTAAGGCTTTAACCAACATCTTGGAATGAGCAGGCTGTTTGTACCTTTCGGGCACCTCAGCTCCACCCACAGCATAGCTTGTTTATATAAACCATTGTTTTGTTACTGATTGATTTTAATAGCTTTACAGCCCTAAGCAATTCTGCTTGTTCCAGTCCTTGTGCTTTCTGGTCTTTCTCCCTGCCCAACTGTGCAGCCACAGCACAAAAATGGGAACAAATAACCTGGCAGTTTTAATCTGGGTCTAATTGAAAATCTAACTGGGTTTTGGTTACATATCTCTTCTAAAGAAAAAGAACTGAAAAAAAATAAAAGCCAAATACTAAATTTAGTTGTCTTTTAATGACTCGTCATCTTTCTGGCAGGAGATGGCAGCAGAAGAGGTTTAATCGGAAGGATGGAGTTGCAGCAGAGGGAGCATGACAGGATTCACATGTAGTACCTTTATTTCAGCCCTAAATCTCCATCAGCCAGTAAGACTAGTCAGAGAAAAGGGTGGGATAAAGTGCACTGACCCAGTCAAGAGTGAACCCTGAATCCTGCTGGAGCACTTAAGTGAGGGTCTTTGGTGGGTCAGCAGAGCCAAGAAAGGTGTAGTGAACACCTGGGCTCTGGTCCAACAAGTGCATGGTCAGGGCAATCGCACTGTGGCCTCCTGTGTTGCCAGGCCTGCTGGCATCCCCATGCTGCTTGCTCCAGCCTGATGTAGGTAAGAGCTGAGGTGCTGGTTTGCTGATGCAATGGCAGAGAGGAAGGAGAGGGGCAGCACACAGCAATGCCAGCTCTGGACACGGTTCTGAGCATGCTCTGCAGCCTTACAGCCATGCCAACTGCTCAGCATCCAGAATGGCACTATGCCAATGGCAGCTGAAAAGTGTGATCCCTATGAATGTCTGACTGTGGAAATGTTTTCGTAATTTTTGCTGACCATCAGGGGTTTTTTTACAGTCCTACTATGCCCTGCT
>JAOXXN010000082.1:15052870-15070225 GCA_026770055.1 Myrmophylax atrothorax
TCATGTGTTAGGGTAGATGATTACATTTTTTTATTAATATAGTGTTTACTTTTGTAATATAAATGCTAATGATGTAAAAATTGAAAAGTGAACCTCTGTTGCAGAGTACGAGGGAGTTGTCTTCTCTGCTTCTCCTGCCCGAAAGAAAATAGCATGTTTTCCAATACATTATCCCTCTTTGATCTCTTGTATTAATTGGTAGAAGCAAAATTGCTTAGCTTTTTTTTGTTAAAAAGAAGGTAAGCCAGACTAGTGCTTAATCAAAAAGAATTCAATAGAATGTTTGAGGAGTTTAGAAGCATTGACATGAGATCTGGGAAAGTCTCTCTTTATTCCTTTTAAGTCTTTCCCCACCCCAGTCAGAGCTATAATGCTTAACATTAACAGAGTGCTTGAATGCCTTGAAGGCTTGCTTGTGTGCAGAACACCAGAACACTTGTGACTCATTTTCCCCTCAAGTAAACTGCTAAATTCATGCAAAGAAAGCTAACTTTAGTGTTCTGGCCCTGATTACAAGCCTCAGTTGCCTTGATTTTGAAACTGAATGTGCTGCTTGATTAACTTACCACTCTAACAACTCTCGCTTCTCTCTCCAGCACTAGCCTTTCATGCGAGTCCTTTGGGGTTATGGTATAAAAGTTTGTATTTACACCTGTGCACGAGGGTGTTAGGGAGCAGATCAAGCCACAGCACGTGCTATGCAAGTTGAGAGGACACAATTTATTTTTGGCTGATAAAAATACTCATGTTCTCTACCACAATGACAAGAGTGGTGTTCTTTTAAATATTCTGTTAAATGCCACCCCTAAACAAAGCAAAATGTCAAGTTGCATTTTCTGTTTTCCCCTAATTCAAATGTGTATGTTTTAGTGCATAACTCACATAATGCCTAATAGGTGACACCAGGTAGTGGGGCATTTCTTCCTCTTGCAACTGGATGTTCTGATGTCAGGACACAGTTTCTTTTTTGTGTCCAAGGATGATTTATCCTTCTCTTCTTCAACACTGTTTTCTAATTTGTTGCAAAAAGAGTTCTTGGCAGTTGTCCCTTCCTTCTCACACCTGTGTTTTTCAAGCTGCAAGACTGCTGAGTTTTTGTATTCTCTGTGTCTCAGCAGTTGTGTGTAGGCACTGAACATGCTTCTAGAAGTGTTTACTGCAGCATTTACACTCACTTGCAAGTCTGAGTTTTCATCCCCAGACATGTCAGTTGTTTCAGTTTGTTTCCATTTTGTATTGAAGTAATTGGATATCTGAAGACGATACAGATAGTTTTTGTCAGGAAAGTTAACATACAGAGAAAAAGCCCTGACCTGCTGTATTTTTTTTACTGGTATGTTTTGGTTTAGATTTCATTCTAAATTTAGATTAATTCCTACTTGACAGAAGTCATTCGAACTGACTCTGATATGTCTATACCATATTTTATACTGCTTTAAAATGTTGAAGATTGTAAAATAAACCAGTACAACGCTCTCAATTAAAGAAAATTTGAGGGTAAAAAACCAGTTTCACACTTAATCTATGGATGTCAAGCATATCAGGTGCTCAAGATGTACTTCTGCTTAGGGAAGGTTAGGTGGTGCAGTCTGGGATGTGTGCAGCCTCTGCGGGACTCCGTGTGTGGAAGAATTTGACGATCACAGATGGGATGAGGGTAAGTGAGGGTTCTGCGGTGAATGAAACCAAAATGAAGGGTGCTGCCCGTTACAGGAAGGAGCGATGGCTTTGAGAAGTCGATGCAGGAGGCAGACTCAATCTTTGAAGAGTCACTGAATCAGGAGCAGAAGGGGGATTGTGCTGCAGCTTTGGCTCTCTGTAACGAAGCTATATGTAAGTAACTTTAACTGCCTGAGCTATTGCGCTGTTGACAGTTTACTAATACCATAGAATAGAGTCTGAAACATTGAATCTGTTAAATGGTCAGGTAGTAATATGGGGATCCAGATGGTCTTTAGGAATGTGCAGGTAGACAGAATTTTTCATTTTTATAAGCATTCCCATTTGGGGGTTTTAGTCCTGTTTCTCTTCATCTCTGTTTTTTCATGTTTGCATTCATTTTGTTGTGCTCTCCAGTGCTAAGGTAATAACAGCACTGGGGTGCTGATACGCCCTTTTTGGTGCTAAATTCTATGTTTCAGCAAGCACCTAGTAGGTAACTCCTCTTGCCACTCAGTCCTCACAATTTTTCCCTGTTGTCAGGCCAAATTGCAAAGGCCATTAGGCTCCACTTTATCTCATGGGGGGTGTAGCATAGGAAGAAAATAGTAGCCCGCTCTTGAGTCCTCTGGATTAGCAGAAATTAACTATGCTGTACTTGAACTTTCATGAAGAAAAAAGCATTAGGACATTGAAGTGCTTAAATGCTGTGACCTTTGAGAATGTGTGCTATGTGATTTAATTTTATTTTTGGTGTTTTTCCATTATGACTGGCTGGCTGTCTCACCTCATGCTCCCCCCTGTCTGTATAGAATGGCTGCAGGCAGGGTGGGTAGCTCCTGTGCATTTGCATATAGAAATTGGCTTTTATGGACTACAGAATAAAGAATGCAGTGTACAGCTGCTGTGATAGCTCTACTAGCTTCCATTCCAACAAGGTATATGCTGAATCTCAAATCCCAGCTGGGTATTCCTGCACATCAAAGGAGTCCCAGGTATGGACGATACAGGAGAAGAGTAGATGACAGAATAAAGCATCAACATGGCAGGGTTGGAAAGAAAGAGCCTGTGAGAAGGGAATGAGAAATTGAATAAAACAAGGATTTTTTCTTTTAAATTTTATTTTGTTTTAGTTTCAGTTAACGTGTTTGTACACCTGGCTAAGCTGAATGTGCATTAATGGAAACATTAGCATCCTTGTGAATTCTTTTGTGGCAGTATTTGCATGATCCATGTTTTATGTTCCTGCTGCATCTTTTTTCCTTTTTTTTCTTTTTCAATTTTATTCCTTTTTTCTGTTTGTTTTCTGCTATGTTTTCTTTTGCATTTTAGCTAAACTAAGACTTGCCATGCATGATGCCAGCGCTAGCACTCACAGCAGAGCCCTAGTCGATAAGAAGCTGCAAATCAGTATCCGAAAAGCGCGGAGCCTCCAGGATCGCATGCAGCACCAACAGCCATCGCAGCCGCTGCCGCCGCCAACCTGCCACCCCCCGCAGGGCGGCACCGGGGCCCAGGCTACAAGGTAGTCCAAGCACATCACCTAGACCCAGATCTGAGCTGCATCTGTGAGCAGTGCAGTCTGGAAAGCAATAGCAAACTATGTGTGCTTCCCTGGATAGTCCAAGTCCTGCTGTGTTACACCCTGTTCTTTTCTTCTCTAGGTTAAATCCTATTATAAGACACTCAACTACCCCATTTTCCCCCTCACCACCCTCCTTCTCCCAGTCCTTATAGAACAGTTCAATGTGGATGTGTTCAAAACATGATCTGTGACAGAGAATTGTAGCAGTCAGTGCCTGGCAGCATTGATGTCTTAGGCACCAAGGGAAAAAGCACTGTAGACAATAACCTGACTCAAAAAGTGGGGATGTGTCAGGATGAAATGTGACTATTTATAATCAGGAGCAGTTTCATGCCTCAGTCAGCAAAGACTGTACAACAGTAAACACCTTGCTATACTTGCTTTTATGTTGGGAACAGCAACCAGTGTGTTTAGTGCTCTGTAGTTTGAAAACTGTCAAGTACATGGATCATTTCTTTCTAGTCCACTTCTCTAGTGGTGCACTGGTACAACTCTTGGATCCAGATCCTGATCCTGCCACCTTGAGTACTCTGTCATTCTTCATATTCTTTCTGTGCTTCCCAGCATCCTGTAGCCCAGCTTCCTCAGTGCCTTTTCATGATTCTTTCTTCCATACTAACTTTAACTATAGCATAGTTAACTCTCTGCTGTAGCTGATCCTTTCTTCCTACCCTCTTTAGCATGCAGCTTAATCCTTCTTTCTTCCCATGCCATTCCCTTCTAGCATTAGAACATCCCTATCCAATTTCTAGGCTGTTTCTTGAAGTGTTACTTTTCTTCCCTCTCCCCTTTCTTCCATATTGTATTATCAGAAGCTTAGATGAAGTGTCAGATGAGAATCCTTTTTCTGTTCCTTTTTGTAAAATGCCACGGACAGCTATGTACAAAACCAGTTACTTTGCATACCTCCCAGGCTATAGTTCATAATGTCCTTTTCTTTTCCTGCAGTACCTGAATTACTCGTAATGAAGGCTGATCTTTTTGTCAATCAAGAGTCCATTATATCTTCTTTTATAGGAGAAATGCAGAGCTCAAATTTTCCATTTTGCACATTTTGAGAAAATGAAAGAAAAGAACTTTCTGAGCTAATTTTGCTAATGCTAAACTTGCTTACTGCTCTGTGAAAAGAGCATTACTTTTGCAAAAAGTTGTATCCAAACAAGTGTTAATATTGCAGCCAGTGGCAAAAGCCCTTTCATAGCCAGAGTTCTCTGGCTTTGATATAAATAAATTGTAGACAGTGCGAAGTTTGCAATTACTCACAGCAAGGTTGTTCTGCTACAGATATCAACTAGGTCGTTGTGGTAACTTTCATTCTGTGCATCTCGAGGAGGAAACAAGGCAATGATCTTACAAGTGCCTTAAGTTTTCTGTTGGAGCTGTATGTAGCCTGTCACTTTCTCACAGGCACATGGACTTGGTACGGTTTTTTCTATCTGTATATTAAAATGCTAACTAAATGGAGAAAAGTGCCAAGGACATCTGTGACCTAAAGATATAATTGACTTGCATTGGTACATAAAAGAATGATTTTTTTTTCTAGAAGTATGCTAAGCATACAAATTATTGCAAAATAATAGTTATATATTTAGCTTGAACTCTATTTAATGTTCTAGATAAACATTGCAAAAATGACAATACAAAGATGATGTGAGAGAGAAATTTCAACCTGTTCCTTCCGTTTGACAAGTCATTCTTCATGAAGTTGCCTGGAGAGAGGGAGACCTTACAGAAATACTGTCAGTTTGTGTTCAGATCACAGATCTGTCCAAAGTATTTTAAAATATATCTAAGATGTTACTGTTGAAAACAGTTGTTTTATTTTACATAAATGCTGTTTTTGCTATCCTTACAGTTATTTCTACCCACATGCTCATATTCCTGATTGAAGTGCCTAGGGTGCTGTACAAGAATACTTTATATAGAGCATAACTGTAGCCAGTACTCTTAAAAATACAAAATGGATCATATTTTTATAGATGGTTATATAGTTATATCAATTAGAGTAGGAAATCAAAGTTAAAAGCAAAGGACTAACAGGTATATAGCTACTGAATTACTGCAAAGTCTTCATCAGAATACAGTGAGCAAAGCGAAGTGTGTTGAGGTCTGTGTCACCTATTGCACGTTCTGTACCCTTGGAATAAGCGTAAGCAATGACTACTGCTAATCATTTACTCTTCTGTGTGTTTTAGTGAACAGACTGGCCCGCTCCAAGTACTGCTGAGCCAGGAGGTACCACTGGAACCCAACAAAGAAGTGGAATTTGGGTCCAGTTCTTTCTTCCACCCACCTGCTTCCTGCCATGAATTGCACTCATCATTATATCCAGAGTCTTCCTCCTTGCCCCCTTCTGAAAGCAATCCATCCAACAGGATCTCTTCAAACTTCCAGTCTGCTTCTGCTGATTTTCATGACCAAGTTCCCTCTTTTCCTTATAGGCAAGGGTTGGCAGAGAGGTCTGCAAGAACTGAGAATGATGCCCACAATAGTGGGGGGTTTGCTGACACCACAGCCACAGGGCCAAAAGACTATAGGGAATGCTGCAGTAGCAGCAAGTTAGAAGAGGTTCGTAACATAATGCCTATTCTCTCACCTCAGTACAAATTCAAGGCTAATACAGTAAACTCTGGGTCTTTGCCTGCACTGTTTCCCTGTCCACATCCTCCACAAGCAGCATCTCCTGAAAAGGACAGCCAGCACAGTCCTTATTCCAAACTTGCAAGCTCTCCAGTGCGGCCCAGCATTGATCATTTAGGGGCCTATCATGCAGCTTCATCCCCTGCACAGCAGTGCTCCTCGGATCCTTTGCAGGAAACAAATAAGTACTCCAGAGCAAACAGCCATGAGATTTTATTACCCTCACAGGGTGAATATGGCACTACAGAAGGTTGCAAATCTGAGGCCTTTAGTACAAAGGGACATGTTCGCTCCTTGGCAGAGCAGTTTCAGAAAATGCATGCAGTCTCCCAGAGAAAAGGTACTCATGAAAAAGGCTGGATTGCTGCAGTGTGTCAGGATGAGAAGTCTCCAAAGTTAACACAAAAATCTTTCATCAACCCTTCATCCTCTGGTTACAGACAACTAATTCATCAAAACCAAGAAAACAAAAAACAGTCTTCTGAAAAATTACACTCAACTGTGGATATTAGGGATGGGGTAGTTTCTTTGAAGGGTTTTAGTGCCCAACATGTTGCTTCTAAGAGTATTTGTTCTCACAGTGAAGAGCTGTGTAGAAAAGGTGGACAGACTGTAGCAGACCCTGCACCCTACGTGGAAAGGCACTGTCATGATGGAGGAATGAAAGAGGTGGATGATGGAGCTACTGGTAGCATGGTTGCCTCTATGCCTGTGGACCACTGGGTGAATGATGTTACTAGGTATTACAGTTCTCAGAAGGCTAATAAGAATACTGAATGGCTTCCTGTACCTGGGAGGAGTCCACTCCTTTCTGATCAGAGAGCAGTTGGAGATGACTTGAGCAGGATCCCAATACATCTGCATCCACAATGGAATCAAGACACAGAACAGGAGCTCTCAGAACTGGAATCCCTCTATCAGACTAGTCTGCAGGCATCTCAGGCCACTAGGCCTTTCTTGGGAAGACAGGACAGTGCTAGGTATCCATTTGACCAATCAGGTAAGAATAATGCAGCTGTTTTTCTTGGTTGACCTGCCTATGTACCCCAATATAGGTGAAGATGTTTTTCCAGTCAATAGAGTTAAATGGGCATTAATTTGTGCACAGATGCAGAAAAATTCAGGTTGTAGACTCTGCAAACATTCCAGCTAACTAGAGAAAGCAGTGTGATAGCGGTGCCTAGGGAGGCTGCAGAGTAGCTATTGGTCTTGGCAAATTGAGAGCAACATCTGTTAAGAGTAACATAGAAATAATTGTTCCTGTAGAGAGCTACTTCCTTATGTCAGGCTGCTGAATTTTGCTGGTTGAAAGTCCTACATCACCTCTGGAATTTATTAAACTTTCTGTGTCTCCACATATGTGAATTTTAACTGATTGTATTGGATTTGAGAATTTAGTCTGTACCTGGTTCAGGGGAACAACTTTTAAAAACGTTTCAGATATATGAGAGTCGAACCTATGTTTTGCTAAGGACTACCTGCTTTAAGTTTTGGAAGATTACTTGTGAAAGCAGCACTGCAGAGACATGACCTGCACTAAGATCCATGAGACCCTATGGATTAGTTGGTGCTGAAAGAAAATGAACCAATTCTGTTGGTGAGGACATCCAGCTGTTGAGAGACTCAATTGAGTCTGAGGACAGCAGTCTGGTTCCACTGACGCTGATCTAATCAGCCTGAGACAGTGCAACCTTGTTTCTTCTCTGTTTAGCACAAGTGAAGCAAATTTCTTTATATGTGTCATGGCACTAAAGCTACAAATTTTCTGATTAGATACAAAGACTGAAATTGGATGGGTGGATACCAAAGTGATACAGATTTAGCTATAGATGCATCATATTTATTGCAGTGCATACACAAGACAGGTTTTTGCCCTGCACCTGTGGAGCTGGAGCCTCCCTCATTCCTGTCAATGTCAGACCTGGCTGTGACCAGAGTGAGTACTGCAGTAAACTCTTGGACAGGTTTTGTTGAACAGATTGAGTTTTCTCTGGAACTCTCATCTTGCAGTCCACTCAAAGACCATGTGAGACATCAAAATGTGGCCATTTCCCATTTGTTGTCCTTTTGGTTTTCTTTCAGGGTTAGGCAGGATCTGACCTCACAGCTTTGCAAGTGCTCTCTTGCATGGGCTTGAATCAGAAAGTCTTACATGTTCCTACTAGTTGATTGATTGTGGAAGTTCTTTCTGGAAATCTACCAGGATAAAGCCCAGTTGCTTTAGTGTTAGCTGAAGCCTCAGAGTCCTGTCATCAAATGCTCCATTTCTTATGCTGACTTTTCTTGCCTATTTTCCTGCATACATGAGGGATGTGAATATGGATATTTTTCTAAAGTGAAGTATGTGTTTGAGATCTTTACTTCTGGTTTGCTGTGACATTCAGTCGTTTCTTCTGAGTTCTGAAAATTCTGTATGAAACCAAAGAGATTGAACCAATGCATCTACTGTGATCAACTGGATCAAAATCACCTGAATTATGTCTATGACAGCTCTTTCTTGCTTTTAACTTGAATTACTATTCATTTGCAAATGCTGTTGAAGTTTTCTGGTTTTGTCAGAGCTTTACATTCAGAATCATGATGAAAATGCCTCTATTTCATTAGTGGAGCTTTGCAGCAGAGTTAAAGCCAACACCTGCTCCTCCGAAGGCACCACCTCAGTGCACAAAAGGTGCCATTACCAGCCCATCACCTTTCTTCCTTTATACAGAGATTCCCTGTGACAGTCTTTATTAGGCCTTCGATCTGCCTGTCTATTCCATGAGAAATTTTAGGATTGTAACTGGTTGATGGGGATTGCTCTGAAATGAAATAATTGTAGCAATCCTAGTTAAAAATAACACTTTTAACTATTTAATGAGCACAACAAATGGCTGAGAAACTGTAGCATTGTGTAGGAACAAGCAAGAGACTGTGTGAGGAACCTAAAGCTGACTTGTTTATCCTGTGGAACTTTAGGTAAATTCCTTCTGGTATCTGATTTTCTGTCCCTTTAGGCCCCCTAAACAATCTCATCTCTCTATCAAACAAGCGGTGGTGTGAAGTAAAATCATTTAACTCTTAAATAGTTCAATTACCTGCTCCCCAGAAGCCTGCAAAAGGGCAAGTGAAGCAGGCATGATATCCTGAGAGACTGTCTCCCTTTGAAATTTTGGGAGGTAGCATGTGTATTAATGTTGCAAGGATCTCTGACTTCTTGTTCTGTCTGTATAGTCTGTTTGTCTTTGCTGGAGTCAGACCTAAGATAGTCAGAAATGTGTCTGAACACCCAGCCAGGCATTGAATTTAACCACAGTGTTTTCCTTGCTGGTCTCAGCGAACCCGACTGTGAGGAAGGTGCCTGCCACAGCTGGCATGGGGCTCTCCAAAACCCCGACAGCAGAGATCGAGCGCAGCCTGTGTGGATCCACTGTCTCTTCTGTCTCCAAGGTGACATGGTGCTACTGAAGATGTACTGGAGGGGGAAGGGCTTGGCCTGTGCAAGAAAGAGTTTGCAGTGGGAGAAGTGAAATATATTATGCAGTAGGTATTGGGGTCATTGATACTAATGTCAGAGAGAATTTTAAGGGCAGTGTAGCTCAGGATGAGTTAGGTAGAATACAAGTGACTCGTGCTCCATGCATGCAGTCACATCATCTAAATTCTGACTGGGAGGAACACATCCCTGAAAACATTAAGAACTAATCTCTTTCAGCTTACTGACATGAACTCTCTTGCACCACAGCTTATGATAACTGCTTCTTGATGTTATTACTTGCAGGGGCACAGGCTTTTGTGTCACTATATGTTTTTTAAGTGGGGGATAACTTGCTATTTGCTACAGTTGATAGTTTGTCACTTCAGAATGGGAAAAGATTTTTTTTTCTTTTTGCAGGGTAGAAACTGTTTGAGTAGCTGGCAGTTACATATCAGTGCCTGTATGTGAAGACATGAAAGTATTTTCAAGGGGAAATGGCATTTCCTGTAATATTTTCATACTCAATACAGGGTTTAAATGGTCTTCCTTTTAGAGAACAAAGGAAAAGAAAAAGGGAATAATCATTTCCCTTGCTAACATAAGATTAACAAACTTCCAGCACTCACCAAAGAATCCTAGATTTGTTTATTTCTTTTTTTTTGTTATGAGAAGACTGTAGTACTTTATCATAAGTTATCTCACAGCTGCAGCCATGATTATCTCTCCTTGGACAGTGCCTTGTAGCAGCAGTCACTTCTTTAGGTGGATTCATCCCGGTAGAAACATTTTATCCTGGCTTTAGATACTTACAAAAGAATGAATCTCACTTAGACAAATCAATCAGTGTAGATTTACTAATGGAAGAAAGACTATAAGGAATAATAATTTTAATCACCAGATCCAAACAGACCCATTTGTTTTAAGTTTTCAGTGTAGTATCTGAATGAAGGATTCAAAAAATAGAAGGTCATGGAATATCACTGAAGTATATTCCATTAGATTTCTATCCATCTCTTCCCTAAATTATTATACAAAACTGATATTGTGGAGAGCCTTTTTTGAAATGTGTGCTATTGTCTGCAGGTCACATATACCCGAGAACATAGCAGGGAACCAGAGGAAGAGGAAATATACAGTGCAGAGAATTTCCGTCGCATTGCTCGCAGTCTCAGTGGGACAGTTATCTCAAACAGAGAAGAGACCTTGGTCTCTTCTCACAGTTTTGTAAGTAGAACGATGTGCATCTTTCCAGAGAGCTGTCATCTGTGTGTAGAGTTGCTGTTTTCTCTGTCTTCATTTAGCAGTTAAGAAACAAGACAGCAAACAACTGAATAATACGCCCTTGGAAGAGGAATCAACCTTTATTTAAGTAACAAAGCCATCTTCCTCAGGTGTCATTGCAGAGTAGTAGCTGCTGCAGCTGGTAGCTAACGTTACTTGCCAGTATCAAAAAACATCCAGTAAAAATGTGGGTTTTTCAGTTGACTTTAAGTATTTTCAAGAAAGCTTCTCGTACACCCATAATTTAAAAAAAACCCACCGATAGCCATGTGAAGGTTTCTACTCTCTTGTGGGTATATTCAGCAAGTAGCATTTTTAGACAGTAAAAGTAAGCATTAAAAGGGAGACAGTACAAGACTTGATACATAAAATGCAGACATACAGGAAGTAACTGAAAATAAGGAGATTGATTTTTTCTTTTGCCCTCTCTGTTAAGTAGTCTTAGATGCAAGTTAAAACTCAGTGAGGAAAACAATAACAGTGTGTTTAGCAACATAGCCAGATACAAAGTGACATCTTGGCTTGAACTGATTTAGTTGCAAACTGTACTTAAGTTTTATTTATTTATTTTTGTTAGCTGCATTAGTAAGTATAGAAGAGTCTCAGTTGCAAAATCAGTTGTTTAAACTGGTTGGTCCAGTCGCATCTTTCTGCTGTGTACCATTAGCTAAGAATACATCAACTTCTGAATGTTTGTTCCTCAGTGTGCTTTAGTTAAGGGCTTTCACACATACTTGGAGATGCTGACAGAAGCAATTAAAAACCTCTAGGTGTGCAAGACCCACCCTCTCTGCTGGAGGTTTTTATCCCTACAACACAAGCAACCAATGGTATGGCTGTGTGTTACTACTCTTCAAGTTAGGCACTGAGCTCAAGTCTGTGATGCTTTGTTATTGTGCCATTTAGCCATCCCTGCTTTTTTGGGGTAGGTACTTCCTAACTGAAATAGTACAGCACGGGTTAAAACTTCAGCTGCAACAGGTAAATCTGTTTATAGTCTGAAATCAGAGCTTTCAGAAAAGCCTGCTAGAAAATAGGAAGAAAGGATCAACAATATTCTCTTTATTCCATGGCTTGTATAGCTTGCCAGTTCCAGTGCTGACTGGCCTGCCATTGTTTTGTGGATTCATTTTGTGAATCAGACCTCCAGGCGTGGTTTGTGTTTGGTATAATTCCAGTCAAATGATCCTAAGTAGCCCACCACTGCAGTAGGAGCCTTACTGGATTGATGCAGTTTTGATTTGTCTGTCTTTTTCACACACAAATGCATGTTTTTGTTCCGGTGACTCATCCCTTTTTTTTCCTTGGATCAACACCGTCTTTGCTTGATTCAAACCCAGCTCTGTGTTTACTCATCATTTCATGTTCTGTTCTTCTCCTTTCTCATTTTATAAAAGGAAGCACCAAATACGAGGAAAATGCCAGTGGACACCAGCCACCGTTCTTCCAGCTCCACTTCCCTTCCTTTCCCCCATGATCCTCCTGTATTTCCCTTTGATCCCCAGCACAACCCAAACCAGGTGCAACACCCACCCCATGATGTACTGATGCCCAGCATGGTGGGCAAGGCACGTAAACTGTCAGGTAATCACAGGACTTTTCATCCTTTTTCATGGTCAGAAATATATCTGAAATACAGCTCCTCAGTTCTTGTCTTTCATAATGGAGTTGCACCATCTGCCCGAATTCCTCCAGAAATCTGGAAGGACAAATCATGTTTCTTCTCTGCCCTTTGGAGTTTTTCTTTGGTTTTATGCTAAGTGTGCATAACCAAAGCCAATAATCTTTATGGAAACATCATGATGACTTTATATAAAATTATATTCATATTTGAACAAGGTATTTTCTTTAGTGTAAAAGCAGTAAGACCCACCACCTTGTTGCCACGTATGAGAGTAAATCCACAAGCTACTCATTCCTGCAAATCACACATGTAGTTGTGCCAGTTGAAATAACTAATTCCTGCATGAGAATTATTTCCCCTGTGACAGCATCAAAACCAGTTCGATCTACCAGCCTCGAAATATTTTGTTGGGCTCCTCCATGATGACACAAGGGGCTAATAAAGAAATCTGGAGTCTGTGACAGCAGCTGTGGTAGGATAAGGAGGAAACGCAGTGAGGAAAATGAATGCTAGAAAGGGTACAGCTAGCTTTTATTCAGAATTGCATGTCAACCAGAAACTGGATATTTTGGTCAGTTTGTTCTGTCACCTGCTGGAGGTCAGAGAGGATGAAACAAAAATATAACTAAGCAAACCTTTTTTGTTGTTTGTTTGTTTTTGTTTTTTCTCCCTCTTCAGGAGATCAGAAAAACATCATCCAGAAACTTTTGGTTGTGCCTGACAGGGGTGAAGCTTTCCAAGGTGAAGACTACCCAGGTGTGGCACTGAGCTATGGGAGTCTCCCTTGTGCACCCAAAGGCACCCTCTCCCAGGGGCAAAAGCCTCTTGTTAATCCGCATTTGGGAGGTGGAGCATCAAGTGTCTCTGGCCGCTGGCCGAACACAAGTTACCCTGCCAGGCAAACAGCCACATTACCAGATAAACGAACACTGCTCTGGGGGAAACATGCTGGCCAGCCAGGCAAGAATTTACAGGAAGGTTTCCTCCAGCAGCCTTTACAACATCAAATGCAGGAATCTTACACCATTGGTTGCAGGCTGCCAGCCAGCGCAGACTACAGCACTTTAAGAATACCACGTGAGCCTTCTTGGGATCCCGATGCCTCTCAAGGTTGCCCTGTGCCCCCTTCTTGTGTTAAGGCCCCGGGTCCAAGGAGAGTTGATATGCCCCCCGAAGAAGACTGGAGACAGAACAGCTACACCCCTCAGCCTGGCAGAAGGCGAATGCTGCCAATGCATGTGATGGATGGGACTTTTTCTTCTGCTGCAGAGGCACACAGAAATATGCTGGCTCGAGCGGCAGCTGCTGCTGGCACCATGCAAAATAATGGCTGGTGAAATCCTGTTCATTCCAGGTGCCCTAATGACCAGCTCTGAGAATGAACTGTAGCTGTTGCCAGAGCATGGATTACATGGAGGCAGAAAACTCTTTCAGTCAGTATCTGTGCCAGTTTTGTCTTAATATGTAGCTGTACAGTCTGTGGAAACTAATTGCACTGTATTTTGTTTCTGACACTACTGAACTGCTGTCTGGATGGGGAATCTTAGCTATTCTAGTCCTGGCCTCTCCCAGCAAACGAGTGCTATAGGAATGGTGAGCTTCAGGGGCATTGGTTTACGGGTAAGTTCAGAAGTGTGCACGTGTTTTGAAGGAAGACGGCAACTAACAAAAGGACATTTTAAAGGACTCTTTTTCATGAAATGTAGCTTTGGTAAATTCTTCACATAAAAACCCCAACCATTTTATTTTCTTCTCCTTCCTCTTCTCCTGTTCCTTCCTAGTGAAAAAGAAACTGACCCACCTTCCAGGTTCCAGTAAATCTGTACTTGGCAGGTGGCAGTTAGTAAAGCACAGTTAGTAAAGCAAACCCAGTTTTGGTGTGCTGAGATCTCATGCAGAGATCTCAGGTGTAGTTGCTGCAGAGGAAGTGGCAGGGACACATTGTTCATCAGTAAACTTGAGTTTTCCCCACTTCCTTAAGGCAAACTAACAATGCTTCAAGCAGAAAAGACTGTTAATGCTGCACGCTTAATTACACCAGTGTAAACACAGAATAAGTTTTAACTATTTTAGTGTCAAACATACTTGCTTTTGTAAGTATTTTTCAAATAAATCTATGAAAATAGTTCTATTTACTTGTCTGTGTATGAGCTTTCTTTGCTATTTATCTTTACTCATCAGTTGATGTGAAACCTCTGCTTGATTTTCTTACACATGAACAAACATGAGTAAATTGTTTATTCTAGTTCATCAACAGAGTTTATGTAATAAAGGCTTAGATTGGAGGACATGGCCTGATTTTGACTCTGGACTTGACATGTTTTGTTACTAGTCAGCACTTAAATTTCTCCTCATAATAGACAGTAATTAACAGTGTCCTCTGACAGGTATTTTGAGACTACTTGTTTGAGGGAAAACTACAGCATCTATGCAAGATGGTATGCTGATACACAGTGAGATCGTTAGAAATGATTGGTGAGAAGTGTCATTTTAATCACACTTGCTGCTCCTGCAGACGCTTTCAGGTGTGGTGGTCACAAGGCTTTTGGAAGCGTGGAGGGCTCTGTTCCTGCCCCTCATCCCTGGCACGCGGCTGTGGGAGTGGGGCTGGAGCCTGCGGAGGGCTCCCGGCCCTCTGGTGCGTGGCGCTGCCAGGTACCCACCTGGGGCTTCACACTCTCTTTGTGCTTGCACGCCAGGGCTGGATGGAATGTCAGCAGTGTCATTTTTCCGTTTCTTGTTTCTAAGGAATTGCTATTGTGTCTATTACTGTTGCAGTCTCGTGTAACTATGTCATGTGCAATTGCATTTTACATTGGGGATTGTGTTGCACACTTCTTTGTACTAAATGCCTCCCTAGCAGTGGTTACCAGGACAAAGCACTCTTTTCTTCTACCTCTCTATTCCAAAAAAAGCTCTCGTGACTTTTGACTTTTTCATGTAATGGTTTTTGACATTTAATAATACGAAACTTTAAACTACTGATTTTCTAAATGTAAACCAATGGAGTATTATTTTACTTGACACAACTTTTTGATTGAGGTTTCTCAGCAAATATAGAATTGTTAGTCTCACACCATAGCCAACTGCTAAGTCTTTAGCTGTAGAAGTTATGATTTGAGGAAGTGACTGGAATGCAGTGGTGGATATTTGGATGTAAAAACATTCCTGTTGCCGTTTCTCTCTTATTGGTAGAATGATAATATTGAAGCAAAGGAAATCTGGGTAGAAGCAGCTTCTGTTTGTTTTCAGCTTATTGATACTATAGCCCCAAAAGGCAAATGAGGACATGGGTAAGTATTTGATGCTTTGCTTGACTACAACTCTAAAAAATTCATATTGCAGATTGAGACTTAAGTATTCTTGATTATCTAAAAAAATAAGCTGCCAAAATAAAGTACAAAGTCACCTCTTCAAGAATCAATATAGAATATGAAACTTTTGCAAATAAAGACAATGTGCATGTTTAGATTTATTTCTTACATCCTAGTGACTGGGAAGGAGAGGAAGTGCGCTTCCATAAATGCTCTGCAGAATAATTCTAAATTGATTCAATTTACTTAAATAATGAATGGTATCCAGGTTGGGGTTTTAGGGCTTTATTCCATCATTATAGTTTTAGCTACCATGTTTCAAAACTGTTGTGTAAATGTCCTGTGTATATCAACTACTTACTACAAAATGAACCAGAGGCCTGAAAAGGAAAAGCTGGGTCCATGTGGAACAGTGTGTTAGTCCATCTGAAGAGAAACAAACTGAAGTAGACTCAGCAATGTATTTAGCATAGGAGAGACTGGAAAATACCATTACTTCAGCTTGTGCCTGCAAGTCTTAATGAGGTAAGTAAGTTATATTTACTTGGTAATTCGTTTGACTAACTGCTAACTTGCAAGTCTTTTCAGTGATTTTTGTAGGTTATTTCAATGCTAGAAAAATCCATTATATAGTAGTTTAATATCTCCTTAAAATTCACTGTTTCGTATAGGAAGGGTGAGAAGGGAGTTTCCACAAGGAATTCAGCAGCTATTTAGAAGTCTTAGGAGTTTATAAAGTTTGTAAGCTGTGATGCAATATAATGTCTTCTTCATAAAATATGTCACTGGCTGCAGAGCATATTATTGGATGCAATTAAGTGAAAAGAACACAGTGGATACTCAAATCTACCTTTGAAAATAATTTAATTTCAGTTTTCCTAAAAATAAAACTCATATTCCCTATGTTTGTATGATCTCTCATTGTGTTTGTAATATGCATTTAGACCTGACTCTAGGGGGCAAAAAAGAGCAATATTAAAATGAGGACTCCTAGCAGTAGCAAATTCATGTAAATGTGATCCTTCTGTATGTGGAGAAGGAACTACCTAGTGCAGTTCCTTCTCTTGAAGGCAACGGAGTTTGTGCATGCTGTGGAAATCATGCTCAGACCTGCTCAGCAGCCAGTGTGCTCAGGTGGTGTGTGTGCTGCAGTGCAGCACTTCAGTCACCCGAAATGCACGCTGCTGTAGGGAAGTGCCTGCCTCTTTCTGACAAAGGCTACTGTACCCAGGTTAGCGTGGGGAATTTTGGTAGAGAGAAGGAACTGTCTTGCTGATATTTTCTATGATTGCTAATATTGCTGAAATTGGCTTGCCAGTGATGGCTGGGTAGGACATAGAAACTATGGGCAGGATTCCAAAATGCTGGCAGTCATGCAGATTTTGCATCTAACGTCATTTAGGGAGACAGACAGGACAAGGGTGTAGGGAGAAGAGAAGAAGGAAAGCAAAGACAGGAGAGGGTGGATTGGAATGGGAAGTAACAGATGGATAGATGAAGAAGATAAAATGAAAGAAAATGTGTGCATTGCATATCTTCACTCAAATGTGTCTGTCTTTCCAAAGAACACTTAGTAATTGGTCTAAATTTTCTTTCCTTCTTTAAATGGATAGATTCCTGTGCAGAGAGGGTCCTCAGCACCAGTGTGGTGCTGAACCTTTTGACAAGGGAAGATGGACTGATGGAGAGAGGAGACAATGTTCCTTATAGCAGTCTTCAGTTATGGTCACACCATGGTAGATACAGAAGCACTTACGTAGCCCTGTATAAATAGACATTGGACAAACAGCGTAGG
>JAOXXN010000082.1:15094782-15135228 GCA_026770055.1 Myrmophylax atrothorax
CTGTCACTGTGGGTGACAGATGTTTGTCTCTTAGTTTAACTAGGGTCTTGCAAACGTTTGGATGCCCCACTGACTTCTGTAGAACTGCTTGCAGTTGTGGTGTTGGAGTGCAGGAAGACAGCTGCCTTTAAGTGTACATTATGGAGTAAATTTTGGTGTATCAATCTTGATTTTAAAATCCTGGAGAGAAGGAGGTTATTCTGCTGTCTTGGCTGCAATCAGGAGTGCAGAGTAACCTGCTGAGCAGCGCTGTGAAGCTCGCAGAGAAACCCCGCTGCCCAGTAACCTTCTCATTGGGGGAATTGGTTTTCAGCTGTACTAGTAAGATAACTCTTTTGGTGATGGAAGCTGCCCCTCCATTTGAAGGCTTGTGTAAATACTCATCCAGCAATAAATGGATCATTTGATCTGATAAAACCCTCTTTGGTGTAGGTAAAAATGATGTGATCTATAATCAGTTCTTAGCTTCTCACTCTAAATGAGAATTTACAAACTTCTCAGTTGTATTTTACACTGAAGCATGCCGTATAATTATCTAAAACTAATAAAAATAATTTGGTGTAGGGGTTGGTTTTGTTTTGTAGGTTTGTTTGTTGGGGTTTTTGTTTTTTTTTAACAAAAAGAGTTTCTCCACTCTTGAGATAACAGAAGAAGAAATGAAAAAGTTCATAGTTCTAGAAGATAATGTGTCTTAAAAATGTGCTTGCTGTTGTTGTGCTTGGAAATGTTCATTTAAACCCCAAAATACTCATTGCTGTGGGTGTTTTTAAGCATTCACTTTGATATTTACTCTTACAATTATGACCCACTAGATGACTTCATCCATCTGTTACGGATTTTCTAGTGATTTCTATTTTGTTTCCTGCAGGTAAGATAAAGTACTCCGAAAGAGTCTATGATGCTTGTATGGAAGCTTTTGATTGTCTCCCTCTTGCTGCTCTCTTAAATCAACAGTTTCTTTGTGTTCATGGTGGACTTTCACCAGAAATAAATACACTAGATGACATTAGGAGAGTGAGTATTCTGTGTGTTTGAAAATAATAGGAAATAGAGATTTTATATGATTATGTACAAAGTCATCTTTTTAAAGTTGTCAGTATATTGTTTTCTGTTCTTGTCTGCCGTGGAAGTGTAAATCAGGAACTGAAATGCAGGCTAGGCAGTACCACCGTTAATAACTCATGGATTACTAGTGTATTTTCCATCAGTAGACCTCATTGGGACAGCTGAGACTGTTACAAAAAACACAAAAAAAATTTCCCCCAGGAACTCCATGTGGTTTCCTGAGACAGGTACAGAGCTTCATATCCAATGAAAACAATTCTTTGTATTTCTTTCTAGGTAAGAGCTAGTGTTCTCATGGCTTTAAGGAGAAAACTTGTAGAAGTTAATTGCAGCCTTAAAATTTTTCACTATATCAAACATGGTATTTCAGTTATTCCCAAATTTCTTTGAAAAAAATTTTAACTGTCTTAATCATGTGGATTTTAGTTTTGACAGAGTGAGACGTTGCAGTATTTAATAGAAATTCAGGTTGATGTTTAAAAGGGCAAATTTCCTAGGCATCTGAGTAACAGTTGTAAAGTACTTCTCACTGTGGTAAATGTTCTGAGTGTGTATCCATAAGATGAACAAAAGCAAGTTTTTAAAATTATGCAATGGAAACACTAAATAGTGATGTGCAATTCAAATGGAAGAAGATTGTGGTAGCATGAGGTATCTGTTTCAAATAATGTGGTTTCATCTTGCATGGACTGCTGATGTCAGGTGGAGATTGTATCAGGTGGGAATTCTCAAACTCAATTGCTTTCCTTTTTGCATACTCCTTTTTGACTTATTTTAATTAACTGAGCTCACAGCCTGACTGCTTCATTTGAAATTCAAACCCATTCCTGTTATGATTTCTAACAGCTAAAATGTTGTTGATTTCAGCTTAAAAACATAAATAGGTGGTTGTAAGAAAGCTTTGGAATTATAGGTAAGGATGGAAGAAAAAAGTTGTTTACCACATTATGTGGGGGCATATTATAAGAAAGATGTAAATGCCAGAGAGAAAGTAAAAGTATGTTCCTAATTTGGTTTTGTAATACATAAATATTGATGGCCCATTTTGTCCTTTTATCTTCATGTATTGTATTTCTCATTTTCTTAGCATTTTCTCCTTTATTTGTGATCCATTTTTCTTTTTTATCTCTCCCTCTCCTCCAAGTTATAGGCTGTCCAGCTGAATCTCATTTCTGAATTTACCATATTTTGTTCACTTGGGGGTTTTTTTACTGATTGGACCATTTCAAAGCTGGAATGTCAGTTTATTTCACTTACAGAAATTACCCTGCCAAGCAGAGTGATGTGAGAGGAGAAAGAAATGGTAGCAACAGAGAGGAGGCACATTTACAAGATCAGTGGTGTAAGTGGGACAATGTACCGAGGCACATGGCACTGTCGGGGCACAGAAATCCGTGTGCAAGGGAAGTGAGAGAGCAAAGCACTGAACGCTGCCATCCTGACAGTGCCGGAACAGTTCTCACATTACAGATGAAAAGAAGCATGGTCAAGGCTTTTTGGAAAATAATGTAAAGGAAACGTAACTGGAAAAATACTTTGGAAAGCCATAACAGGATTGTGGTCCTTTTTTCTGTTAGTCTCAGTCTTTGCAGTCACGTTTCAGTGTCAAGTTGTCTTGGCCTGTACTTTCGTATGTGCTCCTGTAACGTTCAGGGTTTCATGAGGGTGAAAGACAGGCTTGTATTTTTTTATATAGATATATATGAAAATCTGCATTTTGTTTTGTTCTGGTAAAACCCCCCTATGTTTATAAATATAAGGCAATGCTATTAGAACTGTTCCTTGGGCCTTTTTAAAAGAATCATCTAGTAACTTGGAAAAGGCACTATTCATGGGTTGATAGCAGCTTCAATAGCTGCATTAGAGCTTGGCATGCACTGATATTGTAAATGTATTTAAATCATACAGGTGATGTGACATGCTCCTTTTATATATAGGACTTATGGTACAAGTGTGGTGTGTAAAATTACTTCTGGAAACAGTCGAGACAATTGTATAATATTACAAGCCTTCTGGTTTATCAACAGAAGTTCTTATTAAGGAGTCACCTTTGCTGCAGGCATGTGTAGACATAATCATCTGGCTTAAGAAGGGAAATCACAGCTCTGTAAACAGTGTAGGAATCACCTAAGAAAAAAAGAAAAATTCTGTGCAGGTGCAGTTTCTTCTGGATGAAGTCTTTTGTCACTACTGACTTTCAAGAGGGTAATAAAACTACAGAAACTAAATTATTATTTTACCTGTCATAAACTACTTCCAGAAGAGGAGAACCATCATACTAGCTGAGAGAGTGAATCCTAACTAGAAAGGTTGCTGCAGGTGCTTCTTGTTTCTGGGAAAGTGGAAGTTTGTGAAACTTGCAGTAATCTGATTTTTATTCTCTGAACACCATTTACACAAATGTTCTGATTGCCTTGGCAAAGAGTCTCTTTCAGACACATGTCCGTGACCTCACAGATGCTGTTAGTTGATTTCATTTGCACTGCCAAGGAACAAAATTCCAGGATTGTGATTTTCAAGCTTAGCATTTTACAAGGAGGGAAGTGCCCAGATAAGATTATGGTGACTCTAAAGGAGAGAGGCAAAGAATTTTTTTCCTCATTTACAACAGTTGGTCATTCTTTTGTTTAGCTCTTGGTGATACTAAGACTCGATCAGCAGATTGCCTTGAAATACATGGTGGTGCTGCTGGAATCTCTATAATACCTTGCTGCCTTTCTGTGATCTGCTGAAATCTCCCTTTGTTTAGTAATACATAAGATGACTGCCACACTTCACTTGCCTTCACATTGTTCTTTAGGCTTTGCCACGTGATAGTTCTCAGGAAAATTAGGACAGATTAATTAAAACTGGTGTCTGTGTGTGAAACTTCTGTGAAGGTCTTTTGCCTCAAAGGTAAAATAATTTTAATTTGCTGTACCTTAATCTACCTCTAAGGTTTTGGTACTCCTCAGTTTGAACAGCCATGTGGAGGTATAATGTACCTCAGTTTAGTAGCCCTGAGTGCATAATACTTGCAAATTAATTTAGATTTCAATATCTTACAGTATATTAAATAATATACTACCTATTTCTGTTTTATCACCAGGTGTATTGCTTCTTATTCTTGAATAAAATTGTCTTTGTTACCTTAATCATATTTAGAAATACGTTAAGATAATTTGTATTGAGATCATTTTGCCAAAGTTGAAGAACATTCAGAAATTTTAATTAGTAACAAGTGTTTTGAGTTGACTCATGCCTTTGTTAACTTTCCTACGGCGCTGATATAGAAAAATCCTAAAATTGATTATTCTGATTTGATATATGCAGTCTGGGTTAAGTAGCCTACAGTGACATTTTCTTAAATTTTGAGATGTCTTGAGCACCACACCAGTTGGTAGAATGTCTAGTGAAGGAGGCACTGATTTGGTGTGTATGTAAGTGTACTTGTTTTTTACACACTGACCTTACTTCAAGAAATGGCTGCATTATTTCAGTGCTATGAGAAAGTAGTTTGGGAGAGAGGCATGTTAATTGCAGCCAAAGTTTTTTATTTATAATGTCTCTATACATCTGGCCAAAGTAGTAAGGAAAATCCTTGAAGACTAACTAAAGAAAAATTCTTAGAAATGTTTTCTAGACTTTCAGCTTTCTGTATTGCAGGAAACATCAATCGGCAAACAGTTGAAACTTCCTTGTGTGAATGCTTCTGTTAGCTTCTGGACCCAAATTTATTGCTGGAGGTTTAGAAACTTGATGGTTTAATCTACAGAAATTCAGGTACTTGCAGAAGTTGATGGACTGACTTCTTCAATCTGGAAGAAATACTCCATACCAGGTTTATCATCCAGTGTGGGAAATGTTAAACCACAGGATTTTTAATATGGAATAAATCCCAACAACAACTTCAGTTAATACCTGCCTTACCATTATCTGGCAGGAATTTATAAAGATCTGGACCTCTCCACTTATGTTACAGGTGGCAGCCTCGGGAGCTCTGATTTTCCAGGGCATGAGAGAGCTTGGCACTACTGCTGGTTCCATATTTGAATGGATTCCTATGGACCGTTAGACTCAAATTCACCAGGTGCTCACCAAACCTCCCTTCGAACCTGTCACGAAGAGTTAAGTGTTCTCTAGTACCATCAAAGTCATCTTCTTTGGTATGGGAAGTGAAGTGAGATAAATGCACTGTCCATCAAAGAACCGTTCCTACATTTCTTGGATAAAATCATCTTGTGAACAAACTCCAGCTACCTAAAGATCAAATAAACTTTACATTGAATCTGGGATATCTAATTTCATTTCTGGGACATCAGAGAATAATTGCCTGTTACTTACTTAAGCAGGGTATTTTCCTTTTAGCTTAACAAATGCGCTGTCCTCCTTACTTCTGCCCCTTTTGACTGTGGTTACTAGGAAAGGTGCAGGCTGCTAAAACAGGTGTTTCAAGTGGAAATCAGTATAAGCAGCAAGAGAAAAGAAAACACAGACATCTCCCAAAATGCTTATGGCCCATTACTTCAGGGCTAGAGCTGAAAAATAAAGTTTGTATGAAAGAAATCTAAAACAGCTGAGCTAGTCGCATCTTCATTGCATTGTTAAACGGTCCGTTATGGAGACACGGGTCTCAGGGTGTTCTGTTTTTTCTTTTAGTCCTTTGTTTTTTGGATTCTTTTTTTATAGTATTTATTTAGTCTCTTCTAGTTGGTGCTAATTATTCATGCTTTTCTTTCATAATTCCTGTTTTCTGTACTGTTTCTCTTTGCTAATTCCTAGTAGTGTCTCCAGTTTGGTAGATGTGGCATGTGCATGAAAAAGGACCATTTTGTTCCTTGTCTGTAACTTGACCTGTATTACACATATCCATCAGTCTGGAATTTATCTCCCTTCTTTTTACAACTAATAAATCTTATTGCTCTTAACAGGTTTGGTTCTTTTGGCATGCCTCTGCCTTATTTCATGAGGAGGAGAGGAAAAAATATACAGAAACTACTTCTCTTTGATATGGTTGGGATTTATTCTAAAAATGCTTGGTATTGATGGATATGTAGTTTAACAAATGTCTAAAACATACTGATTTAATATTCAAAGAGTCTTTGTGTTGTTGCCTTTTCTTAAACAGTTAGATAGATTCAAAGAGCCTCCAGCATTTGGACCAATGTGTGACTTACTGTGGTCAGATCCTTCAGAAGATTTTGGAAATGAAAATTCACAAGAGCATTTCAGTCACAATACAGTCAGAGGATGCTCATACTTTTATAGGTGAGTGTATGCTGTGGTCTAGCTGGGTGTTTTAATACTGGCTCTTGCTGCATATTTTAAGAGAATTTCTTTTACTCATAATTGTTTTTATTTCACAGCTATCCAGCAGTTTGTGAATTTTTGCAAAATAATAATTTGTTGTCAATCATTAGAGCACATGAAGCACAAGATGCAGGGTAAGTACTTTGTGTCTTTCAAGGAATTATTCACTGTGAAATAAAAGTTGATTGCTTTTTTGCTCTAAGATGTAAAATAATCTGTTTGGTTTTGCAGTTATAGAATGTACAGGAAAAGTCAAACTACAGGGTTCCCATCATTAATAACAATTTTTTCAGCACCTAATTACCTGGATGTCTACAATAATAAAGGTAAGAATTTGTTAATAATTGTATGTAATAATAAAATTTGTCTAACTAGATAATCTAGTATCAACAACCTTTTACCAGATAAGAAATTAAAGGACAAGGAAAAATGTATTAATGAAAGTTGTATTATGAAGCAAAGCATGTGCTATAAATGGCATTCTCCTGTAAGAGCCCCTTGAAGCACAAGTGGGGGCAAACGTTTGCTTTGAGAAGGTTGTTGCTGTGTAGCACCTGTGAGTGTATCACTTGGTGTTTTCCAGGCAGGCAAAGTTTTCCAGGGTTGTGAATTTTCACTTCTCAGGTTGTCTTTAGTTGGTGAACTAAGCAAAGAAGGGAGCAAGGATTGATCAGAAGCCTGTGCAAGTAGTTTGTGTTGTGTATCATGGCACCTGAGAGTCTTAATTATGGTAATTCCCACAGTGGCCTGTGTGGGAAATCAAGGAAGAGCAAGTAGGCATCAAAATACTGATCACCATTGGAAATATTATTAAGGAGGTGTAAAATAAGGATTTCATTTCTGTCCGTCCTCTACTAAGATTAAGTTGAACAGGGGAAGCATGTTTAATAGTGTGGAGAACATCAAGATTACAGAGAAGAGCTTATTATTCATATTATTCATAGAAGAGAGCAAAATTCAATAACAGAAATTAAAAATAAAGCCTACTGAAATTCAAGTATAGTATAAAAAGTAAGGCATTTCAAGTATGTGATGAATGAATGATCTCCAAATCTTCAGTGTTCCTTTGAAACCAAGACCTTTTTTTGTATTAAATACATTGCATTTTCTTCCACCCACCTTCAAAGAATCATCCCTCAGCCCATTCCACTTCTGTAGGGTGAATAACTGTACAGGAAAAGATGAGCTGTTGTTACTTGCACTGACTGCAAAGTAAAGGGGAAGTAAAAATAGTTTCAACTGGCTATTTACATTTTTCGCTATCTCTATGGATACTGTGTTCATAGAATCCTTTTTCACATCATTCCCAGTGTAATGCCAGTGTAAGTATGGAAAAATGGAGTCAATGCTTATTTAGCTTTAGAATGCTTCTGGTTTTCTGTCTTACTTGTGCTTCCCCTTCTCCCTCATCTTCTGGTTTTACTCCAGGCTTATAATGTGGGAAGACACATATGAAGAATGAAACCTGACTCTACATGTATTGGATGTACCACTGTTCTGAGAGTTATGTTAAAGTGCCTTTTCAGGACTTTTAAAACTCTGTGAATTATAGACCTATACAGTACAGAACTATGTTATCATGTAAGAGTGCCTTGAACTGCAACATGTACAGTAAAAATCCAAAGTTCTGCATTAGAAACCTGTCCTGTAAATACTTGAAAGAAAGAGAGTATCTCTGTGATTATTTAGTCTGTAGTATAAATAGAGCTAAAACAAGCCTGTGACTTTACATTTTTGGTACTCACAAGTTTTAAACATTCTTTTCAAAATGTCTGATTTTTATTTTAGCTGCTGTATTAAAATATGAAAACAATGTGATGAATATTCGTCAGTTCAACTGTTCTCCTCATCCTTACTGGCTACCAAATTTTATGGATGTTTTCACATGGTCTTTGCCATTTGTTGGAGAAAAAGGTAAGAATGTCAACTAAGATCTCTCCTATTTCTCCCAGATTGATGTTGGGAAGATTTTTATATTTTTTAAATACATTTACCAATGAGAGATTAATTGCATTATTATTGTGTTGTTCTCTTCACCTGTTTCAGTCAAGGTAGTTAGAACTGCCTCTAGTATACCAGAGGTGTTAACAGAAATTAAAATTTCCATTGAGAGTGTATATCTGTATGTAAAATTTTTACTTTCCTGTATAGATTGACCTTCATTAAGGATAAGTTTTTCAGTTATAGTTTTTTCTTGTAAAAAAGATAATTTAGCACAGAGCCTGCTTTTTTTTTTTTTTTCCTTCCTCCCTCTAGAGTTGATAACTCTGAATCTAGGACACTGGGGCCCCAAGTAGTCCTCACTTGAAAAGCAATGAGGTTAGAGGCAATTTGGATCCCTTTAAAATCCTTCCATGAAGGAACTGTTCTTTTGATAAAAAGAGATCTGGAGAGCTTTTTAAATTTCTTTGAAAAGTATTCTTGCAGTTATATATTTGCAGTCATATAAACCAAGAATTCTAGATGTATCTTGTCTTTGGTAAACAGTTTATTGCAAATAATCTGGACGCTTTTTATTTTGGTTAACTCACTCAACAATTTTTTTGTACTAAAATGAAAGGACCTGACATTTGATTGGAGACTTTTGTTTATATCTCTCTTGCCTGATAATGCAGTAGATAATATTTTCAACAGGAAGGGGTGATACTGTGTATTTTGCTCTTGCTGTGATGCTGGCAATGACATCCAGCAACTTATTTAACAGTACCTGAGTGTCTCACTGACCTGCTGTCAGACTGCTGGAGTCATGGCTGGAGTGTGCCTTGCCTTTGGACAGACACAGGCGTCCTCTTTTGATGAAGGATTCAGTGTCAGTACTGTCTGGTCTGCACTGAACAGATCAAACACAGTAATTTGGTTGGGTTTGTTTGTTAATTTCATTACAGCAGAGAGTAACTCTTTCCCAAGAATGAAGAATATCACCATAGCAGATAACATGAATTAGTAATGAATAAATGTAGGCAGCAATTTATGGGGTTTTTAACCACTTGGCTGTACTTCTGGATGGGTTTCTGAATACTCCATGTGAAGGAAAAGTTTGAATGTTTTAAGAAAGAGTCTGATATACATGGCAAGGATTGAGTGGCAGAATAAGTTCATTCCTGGAGAAAGAAAATACACAAACTTGTCTCAAAAAGCTTGTATCCACCATGTTGACATTTTTAAGGGGAGTTTGGAAAGACATGTCGTTTGCACCACATTTGTATTCTAATATTTTTCTGGTTGAGTGCTTCTGCTACATGCCTGCAGGTTCCAGGAATGGAATAGTTTTCTCAATTTAAGCCTGAATTGGAGAAGTCAAAATTTCTCATATTTAACTAAAGTTTGCATATAAACTATTTCAAATACTCATCCTATTGTAAAACTACTAATATTCAAGAGTACTCTTATCTGAAAGAACTTGTAAGGAGAGGAAGCTCTGCTGTGTTCTTTGATTGTAAGATTGTGTAATTTTTACCTGCTTTTTTTTCTGAACTTTTTAAATTCTGTGACAGTGCATATTGAGGAAGACACTGTTTTTGAAATTGTGTTACTGAGCAATGGTAACTTGCTATATCTTGTATACATGGAAATATTTTAAATTCTACACAGAATGAATTAAGGTTTATTTTTTCCTATACAGTAACAGAAATGTTGGTGAATGTTTTGAGCATTTGCTCTGATGATGAACTGATGACGGAGGGAGAAGATCAATTTGACGGTAGGGGTTATTACTTTAAGATATATAAATCTTCTTAATGGTAATAACTTGTGAACAGTAGTTAACTTGAACTGATGTAATATTGCCTGGAGCTTGAAGAAAATTGCCTTCAAATTTTTCTTTAGATAATGATGCTTTGGGGGACCAGAGGAGAGAATTGTGTTTGTGATCAAGAAGCAGTAATGGCACCCTTTGCAAATACTCCTATCTGATATCTATTTAAAACAAACTTTTTGTGGAAAATTCCCAGGCTTTCTTGGCACTTAAAATTTGAAACATACTTTGCTAATATTTAGAATAAATATATTATAAGACACTAAATTTCTTGATGATTGCTCTTCCATAAAGAGTTGATGTAAGTGAAGGATATGATGTTTTTTTATGCCAAAGTACTGTACACAAAATATGAAATGCAAATTTGTCTTAGTGCTTGAGTTTAAAGCAGACAAATTAAAGGACAACTTATATATGACTTTGTTGCATAGAAGTTAAAGGACAACTCGAATATGTACATTACATAATGTGTATTCATGTAATGAATTATAGCATCTTTCTGTCTCTTAAACTGTGATGCAGTAGATTAAGGAGTTGTTTTTAGAAGGATGATTAAGAAGCAAAGTAAACAGGAAGACCTAGTGGGTAACATGCTTTGTGTTGTTGGTTTAGTAGTGCTTAATATCACACCTAAAAGTGTCCCTGACTTGCTTCATTTATCCAATAACAGAACTGATTTTGTGAATGTTTTATTGATGTGGGAGGACAAAGGGAAGTTTCAGCAACTTTTGAGGAACGTTAAAGGATCATTTATAAAGATATTAGAGACACGACCCCATTTGTAATGTTTGATAACTCCCGTGTTCAGATTTGATAGCAGAGTGGTGTAGGGCTGAGCAGCTCTGTGTTGTACCTTGGAAGCCTTTGGTTCCGAGCCACTTGAACTTTGCTGCCATTTACATTGTTGCCAGAAACGTGAAAACTTAGAAAAAGTCTCAAATGTGATCCTGCAAACAGTCAATTTCTGGTGTTTATTCAAGGAATCCTGCCAAACTGAACATAAGCAAAAATTATACTAAGCATTTGTAGAGCAAGTATAGGTGATATTCTGAGACAGCATTTGCGTTTGCAAGGATAGTTGGTCATCAATTGATTGCATATGCCCTGTCTGTAGGACAACAGTTGCAGCTCCTGATTTGAATTATTTTATTCTTCTGTCTCCTTTAACAATTTCTTTGCTTGATGCATCTCTTATGCCACCTAGGTACTGTCTACGCTTTATCTTTCTATGTGAATGGATTTTTTTTTAACTGTTGACTTTCAAGTTTCCATTTGTTACCATCAAATCTTAAAATATATACAACAACTCCACTTCTTGTTTGATGCAGTTTTAAGTGTTGCAGTTTTTCATTTTTTTTCCACATTTTTTCTCCATTCCTTCTTTATTACCACTGCCAAGTTAAATATCTTAATTTTTTTTGTCTCACTCACCTTTTTCTCCATCATTCACTTCCTTTTTTTCTGGACTCTCCATCTGAAGAGCGACTCATATATGGCAATAAAAAAGGTACAGACCAGACAGAGTAGGAATGTTTTGAAATATGACTTCACAGAACCTGACAGTATAAGTATTAATGAGAAAATACCTTTCTGCTCAGAGAGATATGTAGTATTTTATGATTATTACCCCTTTTAATGGAAGACTTTTTACCCTTTTTAAAGACTTGTGTATTTTGTTATCAGAAGTCATATTCCAAGACATCTGTCTTTCTGTGCATGAATTTTTTTCCTCCTTTCTTCCATTCCTTTTTTTTTGTAGAACTTCATTCTTTTACCTGTTTCTAAACTTTTATCTTTGGTCCTGCATGTGTAGGGAGCTTTCAGTTGTCTGTCTTGCTCTTTAATACTTTCCTTATGAGCTGTTCTTTTAAGGTTGTGCATGGAATGTGTTTATACAATGTTCCAAAAAACTATTGTGTGTAGTACTTTCAGTTTCCTTAACTGAGATATCAAAAAGGTACTTTTTGATTGTGTGCTGTTTTGAAAATACAAAATGTAAAAAGAAGCAGACTAACTTAAATTCATGGTCTATCACCTGTTTTTCAGAAATCCCCGGGTAGGTAGTTTTGTACAGCGAAATTCTTCTGACCATTACTTCCCTAATAATGAATTTGGTCTCTGTATAAATTTATCAGTTCCAGAGAATATTTGTAATACTTGGGAAAGCATTAGATTATAGACAGGTTTCCAAAGGTTATGTGAGTTCCTTGGGGCATAATAGTATCCGTGTCTCAGAATTTGTTTCTTGTGCAGGCATTGGGGAATGGGGGAGTTCTTTGTCATATCTCCTCTAACCCCAGGTGTAATCAAGACACTCCGCACACAGGTGTGGTCTTACTGCCTTCTCTGAAGGAACCAGGATTGTGGCCACATTGGTGCAGTGCTGCAGCCTGGCCTTGAGCCTTGGTCGTGGCACTCCTGGAGAGCTGGGGCAATGAGAGATCGTGTTAAAAAACCAGCACAAAACCAAAGACCAAACAAGGTCCCTTTTAAGGCACAGGGACCTTCCAGTTAGATGCAGGCACTACCACTGCCTGAAATCTTTCCAGCCTGTGTGTTACAGCTCTGCATCAGTGAGGCCTGTAAAGAGGTGTAGGTAGGAGCAAAACTGAGGAACTTGCAGGGAAAGATTGATGGGTCCTCATTAGCCCCGACCCCTTCAAAATCTGAGAGTCCCCTTTTCATTCCAGATTCTCAAGCTGCTACTCAGTAGTGTTCAAAAAGAGAAAGTAAAACCTTCTAGAAGTTTTAAGAATTAAAATTTCAAGGAAATTGTTTTCAGTAAAAGTTGTAAATTTCAGCTTATTCTACTCAAAGTTTTTCCTGAGCCACCTGTTTTGTCATTTTTTTTGTTTGATGTTTGCAGTTGGTTAAAGTTGTAACTTTGTGTATAAAAAAACCTTTACTCAGTAGTCCCTGGCTTTTTCATTTTGTTTAAATGGAATGGCAGATATTTGTCATACCCTGAGATTCCTCCATTGTGGTCATACAAAGGTTGTCTCTTGGTCCCCTTTTTAATTTGTCACTACTACACGTTTTGCATCTTGTGTGGTTTTGTTGTTGTTTGACTTTATATGCTTTATCTTTTGTAATTTATTTGGTTTGGTGTTTGGGCTGGGCAGTCTGCCCACCCTTGAGGACAGAGGGCCTTGTGTTGTTGCAGCAGCGCTGTGAGAAGTGTGACTGTTGTGCTGGAGTGTGCGACCCCTCGCAGGCAAGCTCCACACTAGTGAGCAGGGATGGAAAAAATCTTCTTCCACAGCTCCCTTTTTGGAATGCAAGGAGATGTGCAGCTCTATCCTGCCCACTGCTGTGATCCTCTTTTCTACATTCCTGCAAATTAGTTTGCCACTTTTTATTGAGTACCTTTCTCCCAGGACTGAACAACACTGATAGATGGAAGATCTGGAATACTAACAGAGCGCCTGAGTTTGTTCTCTTTTGGTCCACTGTGGCTGAATTCACAGCAGGACTGAGTTACTCTTATCTTGGTGTGATTAATACTCTCCTTCCCCAATGGCTAAGGAGAAGGAAGGATTTTGCTTTGGATATCTCCTCATCTGCCTTTAGTGTTTTAGTGGAATTGAGGAGTTGGCAAAGGGAAAGGAAGGTCGGATGGGAGGGATGACCCTGAGATCAGCTCATTTTGTCAGAGCCTGGTGCTGATAATGCCAGGGTTGTGGGTTTGATCCCTGTATGGGCCATTCATGGAACAGCTGGACTCAGGGACCCTTGTGGGTCCCTTCCAACTCAGAATATTCTGTGATTCTGTGACTTTTATACATTGAAACAAAACAGCAACACTTCAGTGTTGCAGAAAGGAGCTTCTGTTTTCATGTCAAGGCAAGCAAAGGTGACTCCTTCTAATTGCAAGCCTCCTTTCAGAGTTTTGTCTTAGATTTTGTCTGTCACAACTGGTATCACTCTGCCCTGTGGAATATGCAGTATTTATTACAGATCTTTGGTATTTCTGATTTCTGCAAATGATGCAAACCTAAGTTGATGTGGAACATAGACGTAGATGATAAGGGAGGTACCACTGCAATTCTTCTCCATTTTATTTCCTTTTTTTTTCTGGAGGAGGGAGTTGTGTTTTGGCAGTTGACATAAAAACAAGGAAACAACTGTTTTCTCCCAGACAGCTCTGTAACAATTAGAAAATCTTTGTTTCTTGTGGCTTTAATATCTCTTTGGCTTCTATTGGGCTGCATGCCTACATCTTGATATATACAGATGTCAGTACTAAGAATTTAAAATGTAAAATTTAGGCAAATGAATTACAGTAGTTACTACAGTGCAGTGATGGTAATTTCAATGCTTACTTTAGGATATCACTACTTTAGCTTTAGGATATCACTGTGAACATCCTGAACTTTGCTCTGTGTGTTCCGTGGACACAGAGCTGATGGTGGGTTTGATGGTATTCTGAAGCCATAATCTAATAACTTTTGCCCTGAAGTGTTTGGGTACTGACCTCTTGTGAAGAGTACTGAACTTAAACAGTTGTACTGAGTTTGATGCACTTTAAAATGCTGCTCCTGTAATACTCAAGAGCTTGAGACTCTTTCTCATTCCATTGAAAGTAGGTACAGCTGCCGCACGGAAAGAAATTATCAGGAACAAAATTCGTGCGATTGGCAAGATGGCGAGAGTCTTCTCTGTTCTCAGGTACTCGCGTGACTTCTGCGTTCCTAAACCCTGTTACGTGTGTTAGGAAAACATCTCTTCTTCAGGATAAAGGATGCCAAACATTTTTCAGGGAGATCACTGTGCATCAGGATGTTGTTTCGGCATATTGGTGCACCCCATTGATGTTGGTATTTTTGGCTAAAGAATAGTTTTGAGTTATTTTTGAGACATGTTTCAAAAAATTAGAGAACATGATCTTTAGTTGGCACATAGTTTACACGTTGTGCAGATGCTGTGAGTTATGGAAAAACAATACCAAAATAGAGAGATTGAAATCAAAGTTGTAATGGAGGAGGTCAGGACTGGCTCTGAAGATTTCTGGCATACCAGAAAGTTGAGGACTAGAGTGTTTTTGTTTCAGGTTTTTGTTTGTTTTCAGCTAGTTAAAAAATACTATATTCTTGTACTTCTTTAAAATCTAGAGATTTCATTATCATATTTACCCAAAATGTATAATTTTTCCACAGACTGTAATTGCTCAAATAGGGATGCTTTTTTAAATACTTATTTCCTGAGGTAGAGACATTTTAAACAAAATTCAGGATTGTTTTATGGTACTGAGATACGTTCAGTACCTCGAGGCTTTTGGTGCTTATTTCAAAGCTAATGAACCTGTATGTGAGTAATTGCTCAGCATTTGGTTCAGAAATAGTCAGCATTTATAACTCCTAGACAGAGGAAAGACTGGAATGGAATAGAATTATTTTCCCCTTTTTAGTTGTTTGAATTTATATTCAGTTTTGACATGGCTAAAGCACAGCAAACGTAGGCTCGCTCTCTCCCCATTCTTGCACAGATATTGATGGATTTGTTATTGTTTTTTTCTCCCACCAGGGAGGAGAGTGAAAGTGTGCTGACACTCAAGGGTTTGACTCCCACTGGAATGTTACCTAGTGGAGTGTTGGCTGGAGGACGACAGACCCTGCAAAGTGGTAATGATGTTATGCAACTTGCTGTGCCTCAGATGGACTGGGGCACATCTCACTCTTTTGCTAACACCACACATAATGCATGCAGGGAATTTCTTATGCTTTTCAGTTCTTGTCTTAGCGGCTGATTCGAGCATAGTGTTATGTGTTAATCAGGCAATGTGAAATGGATACTTGACCAGGGTATAAAACTAAAAGCAAATTAGTTCAGCAGTGTCAGGCTACATTTTTCAGACTCTGAGCTTCCTTATTTTCCAATTTTCAGGTAGGATGACCTTATAGATCTGGTATTGAGGCATTTGATCATTACAGATACGAAAATGGCAGTGTAATTTTGCATCGTTACTTGTTTGCTCTCCATTAAAATGGATTTATTAAAGTATTTTCATTGACAATGTCAAATACTTGTTGATATTAACAAACAGCTATAGGCTGCATAGTTCCATATTACACTGCATTGACAGATTGGAATGTGCTATGTTTTGTACCCTGGTAATTAATGCCAAAGTTTGTTCTCTATGTTGTTTGTCAAATGTTCTATGTATAATTGACCTCCCTGAATTGTCCTTGTAACATGCTGTTTCCTTCCTCTGCAGATGTAGCTGCTTTCTTAGATCTGTCTGTCTCTCTCTAGGTATAGATGTATGTCTGTATAAGTGTTAAAATTAAACCACTATCCCAGACACTTGTCTGTCTCTTGATGTAGAAGCAATGTTGTAGCACCTTGTTTTTGAGGTTTGCTGCATTTGCTGCTGCACATTGTCTGTGCATTTGAAACAATAATGTACTTGAAAAATATTCAGCCATTGTTATAAAAACAGTTGAGAATAAAGGGATTGAATTTAAAACTTGTAAATAAATCAAAATAAAAGGGTGTTATTAAGTGTGCATATATTTTTTTGCATGAAAATAAAAAGAACTCTATACAAAATACACCTGTAATCTGGCTCATTGAATATTTTGTAAAAGGTTTTTATTCTTTTTTTAGTTTGTTGAATCATTGGATCATTTAACTAGGCATAGGGAGAATGCTATGAAATTGTACCAAGTGTATTAAAAGAATGAAGTCCAGGTTTCTGTTCACGGTGGTGGATAACTGCAAAATACCAGTCTGAAACTGGACTTCATGTCAGCAGCACTCTGAACATCAATTATTCAAAGATTTTTTTATTGGCCATCTTCAGGCTCTACTAGAAAGTATAAAACTGTTGTATGGGACTGCTGAATTTTACAACTATTGATAGATTGTGATGTATGAATACCACTTTTTACACAATCTATTTTCCAAGAGTAGCTGCTTTTCTCATGTGGTGATTTAAACTGTTTACTTGAATTTTTAAAATATTCTATGTAGTTTTTTTAACTTTCACTACATTTTCTATTAAACTATCAAAGCTGTTTTTAATAGCTTTGAAACACAAATGTCACATTCTAAATCATTTTTCAGTGGACATATAATGTCTACAAGTAAGTTTATATGTCCAGTGTATGTATGTGATTGTTTTGTGAATGTCTATAACAACAAATGGTGTATGTTTCTTAATCCATTCAACTATTCCAAAAGCATATGTTCTAGCTTTAATTTTCACTGTTTAATAAGATACTTTATTATGCTTAAAAAATGAGTCTGCATTCCTCTCACTCATTTAACAGATTTTTATCCATTCTGCATTACAAATATCAGAGAGGATCAAACTGACTAGAAAATTTTTTTCACAGAAAATGTAGGACTTTGTGCCATTACTGAAAATCTGAGACATTTGGAAAGTATGCAAAATGCCTTCTGAATTTTTGTGGGTGTGGTTTTTCATGACTAGAACTTTTGATGGCAATATTCCTTGATGCACTACATTAATATACCTCATTTGTTTTAATCATGTTGATTGTTCAATATAAATCATGCCAACTGTTAGTTCTTCTTAAACTGAAGTAACTGCTTTTGACTGATAAGCATGTTACTGTTTCAGTCTTAAAAAAGGAATTTTCAAATTATAATGCTCAGTTGCAAAGCTAGACCTAAACCAAAAAGAAAATAAAACTTCACTAATTGATACTTTTCTAAACTATCATAACATCAGAGAAGTTACATTGGCAAAAATATGGTCACTGATACTACAGTAGGATTTCTTACTGCAAATATTTAATTACTCTTTGAGGTATCCTGTACTCTGTTGATCAATATACTATCAATAATTTAAACTAGTCTAGATTTGTGAAAATAATAGAACATAATATTAATTGAAATAATTTTTTTGTTTGTTCTCTTGTTTCCTTAAAAATACACACAGAACTGACCAGCATGCCATGGGTTTTCCTGGTTTCAGTCTTACAAATGCTCATTTTTCAATGGCATATTGAGAAAAGGTCTGGTTATGCTGGTTACTGTTAAATGCATAAGCAGCTTTGAAAGTTAGAAGCAATTGGAGTGCAGATCTACATTTCTCTGGAGAGCTGGGCTGAACATTTTTTATCAGGGCAAATAGATCCACACGTGTGTGTACAGAAGTCACCAAGGCAGTGCATGTGCAATTTCTGCATATATGCCTGTTATATTGTAGTGTCAGTAGCATGTTCTGTCCTGGATCTCAGTGGGTGCCACTGCTGAGGATGTTCAGCCCAGCCGTGTGTGGAGCCGCCGGCCCTGCCGGGGATGGGCCGGGTGGCTCAGGGAGCGCCCCCAGTGCGGCCCCTGCGCGGGCAGAGCCGGCACGGACCCCGCTGCAAACAGGGCAGCCTGGGGGGAACCAGCTGGGAGCTGCAGGGAAGGGTCAGACACAGAAAGGCAGTTAAAAAAGACAACTCTGGGGAAAAATGCAAGCCTGCATCCTATATAAGAATGTATGAATTTTTTTGTTTTTCATAAATATATGGATATATTTTTGAAAAACGAATCCTAGGTCACTTTTAGAAAGGTTTTAGGATAAAATCAGACTTTAGGAAATCATGGCCTTTATATGTTTCTATAATTTTTTCAGCATAGATTTATTTTTTTTATTGTTTACGTTGCTTGCATTATAGCAGCTGAAATATTCAAGACCACATTTAAGGAGTTATTTATAGTAATATTTACTAGTGGCTTATTCTGTGAACAGAATTCAATAAAATAATTTTCCAAATTGAGTCACCAACTTTTAAAAAATGACAAAACGCTAAAACTTCATTCTGCAACATACTAAACACAAGCCTAAATTACAAATTGTAAATACTTCCAGGGAAATCAGTTGAACTACCCAAATACTTATCTTTCATTTCTGCTCCTGCTATTAGTGAGGGAGCAGCAACATAGTTTTTTGGTTTAATGTTGAAAATTGGGAAGGATTTTCTATTGGATTCATCAAAATTATTTTCCAAATTGAGTCTTTAATTGAGTGCCTGTATTTTCCAGTCAGTTTGTTCTTTTATGTCAAGTTGAAAATTCTCTTTTTCTCAATTGTGATGTATATTCCAAGGTCTTTTTGGAATAGTAGTACTACAAATAGTGTGAACTAGGAGTAAATTTTGAAATTTGTATTTATGATCAAGCTATATAATTTGCAGAGATAAATCAGTATTCGTGATCTTTTCAGGAAAAGATTGAAACCAAAGACTTCACAGGTAACAGGAAATGGTGGAAAGAGGTGGTTTTTTTGCATAGTTTTGTATTTGTATGGCAAATTGATTATAGTATGAAAGTATGTATTTGGTGAGTTTCTAAAACAATTCTTAAATTTATTTTTACAAACTGAGAAAGTTTCTTCCCCTTAATGTAACCATAAACAACCATCTAGTCAAGTGGCTTTTTTAACTCTGGATTTGCCCTTCTCCTGTAGATTTAAGTACAGGAGTTTTTGGGGTTTTTTTCCCAAGGAAAGTGCAGTACGTGAAAGTCGAAATGCTGCATTACCCTTAAATATTCCATATTATTTTAGTACCACTTAATGCAAGTATCCATCTTTTTTCTTGGACTATTTCAGCAGAACTTACAGTCTTATGCAACAGTGAGCTTAAAGCAGAGTGTGGGCAATTCGTACATAACAGCATCACGTAGGAGTAGTGTAGGTGACTGGAATGTTGTGTCTGCTTTTTTGTTGTACAGGAAATGAGAAGTAATAAACTTAATTCCTTTAAAAGAATTCTATTCTGATCTAATGCCATATTTGCTTATATAGCTTTTTCCCCCAGCATTTGCTTGAATACTCTGTTATGACTTTTGTTATTAACTGTGTGTATCAAGCACCACACAAGTAGGTTTACCACTATGTTTGCTATTTTTTGTTAGTGTTTTTGAAATTGTGGTATTAGAGGCATGGCAAATAGTATGGGGGAGGTAAAAAGTTGTCACCATTATTGAAAATTAGCTACAGTTCAGGTTGCAGTAATAGCAACCTTACCTTTAAGCTTTGACTTCTAGAGCTAAAACTATAGGGAAAGATCTCACACACAAGAAATTACTGCAGATGTCAGGGGCAAATACTTGCAAAGCACCTGATAAGCTGAATTTTTTTCATATTCACATTAATTCACCTACCAAGACTATGTTAAATCCAGACCTCTTCCTGCTGTAGACGTTGTTGTTGATTCAACTAAACAATTTACAAGACTTTGTAAATATTACTTGCTAGGTTTGTCTTTTATGGCTTAAATTTCACAGTTCAGTTCTCAAAGATGCCCATTTTTGCTTAAAATACGGTGAGAAATTGAAGTACTAGTTAAACTTTAGGGAGCTAAAGAGAAAAATAACTTCTTACTATTAGAATGCTGCTAGTGTTATTTTTATAGTGTCAGCCCTGGTAATTTAATGAAGCTCACTAATGCACTTAATCTTCAGAAATAGGCTCAAACAGACTTCAAATATCTTTTTAAACCATATCACAACTTTAACATCAGCTGAAATTTTCTGTTGCTGTCTTGAAAAAAAAAAAACCAAAAACCACAAGCTAAACTTACAGAAATGTGCAGTTAATAATGACAGTTAATTAGTGTTACTGTGACAGACTTTTAGTTGATAAACTATACTAGTTAAAATTTAGGAGAAGTTTCACTTAAAAACAACCCCCCAAACCCTTAATTGTCATTTTAACTAATTGTGATCTAATCTGGCGTAGCATACGTGATTAAATTGATCATTGCCTTTTCTGCTGTGCGATATTACACTCTTCATCTTTCTCATTCATTTTGCATGCATCTGCTCACTTCTGTACAGCCACTGTAGAGGCAATTGAGGCTGAAAAAGGTATGATCAGAGTCTTTGCCCTTGGCAGAGATCTGTGGTGTCTGGGAGGGAATTCAAAAGTACTCTGTGTGGGTGTGTTTTATTTTCAACTTGCACAAGCAGAGATGAATCAACTGTATTGATTCATCCCTTTTACATGTAACATTCATTTCCAGCTTTAGGATGATGATTATTTTTAATATTTTAGGGAAATTCTTGGGGTTTTTTGATCTCTTTTTGTTGTTTTGGTTGTTTTTCTTTACAAAATATGCAGTAGGTTTTTGTATGATAGCATGTTGTGATACGTGGTGTTGTCTTGAAGTCCTTAAAAATGGTAGTGTTTAGTGGTTTTTTTCTGCATTCAATTGCAAGGTTTTGGTTGATTGTGGGGAGGGGATGTATATGTGCAAGGAGGGTTGTTTATGCATGCCTTTTCTCATAAAATCTATGTAATGGCTTTGAACGTATTTTTTTAAACTTTCAGTGACACCTCTGATAGTGCAAAATGTGTAAATGGTTTTTTCTCTAGATTTTGAATATAATTTGTTGATCAAATTTAGTATACATTGCAGACTGCCAGTACGAGACATTAAATTCTATTAATTATCGGTGCTTCTGTGCTAAATAAGTTATATCTATGTTATATATGTCCTCTGTAAGTGGTATTGAGCAAAATGCCATCAAATTATTTGGTGTTCAGGGTATTCAACTTCAGATTGTATCTGAGAGACTTTAGTTTCCTCTTGCTCAGTATTCAATGAAGTGAATGACAAGCAGCATAGTAGTTGAGAGAGCTGCCTTTGGGGTTTTTCAGATTTAGTTGTGAAGCACCTTTAATGACTGTATTCTTTGTTTTTTTAATTAAGGAAGTCAAATCTCCAAAAATATAAACAAGTGCCATATTCTGTTCTCACACACACCTGCAAGAGGTCCTGTTGTTGTGAGTGGAAAGCTGTATTTAAATCTCCAAAGAATTATTTCATCCCAAAGACTTCTGTCTTTTTATGTGGTCAGCCATTTTCAGATGTAAATTCAACTACAGACCTCATTCATTAAAATAATCAGTAGCAAAATAATACCTATTTTCTATACTTATTTTAAATACATTTGTATTTAAATGATACCATTGTTGAACCACAGTGCTAACTTGGTGATTGTGGTTGTGTCCATTTCCATCATCCACATGATTAGCACAGAGTGTGACCCACATCCTGCAGTTTTGCCTGCATGAAAACTGCAGGATCAGGCCATGGGTGCGTGTGCAGGATGAAAATCTGCTCCTACTTTTGTAACCCTTTGCTGCTTTGCCTCCACTGCACTTGCTGTGCTGCTTAGGCCTTACTGCCATTGCCCCAAGGGCAGGGGGATGTCAGGGAAAGCCCGAGGTGCTGGGCAGCAAAAGCAGTGGGCACTGAGAGCTGGTCCCAGCAGGGACACCCCCAGGCAATCAAGTGGGCGTAAACCCCTTGATTCCTACCTGCAGAATATTTGCCATACTTTGTTCTTTTTGTAGCCAACTGAAATCATGATTGAAGTGAACATTTCAGGAAAGCAGGTTAGAGAAGCTTTTAGTAATACAGTTGCTGCAGAGCCATAAGTTTCTCTGGCTTATTTCTTACCCGTTTTTAAACATCATTTGTTAGAAAAAGTATATGCTTTCAACTTATTTTTCCATTACTGACATATCAAATTTGCATTTTGTTAAGCAATACGAGGATTCTCTCCGCAACATAAAATCTGCAGTTTTGAAGAAGCAAAAGGTTTGGATAGGATCAATGAGAGAATGCCACCAAGAAAAGATGCTCTTCAGCAAGATGGTATTAATACTATAAACACAACAAATGCCAATGGAAACAATGGAACTGGCAACAACAATGCACAGTGACCACGTCAGCTTCTGGTTTACTCACTCATGTCTTGCCTGAGAATTCCTAGATTACTGCTTTTTGATGTGACAACAAATGAAATGGGGGATCACTTGAAGTGACTACTTAATACGAGGTGGAAAACCATCTGACTTGATCCCACTGAAGAGAGACCATCCTGCTTTTGAGACAACAGCCCCTCTTGGGCGGTGCCCCAGCCGCGGAGCCGTGTACAGCAATGCCCATCCCCGGCTGCCGCAGCTGCAGGAGAGAGCGGGGCAAGAATCGGGCTGTTCTCACTAAAGCACACCTAGACTAGCATCTTATGCTTTTGTTGTCAACACTTTTAAGTTTACAAATGGGATTTTTCTTTCAGTAGAGGTAGTTTGTTTGTTTGTTTGTTTGTTTTTTTAAATCAGACTTTCAAATACAACCCTAAGAGCTAACTATTTATTAATGGACATCAGTTTCATTAAATGTCTTTAAAATGATAGATTAGAATGGTCTTAAAATATCTGAGGCTGCAAAAACTGTATTTTAAATAGAAAAAATGCCAAAAAAAATCTCAGTTGGTCATTCTGTAAAATGCTGACCTCAGGTTTACTCCTTAGATGTTGCTAATTCTATATTGTATTCACTGTATTTTTAGTTACAGCTTATCAGAAGATTTCTATGTAGGAATGTTTATTACTTGAACACAGATTGAAAAAAAAATTTAATTTAGAAACTTTTTTGCCCAGCTTTTTCAAGACTCTTCCCCACCTTGAATTTAAAAAAAAATTATATATACTAATTTTAAAAGTAAAAAAAAATATGGAATTGTTAATTTTAAGGTACTTTTAATTGAACTTTGTACATTGTTTAAGTAAATTTTGATTCATATCAAGTCTGTAAAGCTTGGCATTGTATTTTGTGTATGCATGTTTTCATTTTGCAAATATTTAATATATAGACCTATGATGTACATCTATAGGTTACCTAGATGTTATGGGTACTTTTAGTTTATTGTGAGTATTACGGTTGCATAAATAGCTAATAATCACTGGGCTGAGTAGCTGCAAGCTTTTTATTATTTTTAAATCTGTAAAGGAAACTGAAACTGTATCGGACATACTTTTTGTTAAAGCAAAGCAGCGCGTAAGCAATTGCTTCTGTTCAACTGCTAAGGCATTAGTGAAAGTGTAAACTTGAGACTGCATGTACTTTGGTATCTACAGGACTGCTTGGTTAAAATAAAAATTGAAGCCCTGTGCTGATTTGTTCACAAATAATGAACTGTACTGATTGCCAGTGTACTTTGTTATATATTTTGACATTTGCTACATGTTCTCATCCCCTGGAACACGACTTGAAACTTATGTCACTAGACTTCATCTCCCTTTTTTTTTTTTTCTTGGTTTACCATAAAGTTCAATCTGTACATACCCCTAAGTTGGAAATTTTATGCATGTTCTGAACTATTCAAGTATTTTATAAACAGTAGCACACAATAAATTTTGTGCATGGGCTGCGGCTCCTATCATTGTGTAGTGGTTTTATTTGGCACATACAGGTCTAATCTGACCTTAAAAATTCTTTAGATGTAGTCTTAAATATTTATTTGAAAAAATAGCATAAAAAGTCAGATTTAGCTTGCAGACTAGTTGAATGTAAACATTATTTAATTTAAACTGTATTCTTTCTTTTTTTTTGCTTTGAGTTCTCTCTCATAGATATATTGTGTCTGCTAAACCAGACATTGACTGTTGGTTTGTACAGGCTTGTCAGAGCAGGGTTAGTTGATTCTGGAAAGGCTCTTCAGCGTAGCTGCATTTCATGTGTTGGTTTGAACTAAACATTTAAGTCTACTGAAGTTGCTGGGGCAGCTTTTTGGGCAGAGGGGAGAAGTGTTTGTTTTGACAGTCTACAGATACATGAATTAGTATTTTTCATATATTCTCTTTTGAAAAAGAATGAGCTGCTGAACAGGATGAGAATTAAGATAAAAGGTAAAAATAAGTGACACACTTGTTAAGGGAGTTTTAATGTTTGCTTTTACTTTATTGCAGATGCATTCTAATTGGAAACTCTTCTCAGAGTTCGAGTGCAGAAGATCAAGTTAAAAATGGTAAGTTCTTGGCTATTTTTTATGGAGCCCTTCCATGTCTGTAAAGCTGTACAGTCTGCATATGATGTTGTATTAGGGTAGAACAAAAACCTGCTAAGTTCGACTGAAAGTTTACATGATGAACATGATGACAGTATCTTTCTCCTTCTAAGCACTAGTGGAAAATGTCTCAACCTCACAAGACATGATTTGTCATTTGATACTCAGATCTTGGTTGTGATGAGTATTCTGACTGGCTGGAGTTGTGTATGTGAAGAAAACAGAGATACAATCTTTGACTGGAAAGAGCTCATTGTAATTGGAGGGAACTGGTTCTGATGCTTGTGTGGCAGGTCGTGCCCAGCTGCAATGATGTTCACTTCCTTGAGGATTCCCTTGCAGTATCCTTTGTTTGTAGTAGTTTTTGCCAGATACAAAGGCAGATCTGCAGTAAAGGCAAATTTATTCGGCAGTTGTTGGCCTGAGTTCTCATGCTGTGTGTCTCCTGTCACCCTTTAGGCAAGTAGTCAGGTAACAGTGCTGTGTCTGTGAGTGTTGTTTGGAAAGCAGGCACTCATTTTTTGCTACTGTGTTTCTGAAAGGTGGAGTCTGGAGCTGTCTCTAATTCTTGTATTGTTTGGGAGAAGAAATTATATCCTTCCTCCCAGAAAACTGTAAGTAGCTTGCACTGCTTGTTTTATGCCTTCAGCATTTTGAGGAGGAGACAAAAAAAAAAAAAAGTCATCATCTTTGTGTCCTTAGTCTGTTCTTGGGTAGGGAGCAGAGAAGACTCAGAAGTAACTTTGACAGCCAAGGGACAGAGGAAGCAAAAGCTGTGAGAGGCATGGCTGGTTCCTGGATTGAGCTGGAGGGGTCAGTGCCTCCCTGTCCTGCCCAGGGCTCAGGAGGCACCGTGGGGGCCCTTCTGCCACTGTCTGTGGTGCTCTTACCTGTAGGGCAGTGGCAGTGAGGAATATTCTGGGGTGGGCTGGGGTCTCAGTGCCCTGAGGAGTGTAAATGCGTGTTGGGGACACTGAGCAGCAGGAGTACAGACTGTGCTGGGTCAGGTTTTGGGGGGTTGTTCTCCAGCGGACACTTGCGCTGTTGGGGAACCTGCTGGCACTTGCTGATCCAAACAGGGAGGAGCAGCACAGTTCACAACCTACCTGTGCCTACTCTAACGGCAAACATACCCTCACCTCCCAGCATTGCAGTGTGAAACAACAGCTTACCTTTCAAAGCTTATTAAATCCAATTGTGAAATGGAAAAATTGCCCCTGTTTTATCTCTTGAATTGTGAAGTTTGGCCTCTCTTGCAAAAAGACAAATGGTTGGGATTGGGGCTGTTTTAAGAAGAGGTAGGTCTCTTCTGGTCCAAGTCTGAATGCTTTTGAAGGGAAGTCTCTTAAAGAGCTTGCTTTTTTCTGATGTTTAATCTAAGAACACCATTGCATTAGTTACATAGAAAATTAAGGCTTTTTCAGAGGCAGGGTAGACAGTGTCTGTTCCTTCTCTCCTTGCCTATTTTTTGCTACAATTTCATTATCAGTCACTCAGTTCTTGCTACCCATTTAACAATTCTTTGTTACTAGCTTGTAATGAAAATCTTTTTGCCATAAAACAGGGCAGTGTTATCAGAACATAGAACCCCATTCATCTGTTCATTTTCTTGTGGGAGTATGGATGAGCCAGATTTAATTGATACTGTGCTTTGAATGACAGCTGAAGTGGTGTGGATTTTTTCAAGCACATGAAAAGATAAAGATGCACTAATATGCTTTAATTATTAAATGTTAAGCTGCTTCACTTGAAGTTTGCTCAAGAACAACAAAAGGAGAACCAAAGCCTATGAGAATCTTAGTCAAGCATGGAAATCTACTGACAGATAAATATGTATATTTATATACACACGTGCATATCTAGCTCAGTGAATACTTGCACCAAGGATGACCAACGTAGTACAGAGTAGAATGTATTTTAGTCTCTCCAAATCAACTTCTACCTATATCATATTTGAAATAATTAATTTTGAGCTGAACTGTACTTCTTAGTTTAGTATCAGAAAAAGTGTATAGTCCAAAGTCCTATTTACGTTGCAGACCACTGATGTAAGTGAAATACCTAGGCTTTTTTTGCATGTGAACTTGATAATCTGTTGTTTTGCAAAACCTTATGTATGGGCTGGGCAAAGTGACAGGTTTGCCCTATTGGAACCAGCTCTACCCAGCAACGTTTGTCTGAGAGATACTAGAAATTTGTTTTGTTGTTTGTGTGAGGGTGTCCTGTAATACAACTGTTATTTGTTAAAGCATTGCTTAGAAATGTTAGGAAACACACTACTAGCTGCTGGACTTGAGGCTTCTATTAAATTTATGGCTGGGGACAGATTGACTGTGGCTTTCTAAAAAAACCAAAAGCGCTGTTCAAAGTTGTTCTCTTTAAACTCTTTGAAAACATCCACATAGTCATTTTTATTATCGAGGTCACAACTGCCTCCAGTTTGGATTCACACGTGTTAGCGTTTAGCTACAGGCTTTTTCACTGCTCCGTCACTTGCTGTATAACCCCCTCCTTTACAAGGAGAGACTTAAAAATCAGATTTGAGATGATTTCTCCCTCCCATTGCTGCCTTGAGCATAATGGTAACTAACCACTAATGTAAGAAATTTAATAGGGGGGTACAGTCAGATTCTGCCAGGGGCCCTAAAGTCAGTGTATTGTGACAAACTGAACATTTGTGTGATTTTCAACATTATGATGGAAAGGCATTAAAAGGGAAGGGGGTGTAAAATGCTTCACATCACAGCCTCAGGCTTTTTTTATCATCCACAGTAAATTCATCATGAAAGTTTAGGTATTTCAGGGAACTTGTCAAGTGCTGCAGATTCATTTGGCTGAGACAGTTTAATCATGTAGGAGTCCAGTAGACAGGAAGTGGTTTTCTCTGGGTCAAAAAGACTAAGGCTTAGGGGCTAATAGCCAAGATATATCTTTTATTATACAATAAAGAATATTATGTGCTGTAAATTAAGGCATTGTAAGTGCAACAAGCTTACTGAATCATCAAGAAGGCATATTTGATTATGCAAAGTTTAAAATTATTCATTTACAAGAATAGTTAGTGTCTACATAAAGCATGCTTCATGTCCTTCAGTTTGTTTCAAAAAAAAACCCAACCCAAAAACCCCAAATAATCCTCTTCTACTGCCCAACAATTGCCAGCAGCAACCGCCGGTAATCACCACTTGTATCACTTGCTATCATTGTAGCCAAAGTCTTCTGATACATCTGTGTGAACATCTGTTTAATTTGCACAAGGTCAATCTATGTAAAGACAAAAAAAAGCAGAAAACTCAACCACAGTGTATGACTGAAATCCCAGACAGTCATCCTGCATCTCCCTTGTGGAATGGAGAACACATGCCAAGGGTGAGATGTGCAACTGATTAATCCTGTGCAGTGTTACAAGCCTGCTGGTCCCTCCAAGGACAGGGGAGCAGCTCCCAAGCAGAGTCCGGCAGTTGTTCCATGATTTGTTAAAGACTGCACTGCCCTAACTCTGACCAGCTGAACCTCTGACCTGGAGGTGCTCACTTGCTATGTGGACAGGCAACCACAGTTAAGAAGGAAAACAAGCAGTTACTACTATCTAGCCAGAGTTAATTAAATTTACTAATTAACACATTCATCTAAAGGTGAGCCCCATAAAAGCTTCTTTGCAGTACATGCTTTGACAGCTGTGAAAGGAGGACTAAGTGACCAGCTGGTTTGGGTAGGTGGTTTTCTGCTGCAAGTGACTTGTAGATAGGAGAAAGTTTCTTACCTCACTGCGAGTGACTACAATTCTGATGAGGGTAGAATCGTCTGTGCCAGCTCCTTTCATAGAATGATAAAGTCGTTCTGCAAAAAAGGCTGGGCGATTTAAAGCACATTGCACTGCAACAAAGTATAGTTGTAGGATTAGTTCCCTATGCATACTGTGTAGCGATACCTGGCAGGATCCACTCTGCCTTTTTGCTGCAGCCAGCCAGGACTAGGTCTGGGTAAAAGTCCAGTTACTGTGGATTTCAGGACCTGTTTATAGGGCTAAGGTTATTTTCAAATTACCAAATCAGTTATTCCTTCACACAAAAACTTATGGTTACTAGCAGTTAACTTTTCTGGAAGTGCTTTTCAGAGCTGCCTGAAATGTTAATTCTCAAATAGATAATTCAAAAACAGTTCTCCTTGGTTAGCTGGTACTGGGACACAAGGTATTTAACTCATGTCCATTGTTAGAATCTTAGTAAGAAAGCACAGTTGTAGAAGGTTCTCACTCTAACAGTTACAAAATGGATCTCGTTTCACTTAGATTATTCACACTCAGAGACAAGCTGTAACTCTGACGCCTGAATTTTCCCATTAAACTCTTGAGTAGAATATTCTCTGGGTTTTGGCTACAGAAATGCTGTCATTTTGGCAAGCACTGTTAGGACTGGTGTCTTTAAATTTACCACTAAATAATACTGATTCTCACTATCAGTGAGAATCACTTGTGCTAATTGTGTTGAACTGCTTTATTATAGCAAGTCAGCATGAAAAAGTGAATTCAAAACAGCTCTTCTATTTTGCTGAGCTTTCCTGTAGCAGTAGCTGAGCTTTTTGGGAGTGGATGGTGGTGGGCAAGAGGGATGGAAACAGAACTGTGCCTTAAGTAGGTTCATGTTGGTTCTGATGTCATCTGTGTGGGTGGCTCAGCTGTCCCTGCTGAGGTGCCCACACAAGAGTCACAGCACTGTTACACGGGGAACCACCTCATTCTGCACAACTCTGAAATGCACAGCTGCAAGCACTAACCAGTGACCCTTGGTTCTGTGCAGTTGCCTGCCTTCCCAGAGAAGTGACAAGTACTTTCTATGTGGCCTTTTCTCATTTCAAACTGACTTGTTCGTGTTGGATGCTTATTTTGTTCAATTAAGTGTAAAATGAATAATTTGAATAACTGAAGTTACTTTTGTGCTAGCAGAGTCTCAGATTGTGTGATCATTTGCCACATGGCCAGGGTTGAATTGGATTCTTCAGAAGAAGAAATCCTTACTCTTAGAAGGTTTAATTCCTAAAGGGTAAGGGCAGGGAAGAACATATCACTTACCAATAGTCTTCAAACCACGTTCCACGTTCCCAGAAAACTCTCGGTCAATGCTGCTTAATAAATCACGATTAGCAATCTACAAATAAATGAGATTAATACGTGAATGATGAAATGCAGTAACAACTCAAACCTTAATTTAAAATACATTGACCAAGCGCATTTGAAATCAGTGAAGAACTCCTACCCTGGAGTATGCCTCAACTGTTGCTTTCAGCTGGGGAAAACTTCTGGTTGCCAGAACCATATTAAAGCAAGATTCATCAGTCCCAAGTCTTCCTTCACCTGCTTGGTACAGACGCTGTGCATCTTCCTGAGCTTTCTGATAATCCACATTTTGATTCTCATCCCGATTGCCCTTAAAGCAAAGACAACAGATTTCAAATTAAATGTCACAGAGGAGGCTGTGCTTTAACACTTTGCATGTATCTTAAAGCATGTATCTTCCAAGCTTGAAGCAGAAAGAGAAAGAGCAGTTTGAAATACATTATGTTGCTTTAAAGCTTCTCTTTGGTTTAATATTCCTTATAGGAAACAAATACAAAAGTGGCCCAGAACCCTGTCTGTAGGGCATGTTTGAAACTGTAGGTACAATGACTCAGATAGTCACCCCTACAAACCATCTCATAGTTCTAATTAAATACTGTACTTAATTCTCAATTTTACTTAATAATGTAAGCTTTCTCTTGATCTGTTTATTTCTAGGCTTCAAGTTGCAAAGACTCTTCCCAAATGAACTAATGAATTATCTTACTGAATATGCACACCTGAAAAATCTCAGGTCTCCTACTTTATTTAGAAGTTGCTTATTTCAAGTAAGAATGTCTCCAGAAAGCACTTACTATAGTTGTGTCAGTAGGGCTTATATGACATTTTACATGCTTTGGTGGTTGTTTTGGTTTTTTGCTGCCCAGCGCATGGATGGATCCTGCTGAATATTCTGGCTGAGTAGGCTGAGTACATGCTCTCAAATACTGTTGTATCTATAGTGGTTAATATACTACTTAAATTATATGGTTGTTGGTTACTGTAAACTGCTGGATTTATCAAAATAAAACGTAGCAGCATGAGCTTCTCTAGGTTTCTTGTGGATTTTGACTTTTAAATCCAAATACTTAGTGCATAGCTGAACTCTCACAAAGGTAGAGGCCAATGAGATAGAGAAATGTCATAGTAATTCTAACAGAAATAGGCAAATTGATCAGAGAATTGTGGCAAGTTGCATTAGTTACATATTTCTTCCTAAATATGGATAACCACAAGTTCCTATTCTTCAACACAAAATGAGCCCTATTGAATGATAAGGGAAAAGCAATCTCCAGTGTTCACCTGAGTTCAGTAGTGCCACCTCCCTAAATCTGGTGAAGGTAAGGCAGGCCACGGTGTAACTTGGGAGGTAAGTTTTGCCCTGTGGCACCTCTTACCTTATTCAGAGGGATTCTTACAAGCACTCTATGTACCATAAAGGTTATCCAGTCAGATGCACGCAAATTATTTTATTAATATATGTGAAAAATAAAAAGCATCTTGCTTTAACAGCAGTGTATATCACTGCTTTAGAAAACCACTCAGCTGCATCTGCACAATATTTACACATAAGTTCTCTGAAATTATTCTAGGGTGCCCAATTAGGTCACACAATTCATAATAGATTCCTAGAGAAGAAGTATCTCTTGAGGAGGGACTGAAGTGTTGTATCTTAGGGAATAAATTAAGGACCATGGGCTAATTTCTTCAAAACCTGGCTCTTGCTAAGCATACACAGGCTATTTATGGAGGCATTATGACTACACACATCACAGACTGTACACTGTTACCTTACTAAAAAAATAATTAAAAAATTAAAGCTCACTTGGCACATAGATACAAGCAATCGCTCAAAGTGTCCTGAAGTGTCTGCTCTGATGTCTTGTTCAATGTCTCTTCCAAATTCTGATTTATAGCAGTTCACTATTTCTCGAATTTCCTGGTTTGTCCTTGTGCAAAGGATCTCAATCAACACACTCTCCTGAGTGCCTGCTCCCTGTAGGCAGAGAAAACAAAGGCATAACTACAGAGCACTACCTATGCAGTTTTTTTCAACTGTGAAATAAAGCAGTCATCTGTTATTTCAAACCTTAATACAGTCTACCTTGTAAGAACATTATCCTTGCAGTGTGCAAGCCCTTAAAATGGGATGAAGATTCCTCAAACATACCATTCTGCACCAATTGAAAAACACCCCCCAAAACTATACATCCTCATCAGTGACATCAACCAGAGTTAATTAGAAAATTGGTTAGGAAGGAAGTTCTTTGGCACCCTTAATCTGGAAACTTATTGAAGGAAGGTAGAGCCTTATGATAATCATTAAAGCCAAAGATGCATATGTAAATTCTGTTTTGGTCAGCATACAAGTGTGTTCCCCATTCCAAATGTGGCCGCTTCCTCAACTCAGAACTTTTCATAGATGCTTCTCTCTCCCCAGAATAAAAATTAACAGATTTCTGTGCACAGTGAGATGGTCATCTCAGTTCAGGCAAGGACTAGATAGGACCTATGTGAAGCTTCTAGGTAATGCCACATTACAATTTTTTTAAAATGGTCTGGGGCTATTCCCTCCATTAAAGGCAGATCTACATTTAAGCTCCACATTCTTTAGGTCTCCATTCATACATGGGTTGAGTTACTCACTTCCTACTAGCTGCTGAAGAACAGGGACCAGCTATTCTTAGATCAGTATTTTAAAATAGTTTAAAACTATTTCCTTCACAGGAATGCCATACCTTCATTGCATGACGTAAACTCCAGGCATCATAGTAGGTACTAGGCATGAACAGTGCTAAAATCAGTTCTTCCACATTGCCACTTAACTCAGACTTCAGATCTTTAATTAAATCCTGTTAAATTTTAAACACAAAAAGGGCTTTGGAGAGTGTTAGGCAGATAGTTTATATACTGAAAAAAAAATCAAACTGGAACTTACTTTCGTGACTGATTTATACCTTTGTGCTGTTTTTCCTGTAAAGCTTTGTTTTATTTCTTATGAAGAACCTCCCTCTGTCCAAAACTGAGAGCTCAGCTCTTCTGCATTATTATCTCCTCACTAATTAAGACCTAGACAGATTCTGAAAAATGCCACAACTGCAAAAGTTCACTTAAAGTTGCAAAAATGACAGAGGGAAGAAATTAAATTAACCTGGACTTTCACTGACTGTCCAATCCTCAATCAGTTTCTCAGTTTGTTTCTTAGGAAAGAACATATTTCAGTGCTAGTTTGCATGCATAAAAAAATCAGTAGTTTCAGATGCTAATACAGAGGAGGTTTAAGCTTGATTATTTTCTGTCAAGCATTAGAGAAGCAAAGAAGCTTCTTGTGTGGTCAGGGACAGAGACAGCCTTCAACCTTTCCCCACCTGTGCTGCTGCCAGGTATCAGGACAACACATGTCAAATACCAGATGTGCCCCAATACACAAGGAATACAAGCAAAAGAAGTGCATTTAAAAAAATGCCCAAATCACTTATCAGGACTAAAATGCAACCAGGCAGTTAAAGCAGCAGATGAAAGTTTGGGGGTTTTCACCAATTCAAAGAAGTAGTGAACATACCTTGCCATACATAGTCTTGAAAGCTGCCTTGATTTTTTGCCTTTGATCGTTGGAGCGGTTGGCGACAACGTCTATGATGGCCTGCTCGTCAGTTCCTTGGAAACAGAGGGGCAGTGTCATATAAGAATGCAAAATAGTCCCTCTGAGACTATGCTGCTGCATTTGGGCATAGTTGCATAATAAGAGACTACCATTTTAGCTTACCTATGCAACTTCATCTACTAAACAGCCCAAACCATTCTGAGAATGTGACTTTTCAAAAGGTTGGGGTGAAAAACATACAGTTAAATAAAAATTGAAAAAAATAACAAATGGCATTAAGAAGGTAACTCAATAGAAATTAAAGCTTTTATTGCTTACTTACCAAACCCCTTCATAGCTTTGCGTAGAATTTCTGCATCCCTTCCAGCATCAAAGTTCAGAGCAGCTTGAATTGTGCCCTGGGAATACTGAGCCATTCCTGCAGGCTGAAAGTAAGAGTCACGTGTAACTAGGTATCCTGCACAATATAAATGCAAATTAAAACCACAACTGTGGAATCAGTGTTTCAGAAGGAGCTGTCCACTAGTTCTCCCTTTCTTCCTCTAACACAGAATCAGGATGACATTTGGTGGTGTTGAATAGCTTTGGCCCATGAGTGCCAGAGTGTTGCTTGTACCCAATTACATGGATGAAGATCTCCTTCATGAGCGAGTATACACAGATACAGGGTTAGGATCTTATTCAGTTTGTACTCTGGGGGTAGAAGGGAACTCCTGATGCAGAACACACTGTAAACTGTTGGAAACCAGCTGTAAAAACATTAAAATGACAGAAGCTGCATCAGATTGATTATACAAGAGAATAAGCACATACCAGAGTAGGCATTGGGGATGGTGCTTGTCCACCAGGAAATGTTACTGAAAATAAAGAACAAGGTAGAAGACATTAATTAGGTCTTCTCTTACTATGGAAATGCTATCTAATCTGAATATAAAGCCTGACTTACCACTACACCAAACCTGTTTCCTAAGTAATGATAAACTACCGTGATCAGTAACTGAACTTCTTGCCATTGGGAATAATGGGAAGACGCAATCACAGATGCATTTTGATACATACATTAGCAAGATAATTCTAAAAATACTAAATTTACCAGTGCTGTGGAACTGGAAGGATCATCTCTCATGATTTTTGCTATTTTTGACAGAAGGCAAGATGGCCCACACAAATGAAGAATTTGTGTCCCATGCTTCCTTTAAAAGCCGTATTATACATTTTTAAATGTCTAGCATGTAAACAGTAAATATTAAGAACTCATTGCTGCAAAAAGAATTGAAGGAATCTCATTTTGTGACCAAAAGCACTGTGAATACAAAAGCTGCAACTTTTTTTTTTGTACTGGAATTTTATTTTTATTCCTAATTCTTTCCATTTTAATAGCAGCTTAGTACTAGAGTTAACAAAGCAATCATTAAACAAAAAGGTTTTGCTGCTCTGAATTTCTTAAAAACACAACTGACATGTTCCTGGACAAAAACCATCCTTATAGTAACTGCCCACTCAAAGCATTACAAACACTGCACTGTTCCTAAGCAGTTGTGTGCATTCTCCCCTCCTGTCTCCCCAGTGCACCAGGGATCACCGGATACACAGATCTGAAAAATGTGATTCGCATTAACAGAACAGCCAGATACTCATTGAATGTGAACTCTGGATTTCACAGTTCTCATCATATATTTGCAGTTTGAAGAAGGACAGGCACCTAAACCACTACATCATAACCATTAGTCAGGGACTGCCATCCGTTTTGGATGTAGCACCTGCAGATCTGGTTCTCATCAGCCCTTCCACGGTTTTGTCAAGAGGGGGGGCAGGAGGTGTACAGCACACAGACCTCAGCAACTAAAGTAACAAAGGTAAGGGCCCAATTTGTTACTATCTATCCTTGCATCTCTTGGTTTAACTTTGGATGCTTGAAGTTTCTTACATGTGACATACCTGGAATTTGTGCTGGTCCACCTCCAGCATAGCTTTGGGCAGGAGGCTGTGGATAGCCACCAAAGCCAGGGCCGGTGGGAGGCACCCCAAACCCAGCACCTGTGGGAGCCAGGGGGAAAAAGCAGACTTTAGCACACTTAGTGTTTTGTACTTGACTTCTGACACAACCTGAGCCACGTCACTGAGCAGAGCTACACAAAAGGCTAATTTCTTCATGTCTATGCAGTGACCCAGAACCATCAAAGCCCTGCCATCAGCATGCAGGTATTTACTGCTAGATGGCAATCTGGCTGCGTGCCTGCTGCTGCCTGAACTGATCGCTGAACAAAGCTGCTCTTCTTTACTATTTCTAAAAAGCACAGCGAATGGTTCCATGGGAAATCGCTCCCAAGTGGTACAGTAACAAAGGATCTTACCTCCAGGGTAAGGTGGCATTCCTCCAGCCTGAGGAGCTCCAGGGTAGCCCCCTGGGGCAGGATATCCTGCCCCTGGAAACCCAGTGTTTGGTGGTGCTGCAGGGTAGGGCCCTGCTCCTGCCGGAGGGTATCCCCCAGGAACAGCGGGATAGGAGAACTGGCCAGCGGGCGGATAGACAGACTCCTGTCCTGTTGGCTGAAACACAAAAATGGGATATCTGTATGCCTATTAACAGGGCCTTACAGTAAAAACTCCCAGGTTACCAAATTGTCCAAGTGGGTAATAAAAACACAAATTATTTAATTAGATTCAGCACTTGAAGCAGCAGAAGCAGGATTCCTGAAGCCTGGATGGGGTCCTCCTTGTTGGGTTTTCTGATGCATTTCCTGTGTTGTCACAGAGAGTGCTGCAAGGTGGAAGCCACCTCTGGATGGCCTGTCATTCTATCCACCTTCAAAGCAGGGCCACCTTTGGAGCTAGACGAGGTCATGCAAGGCCTGATTGTCAAGTTTTCAGTATCTCCAAGAAACAGCAAATTCACAGACTCTCTGGGCCCGCCCCTCTTCCAGTATTTGACTACTCCCACAGTGAAAAGCCTTCCCCCCGAGGACACACAGTGCTGAGTCACATTTGACTTGTCAGCTATCAGTAAATAAAAAGCTGCTCCTTCTATCCCACATAAGGAACAGGTGAGCTCAGCTTGGTTTGCTCTCTGTGAATCATTAGGAGGTCACCTCCTGTTAACAGGACTTTTAAGAACCTTTCAAACTTCTGCCTCTATTGCACAAACAGTATTTTCAATTGTAACAGGGTGAGAATTTACAAGAGGTGTTGGGTTTTTTTCCATTTCCTTTGGAATTCAGGTTATAAGGCTTGGACATTCAATGACTAAATCTGAACCACTGACTCAGGACTGAATGCTTATTACATGTTTTTAATAAAAAGAACAAGTCAAACACCTTTGTTTTGCCACATGGGTGATTTAGCAGCCATACCACAAAGGCTGCTATTAGCATTAACGTACATTAGAAATATTTACTTGAATTACCTGGATCTCTAAGGGAAAACCCTGTAAGGTAGAAGTCATATAATGATCTTAGAAATCATGTATTTAAAATTAGCTTCATAATGAAGCATAATGTATGGACTCATTACTTGCTTGCTGGGAACCATCTTTACTGACCACCTTTAGAAACACAGGTCACACATTACATACAGTACACATTCATTCCTGACCCCAGCAAACAGAAATAAAAGTGCAGAGCAGTAAAGCCTGGCTCAAATGTTCTCCTTGGGTTTGGTTGCTCCAACATTTCTACCCCTAAATTACTGTCTCCAGGCTACATAATATCCTTTTCCCCAGAGGTACAGACCAACATTTCTCTGCCAGTCAAAACAAAAATATTTTTATGGAATTTAGATACACAAATCCAAAATTAGGATCCTCAAAAGCCCTGCTCAGATAACTATCAGTACTGCAGAATAAAATTCCATGTACGTTTTTGCTTATCACTTTGGGCATCATTAATGAGACTAGGAAATCTAGAATTGTTCACACCAAATCTAAAAGATCTTTTAAATTAATCCTTTGAAATTGGTCATGTTTTAGATGCTAGCTAAGGGAAAAAATATTTTCAGATGTAGTTAAAAATAAACTACAGCTACAATCATGAGGGTTCGGCAGAACCTTGAGGGGAGAAAAGAAATCCTGGAGTTAATAAAGCTTCTTTTCTAACATGTTTGTCTTTAGTTTGAGAGGGAGTAAGGGTAAATTGTAAAGTAAAGCCATCAGAGAATGTATTTATATATTGCATGTATTTATATCTTAATGGCATCCAGGGTGAGCTCCATGTTTCAGTCTAGTTCTGTGCTACATCAAACACAGGTAAAATTCCAACAATTACAGTATGATCAGTGCCACAAAAATGCCATGAGCACCGTGATCAGTGCCATAAAAGCACACAGATTAATCCAGCTGTGAAAAAGTGATGCAGGCATATCAAAACCACTGCAGTATCAGCCACACCTGATACATTCCAGCCTTCCATTAAGTTTCATTTAAATTTTTAGTCCATTCAGTTGTGAGCTGAAGGTAGAATAGTCCTGTGGTTGAAGGATAGGGGGTCCAAGTCAAGACAGAGTGTCCTCTAGCCTCAGAAAAATATTTACTTGGTATCATATGAAAGCTGGGCTACTTGAGTAAAGTGTTCCAAGCTCTTCCTGAGGGCTATGACCACTGAAGTTTGTTCAGCATCTCTGTAAATCCTGGAATACAGATAAGCGAGTATTTGGCAGAGACTGGTTCAGAGATTACCTCTGACCCTGTATGTAAAGGTCCTCATATTTATACAAGAAACGTTAAGAAAAAGAAGAATTGCTGAGATAGTCAGCTATATTAAAAAGAACAAACTCACTACGCATCATTAAAAAAACCCAGCTTCCATCTTGGAATTCTTATGAGACATCTATAAAGTCCATCCTCAGAGATATACAGATGAAAACAAAGACCATAATCTCTAGAGAACACTGTATATGAACTGACAGCCACTATTTATACTTACACAAAGCACAGTAAGAAGGGGTATCCACAGAATATTACATTAGGAATGAAACACATTCAAGAGCCATACTTACAGGATAACCAGGAAAAGCAGGGTAGCCATCAGAGGGGGGATAACCTGGGTATGACATTCTGTGGGAAAAAGAAAAAAGGTATTTTCACTGTGAAGCCATTATATGTGAGTTTGTAGTAGGTAGTTCCTTGCTAATTACCTGTTAAATCACTCGAATAATATGTTTAGTAGGTTTAGAATTGCTTGGGAGTACTTGTCAGCTATTAACCCACAAAACTTTTCTTTCATACATCGGAACATAGCAATCAATTCAGAAGGGAAGCATCTTCAACTTTGTAATTAACTACCACTCCTACTTAGGGTCAGATAGACACTGAAGCACGCTAAGAGGCTTGAACGTCCAGAAAGAACTCTGAAATACAGGATACAGTTTGAAATGCCAGCAGGAGGGAGCCGAGCCCTTTGCCAGGGCAGAAACAGTGCAGACCCCACTCCTTCACTGCACCTGTCTCCCATCACCCTGCACTCCTCTGCTCACAAGGGTAGTTCCTGAGAGGAGAGCAGTACCCTGTCTATCCCATGGAAAATGGTAATTTGACAGGAACAGGTGTAATCCCTCAGCATCACTTCATTTGTACAGCAGACTGTTTTCTGAGAGAGACTGTTAATTTTAGTCCCATTCTTAACAGAGGGATGTGCGGAGTAGGGACAGAGATCATCCCCCATGTTGCCAACGAGCTGGGCAGGAGGGAGATTTGAGACCATTAGCCAGGTGATGAAATATTTAATGGCAGGGAAAAAAATTATGTTAATGCTAACCAGACAGATTCCCTGATCAGTGCCTGGGAGTTACTCATGGCACGTTTCTAAGACAGTGTGGACCTTAGAGATGCAGAAATCAGAAAACATGGGACATATAAAACCGAATGCAATACAGCAAATGATCATTCGCATTTCTAGGTATTCACTGGCCAAACAAAATGCATTTGAAAGCAGAATTCTTATTGTTCTGGACCATTAAGGCTGTAGAACTGAATATGTGAGACTTAATGTGGAAAAGCTTAAAACTCTGCATAGAATGGTTCAAAAAAGTGCCAAAAACAACTTGCAGAGAAGTACTGCTACTCTATCTCACACTGATACACTTGGATCATCACTTACAAATAAATAAAATGGGGAAAACATAAGGTGTATTTGCAAATCTGTGCTTTAACATAACCACTGCTAATAGCGATTTATTTCCCTAAGGAACACCTTACACCAGTACCTGTACAGTATTACTGACAGCTGCTTAAATGGTCTCTAAATTTGGCGCAAGCATCCTCAAGAAGAAAAGAGGCTCTGAAGAGGCTACTTTTATAACCAAAGCAACATCAGATGTTCCCGTCAGGTTGCAGTTCGCCGCCGCTGCCCGGTACGGGGCCGGGGGCCGAGCTCCAAATGCAAGGAGGGGATGTCCCTTTGGGGGAGGAAGTGAAACACCAGCGGACGCGCAGGGCTCGGTGTGTTGGACGGGAGCTCAGCAGGTAAACACGGGCGGGTCTCCCCCGTCCGGCCCCGCCCTCGGCTGAGCAACAGCGCGCACCGCCCCGGGCTCCGCCAGCGCCCCGCGACGGGCTGCGGCTGCGGGCGGACCAGGGATCCAGGAATCCCGGCATCCCGCTACTACTGCTCCCGAGGGGACCGGACCAGGTCCCTCGGGTGCGGCTCCCTGGGGCGGGCGGCGCCTCCCTCGGCCGGACATCTGCCGAGCCCTGTACCGGGGGCTGCCGCGGCTCCGGGAGCGCCGCCCCAGGCTCCATCCAGCTCGAGTGGGCGCAGCGGGGCCGGGGTCGAGCCCCCCGGGCGGGGTGGGCAGAGCCAGAGCAGGGGTCGAGCCCCCCGGGGCGGG
>JAOXXN010000082.1:15155189-15170627 GCA_026770055.1 Myrmophylax atrothorax
CCGCAAACCGCAGCCCGACCACACACCGCAGCCCGACCGCAAACCGCAGCCCGACCACACACCGCAGCCCGACCGCAAACCGCAGCCCGACCACACACCGCAGCCTCTGCGGCCACTCGGGGCTCCTCGCACCGGGACTTCGTTTGAGCTGCTTGGAAGTAGGGGGCGTAACTGGGAGTTTTGTGCAACGTGCTTTTCCCACCAGACTTTATTATATGTGTTTCACTTACCAGTTTATTTTTGCGGTTAATAACATTAAGGTTGAATCAATGAGGTGGAATTCGTTAATTTTACCTTAATTCTACCTTAATTCCTCTGTGCCATTTCACATAAGAATGCCACAGAGAGATTTACTTAAGGATGTTATGGCTGTGCAGTCCTAACATTTGCTGCACAACCTCAGATGTTACTGAAATATACGGAATTGAAAGTCATTTTGGGTCTTTGATGAAAGCACAAACTCTCCAATCTCTCAAGACATTCCTGCTTCTTGAGCTATAATAATGATTATTTTCTGCTTTTGACTCAAATCATGGTCAGTTCCAGCTTTCGAGTGAGAGGCACTTTATATACTACTTGTACTTAAAACTAAGATAGAATGTGCTTGTGCACTGACCTAGCTAAGCTTTTACGTGCACTACTCTGCAAGATCAAACCTTGTGTCTTTATATTTTATTACGTTCTTCCTACCTACTCCATGCAGCGACAACTGAGGAAAACCTAGATAAGACTCTTGGCTTTTTTTCTTCCCTGGGGAGTATGAGGTAGAAGTGTGGCAACACTACTGTCCTTTCCATGTAATCAACTTGAATAAGCAATCTCTGGCAGGCAGCCTTTAACACAGTATCCCTTTGTCTGGTAACTTGCTGCTACTGTGCTTGACTTAAAAGCATTTGTAACGGAGCAGAGCTGTCCCCTTGAATACCTACTGATATCCAAATAAAATTAAGTGTAATGTCATTGATAGCAGATGTGTGAAAGTTTTTGTGCAGGCAAGTTTCAAATATTAAAAATTTCTAACACCTATAACTGCTAACGTGTCAGTGTGCTATTTGTTGGGAAAACAATCTCACAGTCCCTTGTTCTTATAAAATCACTTTACAACTTTACGTGTCTTATCAGTAAGCATGTTCTTTCTTTGGTGTCCTTTGCAGCATGGGTGAAAGTCACCGTTTTCCATACATTTCAGCCCAGACCAAAATTGCATGTGTCTCTAAAAGCATTGAGCAAGACCTTTGGGACTGGCAACGTTCACTGTGTTCACTCAGCACAAACATTTGCTTTGGTGTCTTGAGACAAATTCTGCATGCAGAAGTGAAGTGACTAGACTGGAAAATATGTATTTTATTTGATGGTGTAGGGAGGCCTGCTGAGAGATAGAATGGTAAAAATGTTATTTTGTGAACTCCAACAATTATATTTATATGATTTTTACATCATCAGTGTCTGACAGTGTTGTCTGTCCCTTACCAGCTCTCTGCATTTTTTCCAGGATGAGACAGCTATGTCGTGATGTATTGGATGAACACATGGGCAGTGAGGGAGAAGGTAAGAAGATAACGATTTACATACAGAGAGGGGAGCTGAAAAGGAACAATTGTAGTAAAATCTAGGGGACAGTTTCTACGTAGGAGCCTGGGACACCTGAGGGCCCATTGCGTTTATGTTACTGGCATCTAGGGCGATGTTAAGGCAAGGCATCTGTGAGACACTGCATTATTATATTAATTACTGGCTCAGACCAACTCAAGTGTGTGTATGCAAGGGGGAAGGGACAGGTCGAATGTCACAGAGATGAGATGATTCCCTGTCCCATGCCCCAGCCCTTGTGAGTCTCCTGGAGAACCCCAGAGCATCTGTAAAAACCCTTAGATGAGCTCGTAGCTTGGGGTCTGGGGTCTTACAGCACCCATGTAACTGGGAAAATGACAGAGACATGCCTTGGGTAGTGTTTCAGCTCTTGCAATGGGAAGTGTCTGATAACAACTAGATAGTATTATTCTCCTGTCTGTGCCACTGACTTTGGGGAAGTCGTTTTACATTTAGACCTCAGTTTTCCACTTCTGCAAAATATGATTAATGATACTATAGTGGATAGATGCCTATGTAGGACATGCACAGACAATTGACTGAGAAAAGGCAGGAAAGACCTTACCCTTTGAGGAAACAGCTTTGAGAGGAAGCTGAGAGTGCATTTCCTGACCCAAACACTCTTCCTTTGGAAAGAGAGGAAGTCTTCAACTAGCCTAAGCAGGAGAAGAACAGTAACTGTCTCTGTATTGTTTCCCAATAATAAATGGAAGTAATTCATCAGCTGAGGCGAGCTGATGCTGCTGAGATCTCAGGTGTAAATGCAAAGATTGATTTCATTTTGTGTCAAACCTATTCATCATGAAAGCTTGGACTATACTTGCAAGGGCTGCTTTTTGGTAAGTGCTGTCCTAACCAATCTCTAGATTTGAAACACCGTGAGGGCTGGCGTATGAATTCACCTTCTATATGGCAATTGCCAATTTGTCTTAGTTTGTTAGAAGTTCAGATATTCTGTCCTGGGACTTGTATGAATACAGTAGATAAATAGAAGGAGTACAAAAATGCTTCTACATATTTCTTCTGTAAAACATTTCTGAGACTGGCAGTCTGCAACCTTTCAGCAGTGTTTAAAATCACTCTCTTGAAAAGAAAAGCATCTTGCTCTCTGTGGTACTGCTTGTGTTTCCCAGTTTGAAATCAAGTAGCAGGACCCCAGAGGGTTTCTTGAACAGCTAACCATTAAACACAGTCAGGAACAAAGATCAATTGAAAACACATTTAGAATTAGGCTTCCTGGCCTGCTTTTAATTTCTTCAAATCAGCATTGGGAGTACCACGGTCAGTCTGGCCTTTTATTGTCTTGTGGCTTGTTCATATAAACAATCAACTTCATGGATGCTTTCTGTTTGTTTTTTTTTTTTTTTCAAATATTTTTTTCTGTAATATCTTCAAATATTCCCAAAGTTATTAAGGGATTATGGTTTTAAATGCACAAGGCATTAAATAGAATCATGTTATTGGAAACAGAACTATATTTATGAGTCTCAAGGGAGTTTGCAAGAAACTCACTTTGCAAGCAGAATTTGGGTCATGGCACCTTAAAGCTTCAGTAGCTTTCTTGAGTCTGGGATCTGGATTTGTGGCAGCCTGAAATATTATTTCTATTTGGATGGAGCTATACAGGCACAAAAGGGTATATATCTCTGAAGGGTTTGCAGTTCAGATAGAAGTCAGGAATAGTTAGTGGTTTGGCTGAGCTTATTTATGCCTTTAGGGGACAGGGGAGGAATCCTAAATGTAATTTGTAGCAACCTCTGAGCATTAAAATGACTGAAACACCTGCAGCTCTGTTCATCGCTGTTCTGAATTCTTTCTCTTGTGTAAGGTGCTGTGCTACTGTATTGCCACCAGAAGTATGATGCCAAGCACATCATTTTGTTGCAAGTGTTGCAATAATTGCAGGGTTTGGCTTTGCAGTGTTCTTTTTTTCCCCTCTTCCTTGTGTTCCCCTCTTCCTTGTGTTCCCCTCTTCCTTGTGTTCCCCTCTTCCTTGTGTTCCCCTCTTCCTGTCTTTCTTTCTTTCTCTTGATAAGCTACTGTGGTCTGCTCTCACAGTTTTGGGGATCATTAGGATATTTGAGTGTTGAAAGCCAAGGGCAATACAGCATCACTGTCAAGAAGAAAATAGTCATGAAAACACAAATGTACATATGTTCGTGTTGCATATGTTAGAATAAACATGTTGGCAAATACATTGTAATGCAGACACACTCAGAATAGGCATGAGAAGCTCTAAGGCTGCTAGCACAGCAGCCTCCCTGGACTAATACACCCTTCACAGCGGGGCTACTGAATTTCTGTGCTCGGTCAGGTACATCCCAAGCTAACCAGCTCAGGTAGCACAGCTGTTGCTGGACGACAACACTTGTAATGCAGGCATGGAGCTTCACCGAGAGACAAGCACATGGGAACAAACAGCACCCTCAGCAGAAATCTCAGGCTCTGAGTCAGTATGCTGAATCTTTTTAAGGGACTTAAATTAGTGGTAGCTTCAATACAGAACAGGGTATCAATTTTGAATAACGGTAGCCTAGAGCCAGCTAATTATATTTGCAGGGTGGTATTCCTAAAAAGCAGATGTTGGACAGATGGTAAGTCAGATGATCAGTCATGCCACCATCTACAGCAAATCTGAGGGCTGTGGGGGAAAAGGTAATGCAGGGAACATACTTCTCATTTCTGTGGGAGCCTTGTACTTTTTTTACAGGTATACAAAGGCTCACAGAAATGTATAAGTTGTTGGTTGAGAACTCTAGAACTGCTGATGGTTGGCTACAGCAAGTTAGCAAAGTTCACCTTGATGTACTTGTTACCCTTGGGTGACTGCGAATCCTGTAACAGAACTCTCCAAAGGTGATGAGACTGCATGCTAGCCAGAATTCTTCAGAAACCCTTTTTAGGCTGGAACATTTCTTGGTTCTCTTCTTGTTCATTTCCTTGAAAACTTTTGTATGCTTTTTTTTTTCAGTCTGCTTTCTCATGGCAGCCCTCTGCTGTTGTGTTGTGTGTCAATAGCATTGGAGGAGTATTCCTTCAACGGAAAATTGTATTTCAATATCCTGTTGCAACTGAGGTACTCAAGCAGATACAACTGCCTGCATAGATAGTGAGTTGTAGCACAGTCCAGTATCTAACATGGCTTACATAAGGTAGCACTCAGCCTTTATCATCTTTGTTCAGCACAGGAACTAGAAATGTATTTCCTGTGTAATACCAAGCCTTTCCTAACACATAATTCTGACCATTGGTTCATAACAGTGCTGATTTTAATGTATTCTAATTGTTACTAAATGAATTTGTTTTGTCAGCTGAAGTCAAATTATAGGACATGTGCTATGTAAACAGAACATAGTGCTTAATTGTTTTAAGTGGTATGTCCAGTTTGTGTCACCACAGGAAAAGTTGTCCTGGGTTTTGGGTATAACTTTTGTAAAGGCTTAAAGACTTCCCCATTCAAATGAAATCTTTGGTTTCCATTGCCCTTTAATCAAATACAAACCAGAGCTTCCAGGGATTGTAATAATGTATCAAGTTGAATTCTGCAGTTTTGCAGTCCATCAAAAGAAGCTGTCCTTGACAAAAACAGTATTTTAAATATCTGCTCACAAGCACTGGAGCCAAGAAGTTGCTATTTCATTTGGCAAAATACTTTCCCAAGAACAGGACTGCGACCTGAAGCAGAGCCAAAATAAGCTCTAACAGATGCTTAGCCTAGAAAGCACCAGACTGAATGGCTAAAATCATTAAAAGGGTATATAGGAAAAGGGAAGGGCAGCTACCTAGTTCTACTTCTCACTTGCTGTGTGGGCAAGCTGCATTCCTTCTGTTGTAGTGCTCTGCCAACTAGAGGAGCTATCTCATCTGCCTGCCACCTCACTTCAGCTTCTGGGGCTTAGTCCATTTCCTGCTATGAGTACTGCTGTGGTCAAGAGCAGAGCTGCTTCTGTTCACAACAGCAGAGGAATCTAATTTTGTTCTTTCCTGATAGACTCTGTTTAGCTTGAATAGTGAAAACTTTGGTTCAAGAGGCTCTGCTGTGGCCTTCCATTCACACTTTCTATACTGCATCTAATATTTGTGCTTGAAAAAAGTTTCAGATGCTAGTGAGATTCAAGAACTGCAAAATCCATATTCCTGTGATGGCTGAGGTTGATCTAATTAGCCACACCTTCCTCCTTTCCTTCCCATTTGCTGGTCCTGGCCTTTATCTGTCCTCATAGTGCTGTCTTTGCTCTCAGATCTGGCAAGAAAGTTAATAACTTTCTTCGTGTAATTTCTGGTAGTGCAAAGAAGGGGTATGGACTCTGAGGCAAGGACAGAGCAGAATTGTGGTGGCCAGTAGTTTGGACTGGTTCAGGCTGTTGTAAAAGTACAGCGTGATGATGCTGTTTTATGACAGTTTCTGTGAAACTGCAGCTCAAGTCATTCTCCAGATGCTGACAGTGAGAGGAGGTGAGGACAAAGAGGCTAAACAGCTCTCTTGGGGTACAGAGATGCCTGATCCACAACCAGAACTGAGGTCCTGGGTTTTCAACTCAGACTGTAACCACCAGGATATAAGCAGCTATTTGCTGCTCTTCTGGTAATAGTCAGTCAAGGTGATTTTGTTCAAGTTAAGAAATACTAGGCATCAGTTCCCAAGGGGAAAGTTAAATAAATGCTGGTTATGGCACAGTAGAGGTTGGGACAGAGTCTTATCTCACTGACTTTGATGCACACCTGGAGTAGGCCTTCCATCTAGTGTATTTGATACCAGGGTGCCTTGTGAAATCAAAGTTTTATAGAACTTGAGGCAGAGAGAAGTGCAAGTGGCAAGGATACCAACCCTGTGCATACATCTCTAAATTCAAAGAAGCAAGTGTTTGTTTGTGTATGTGGTCTTATTTACTTAGACTGGCTTTGACTCTGGTTTTCTTCCCTTGGCAAAGTTCAGCAGGAGCTCTGCCTTAACTGCTCCTGTGAAGCCTGTGCCCATGGAAATAACACAAAATCATTGATGCTCCTTTGCATAAACTCCTTTGCGTGGCTGAATCCAAAGAACAAGTAACCTCATTCTGTAACTCATAACATCTGAAATCCAAGACGTCGGTGGAGAATATTGGTGGAGAAAGATTGCTTGAAAAAGAGTAGTTTGCACTTAAAAATATCCAGCATATGCTTTCTCAGAAGCATGCTGTGATGTATATATATGTGATATATAGCAAACTAAGTTAAGATTAGTGGCCATGAAGTACTCAAAATGAACAGGAGATATCCTTTGGAAGGTGTTGGTTCACATTTTTTCACTATATTGTATTTGAGATTCCAAAAGCACTTACTTGGGCTTGTCACAATCTTGATAAATTATTATCCTGATACCACTCTAATGTAGTATGAGCAAGGTGGGACCAGGCAAAGCTCTTGGGAAGTTATCATGCAGGGGAAGCCATTGAAAACCTCGGCTTGACTGAGAACATCTGACTCTCTCTGGAAGTCTGACCTTTTACTAAATATGTGCCACCACTGTGTTACCAAGAATGCATGCTGGGAAAGAGCAATGCCACAAAAATCTTTCCTGGTATTTTCTAGGATTCCTAGGATTCAGTTTGGCCACATCTTGAATAAGATCACTACCAGCTGCTTGGTTTATATGGCTGCTTTTGAGAGACTTTTGGTCTTTGATTTGCTCACTGCTCCAGGCCTTGTGAGGTCTGGTAGAAGAGACTTTCTTCATCCTATATTTAAAGAAGCCTCAGTGGGTTGCTCTAAAGAACTGGGATATTTGCTTCAGCTTCATATTAATGAAACCATAGCAACCTGCTGTGGGATGCAGTAGATGACAGGCTATGTATCAAGAGTTGTTCAGGCTCTGTGAGAGTGAGAATAAACCTCCAATACCTGATTTTAAAGAACTCCTACAAGTTTGGATTAGACTCTGCATTTAACAGTGAGGGGTCTAGGGCACAAATAAGCTATTCAGGTTCCATCTAGCAGAAGCTAGATGTGCTTGCTTTAGTGTAACTATAAGGAACCGTGTCTTCACAGAGGGACTAAGCCTAATCTGATACCAGTTGTCTATAAGCATAGACAAAGTCACAACAAGAAAGACATCCTGATTATTGACTAGAAAATGCCATGTAAAAGTTAGGTGGCTCAAGAGGCAGGTAATGAAGGAATATTTTTGCAGCCTGGTTTGGCTTCAAATTGTATTGTTCATTCTGTTATCAGAATTGCTGGTCTGTAAGCCCAGGACACCATCTTTTAGTTAATGCCTGTATCATTTATCACTATTTTTTTCTCAGTTAATCTCTGGCTTTTTGAAACATTTCAGCTGAACAAACCCTAAATTGCTGTGGTTAACTTCTTTGGTGTGCTTGTAGGGTTTTTAAGTGCTACCCTTAAGAAGCCATTTGCAATGCCCCAAACACTTACTGATACTATACAAAACCAAATTACAAGCAGTGTTTATTCTTGAGCATTATTAACATGAAGTATTTCTGGCTCATAGGAAATCTTAGCTTCAGTTTATCCCAATTCAGAATAAAACCAGCATTTGCACTAATCTGCGAATCAGAAATTCTTATATATCCCCTTGGAAATGGCAATTGCTACATGAAATCCTGTGTTTGTTTATTACACAATGAAGTATTGAGCAAGGCAGAATAGCTGATTAGAACTGGGAAGCTTTGAGGTTTCTAGCCCAGAGTAGTACTGGAAGCCCAGAAAGTCTGACCTCAAGTTCCCTGGGTTCTAAGTTACCTTGGAAAAGAAACCTAGCAGCCCTTACTGCCTGTAGTCCTGTTTAATGCACTAGACTGCTAGACTGGTCAGACTAGACTAGAAATCAGAGTAGATTGGCCTTGAATGAATTTGATTTCTTTTTAATTTTTGACCAGATCTACCAGTGAGGTCCTACTTGCTGTGTAGTCTTCTAGCAACTGGCAAAACAGAAGTATTGTGTGTACAAAGAACAGTAACAGGATATGTTTTTACCTGAAGTGGTACTTGGGTTTCTCAGTCCTGAGACTGGATTGAAATTTAGCACAGAGAACAACTAAATACACAAGGCCCCTGACCTGGCTGGCATACTTGTATCGGGCATCTGTGATCCTGTTGCACTCTCTGGTTTTGGTATGTGGGTTGGGAGTGAGGAGGGTGAGGACACTGATGCGTAAACAAATACAAGGGTTGCTTTGCTGTTGCAGTTCATAGCAAGGCAGGGTCTGCTTACAATGTCTGATGTCACACAAATTAAACCAATTTGTTTCTCAGTTAAAAAGAAGCTAATAATGAATGTGCCTATAAGCATTTTTTCTGATTATCTTCATGCAGTTTAAGTCTGTAAGTGGGAGATGCCTGCATAAGGTTAGATATTGTGTTATGAATAGGGCAGTATGTTTTAGGATAGTGTACTATGGGTTTCTTGGTGTTCTTGGTCCAACCAAGTTTCAGGTGCTTTTGGTTGATCTAAGACCTGCCTGTTGTGTAAACTGGTTGTGATTGGAAGTCTTCTAAACCTTACTCCTGAAGTACCCTGTTCTAATATAAGGATTTTTGAAGGCCTGATTTTACTCATCTAATTCTTCTAAAGCACTGATGACAGGCTCTGCAACATGTTCCTTGAGCGCTAACTTAGTCAAAAGTGCACAAGTGTTCCCTATGTAAAATTGCAGGTGTGTTTCCGTGAAAAGCTATCATATGTCCATCTGGCTATGTGAATACAGCGTCAGGACAAGTCAGCTGCTGGTATTACATGGAATAAAGAAAGCTGTTTCTTACTTGAGGAACTTGTCTTGCAGGTTTTGGCACTTCTTTTTTTTTTAACATTGTGTTGCATTGTCTGTTTTACTGACGTTTCCTGTTTTCAGTTTTGCTGATGGACTACAGTAGTATTTCTGTCCTGTAGAGAGGACAGAAAGGAGTTTGCCTTCCTTTATATTGTAAGTAAATGTCTCATGTGGTGGGATTTTAAGTCCCTGTTGTAGCAGGAAAACTGTTTTTATTTCCAGCCTATAAAATGTGACAAATACTGTCTTCTTCTCATCATATATAAAATTATATACTCTTTAGGATAGTGACTTTTCCACTTGTCAGGCTCAGAGGATCCCTTATGACCATTAAGCACATCAATGTCACGAATAAAATAATCTTAAGTCTTCAGCTACTGGCTCACTATCCAAGCCAAGCAGAGTTGGCATTCATAGGGACCATATTCTAAAGGAAGTGTTGGTGTAAAACAAAGCATTATTCATGCTATTCTTGAGGTCAGCTAAGTACTATTATGGTGTTCCAGGGTTGTTGTTTTTTTGTTTGTTTGTTTGTTTTTTTCCAGCCAATCTTGTTTTGAAGAGTGGGAAGAAGGATGTTTTCCCTATTGTGTGCTTCTTCATTGAGAACATAGTTAGATTAACAGTTTTTTGTTTTGTTTTGTTTTGTTTTTTTAAAAAAAGAGCCTGTCTAGTCTAGCTCAAATGTAATATTCTGGAAATGCAATTTTTACTGGCATGATTTAGCAGGCTTCCAAAAAATAACTATTACATGGAATATACTGTTCTGTTTTGACATTGTATCTATCTGGCATTATATATTTATCTAAAAGATAACTGATGAAACTGAAGTACCTCAATACCATCCCCAGCTGAAAAAACACAGCATTTATGCAGCATAACCTTTGGGAATCTTGGATTTGTGTATTTTGGGTCAAATTACTTTTCAGACTTGGAAATCACTTTGGAATTTTAGATCCTCTTTGTTGTGTTTAACATATGATCAAAAGAGCAAATTTGGCATGTGGGTTCCCTGTGTCTACTGCTTCAGAATGTATTGGTAGGAGTTCTTCTAAGAATCAGTTGAGTATAACTTTTGAAAAATAATACATGTGTTAATAGACTGTTATACAGCGAGAATATACGCGAGTGATTCTGTACTGGACCCCTGTATGTCCTCAGAGATGAGGATATAGTATATATTATAGTATATATTATAGACAATTGTCTGCAAGATAAAGCAAGTGCCTGGAGAGGGAATTTGGTGAGTGCTCTCTGTCATGATACCTGTTTGAAGGAGGTCACAATCAGTTTGGGTGAGATGTGGAATATCTTCAGTGGGCACTGCAAGGCTGGTTGGTCCTGGTGACAGGGATTGCACAGTTAGGTGTGTATTGCTGAGCACAAAATCATCCAGGAAAACAAAGCAACAGCCCGAGAATGGAAAGCTACTACATAAGTGCACTGTAGAACACATCAGAGTGCAAACTTAGAATCTAGTCCTTCCTTCATGCCTTATTTAATCTTCCCTTAGGGTGAGTACCAGTAAAGTTCGGTTTAAGTCATGAGTCCTAAATTTGTCAAAACTACTTGAGTATTTGATCAGTAAATGCAGGTCACCTGGAAGATAGAGAAGATGGTTTGTGATGGGGAAGTGAAAGATCACACTATGTAATACTGTCATGCAGTTTGTGGTATTTGAGGTTGACCTTTCTCTTTTGGCAGGGGAGAATATTTTTCAAAAGAGGCACATACCAGTAAGTTCCAAATGAGAGCTCTCTGAGCTGTGAATCTATTCCTCTCAAGGGTTAAGGTTTAAAGCATCCAGCTTTAAGTTCTCTTGAGATGCAACTCCTTATTCTTTCCACATAAAGTCCTATTATTCTCTTGTAGTGAATCAAAATGATCTGGAAAGATTGCTTTTTTATATATCTTCATTTTTTAGAGTTCTGAAGCTTATTGCTAAGGTATTAAATTGTCTTTTTCTTTCCTCTCCAATTACCATCTCATTTTTTTCCCTCCACTGATATTCATGTTTTATTTTAAACATTATTTGCCTAAAACCTCTCTAGCTATGACTCTAAAGGCTGCCTGGGGAAGTGTTCAAGAGGTGTATGGATGTGGCACCTGGGGACATGGTTTAGTGTTAAACATTTTGGTGCTGGGTTAGCAGTTGAACTAGATGATCTTAGAGGTGTTTTCCAACCTTTTTGATTGTCTGATTCTGTAAGTTTTTACAGCACATTGCATTTGTAGAAAACAGTGTGCCCCGATAGGCAGTAGTTTGATGCTTCCTATGACATGGAAGGCCTATGCACAGACTACTTCCATGAGATAACACACATGCAGAAAAAAAGATGGGTTTTAGTGTTTCTTCGCCTTTTAAAAGCATACACTACCTTTTAGCTCCATGGAGTTGTATGTGATAACTTTCAGAAAACAAGGAAAGCTTTGTTGCCACTAGAAGAATTGAGATAAGAGAACTCTCCCCCATTAACCAAGTTCAGTCTTTTTCTGACAATTCCCTGCATGTGTTTAGTCCTTGTTCCTGTCTTTTTTGCCTTACAGTTGTGGAGGACAGCATGACATAAAAGCCAGTCTAAATGCATAGCTCACAGCCTGATGTTCTTGCAAATCTGGTGTCCATTAACCACTGCGTAATGGGAATTTTGATTCAGGACTGGAGACTATGGCTGATAAAAAACCAATCCATTCTCTTGGTGGCTGGTAGTTAGTGTTAATAACAGCAAGGATACTCTCCTGCTTGTCAAAAAAATTAATCCATGCTGTGAACTCCTACCAAATGTAAATGGAAAATGTCTAGCTTGGTTCATATGAGCCACATTTGCTGTATAAACTCTGAAGATTGCTTATTGTTAGAGAAGTGAGGGGTGTAGCAATTACCCTCAAACAGACTGTTAATAAAACAACAGAGTTTTGTCCCAAAAAGGCACTTAATGAGCAAATACAAATTATCAAGTTTGAAGTTACAAGACAATTTTACCATTTACAGCAAGTATTTTTGTAGTAGTAGAAAGAAGCTTGTACAGTTACCAAATTTTTTGCTGGTGTCATGAACAATATGAGTAAACTGGCCATTAGGAGCAGAGCCTAAGCAGGTAACTTGTTCTGTGAGCTTGTGTTTGTGTCAGTATCACTCTGACTTTCACAGTTTGCAATGGACAGTGTAGAAAACTGCCTTGGGTCAGCAGAACCCAAAGACTTGGGTTCCTCACGCGGCCCCATCTCTGCCATTTACTTCTTTATGGCACTAACTGGTTTGTTCTAGTAGCACAGTGCCTTACAGGGCATAAAACCAGAATGTTCTATGCAGCTTCCTGGAAGCCTGATAACCTATATCGTTAACTTTCTAGTGTTTGATTCCTTCTTTTCTACATAGCATTTTCTCAACCGTTAATTCATTTGCATTCTGTCAGAACAAGATTCCTGGGACTGCAGAGCCGTCTGAAGTGAATGTTAAGAGCAGTAGTTTTAACTGAAGTCAAAGGGCAGTAGCGGAGATCTAGCAGTGCCTCCCCTCCAAACATTCTTAAGTCAGTATCAATGCAGAGAACAAGAGAACCCAGTTACTTGTGAGCTGAGCTTTGTTTTGGAGGAAGTTGTGTGTGTGATGTTGGAGGGGCCTTTGTGGAAATGGAAGCATCACAGCAAACCCAGAGCAGCACCAGTAAGTGAGCACCAGATTTTTCCAAGGTCTTCCTAGAAGACTGTTTCAGTGACCTGGATGTGCTGCCCAAAGGAGATGGAAACCGGTCTGGCAGCCTGCCTTCTGCAGGCCACTGAGAAGGAGAAAGTTGCTTAGGGGACCTGATAGTGGGATGACCTTAGGAAAAATCTTGAGTTGCCCAAATTCACAATGTGAGTGAAAAACATACTACTGACGTAGCTTATGTGGTATTTTGTTCTAGCTTTTTATTTCTTTTACCTTTAAACTCTCCATCATTAACTTTATCTCAAGAGGGCAGCTGGAAAGGAATGAGAAATAAATATAAAAATAAAGGCAAAGCATTGAATGCTGAATGACATTGCCTTACAGATATCTATGCATGCTTAGCATAGTCTGAAATTTGGAAGGGTGTTGTGTTCTTTGTGCTTCATTTATTTTTTTAATGATATCACAATATAAAAGCACAGATTAGTGGCTGGCACAACAAAACTGATTTGCAAATGCTATAGGTCTATTGAAAAGCTGTCTGTGGAACCTTTTTTATTTTCCCTCCAGTTCTTCAGAACATTTTTTCGTTTTCTGCAGTGTGACTTAAGTTCTTAGGTTTCAGTATGTAAAGGACTGATTGCATGAAAAATCTGAGCCCAGAAGTGTTGTTTTTGGAAGGGTATTGTAGTTGATATTGGAGAGGCACTGAACTAAAAGAGCTATGGCAGACTAGGAAGGAACAGAAATACTGAACCTTGGATTTGTTAATGTAGTTTCCATTCCATGAAAACAGAACTGTCCCAGAAACTTAGCTACTGTTTTGATCAGACTTCACGATGGATCCCCATGGCTTTAAGCTTGCCTGCGTGAAAAGCCCTGTATTTTAAACAATATTTCTTATTCCATGCTAAATTAATGACTTAGCTGTTGAGTAGCTTGAACTCTGCAGAAGAACACTAAGAAATACTGTTATTGGACACGCTCTCTTCTTGGTGTGGGTATTCACTTGAAAAGCCTTATATTTGATCTTAACAGAACTATGGTAGGTTCAGGTATTCAAAAGATTACACCTAAAATAGTAGAAGTTGTGTGGGGGTAATAAATCATGGATATAATTGAAACTTTTCCATTGAAATTACAGGTCAGGGCAGTATCATGTTTTGTACTTGTGAGCCAGAGAAAGAAACTACGTACTGTGTACAAACTTCTGAATGAGTATGTAAACAGCAGGTAGACATTAATAAATCTTGAATTTTTCAGCTGGTATTATGTCTAGGATCACAGGGCTTGTTGGAGGCACGGTTTTGCAGTAACTCATACAACTGGGCCAGAGTTTCTAGGTAAAGGTCTTGTGGAAATCCTTGGCTGGGTCCAGAGGCTGTCGCAGAGGCACACTTTACATCTGGGGGACTCACTGGTATGATGCTGAGAATAAGTGGCCTGAGGAAAAGGTTCAGGGTTAAGTAATAGAACTAGAAAATGAAATTGCTCTCTCCCAAGTTGAGCTGAGAACATTCAGAGAGACAGGCCATGTGCAGGTTTTGGAATGATGTAAGTTCCAAAAGCTAGTATCCCAAATGCTTTCTCAGTGTTGGAGTCTCTCTGATGGCAATAGACTGATCTCAAATTATACTTCATTTTGCAGACTTTGAATATCTGGTAATGATATATGTGTGTTTTCTTCATCCCTCCATTTCCCCACAAATCCATGGGGATCTGTCCAACTCTGTATCTGAAGGGATTTTGAATATTTTCAACTCGTTGGAAGCATTCTTGTACGATGGATGAGGACTCTCTATTTGCAGCTAAGCCCTTTAAGGATTACTGAAATGAGTGAATTTGTATCATATAATTATGATACAAATACTAATTATTGAAAAAATAGAACAAGTTCTAATTTTAAGACTGCTAAATATTCAAAACTGTTAAATATTGTTTTATTCAAGTCTGAGTGTCAAATTCACTTCCCTTTTAATTTAAGCAGCCTTATTAAATTGATTATAGTATTTCTGAATGCTAAAACTGATGAGTTTTAATAGTTCAAAATAATTTATAGTTGAAGCAGATAAAGACAACTGAATGGGGAGAAATAACCATACTCCTTAAACTGAGTACATTTGCTATAAAATATCCCTTAAGAGGATCCTTTGCTGTTCTGTTCTCTGTCCTATGCTACTCCCAACTGTGGCATTGCTGGCAGTGAGCTGGAGCTTCAGCAGGATGTTGTGAGCTGCAGACAAGTCCTGCCCACTTATGTCTATGCAAGAAGAATCGTATGGGGAAAGTAACCAAAGGGACACTCTAGGCACTCAGCATTACAAATATTGATCCTGTTTGCGTCTTTTAAGTTGTACTTTGTGCATTACTGAAGTTCTGTTTAAAATATCCGGAGTTTCGTCTTTGTGATTAAAGAAAGCACTGTAT
>JAOXXN010000082.1:15181349-15207247 GCA_026770055.1 Myrmophylax atrothorax
TGAAATACGTGATTTAAGAGCAGGTTCCTCCTACACTGCATCTCCCAGTGAGAACAGGAGTGAGCCTCGTTGCACTGCAGTACTTTTTACATCTCTTCTGTTTCTGAGGACCCAAAGAGTGGTGAGAAAACAAACGAATGACTGAAAGAAGGGGATTATAGGGAAGGACTCTAAAGCATACTTATCCTGCTCAGTATATCTGAGTCAGTATGTAAGGTTTGGGACAACTGTGTATTGGGAAGATAGTCACTGGAATTTCAGGAACCAGCCCTTGTTGAAGAGAAAAGTGATTTCTTATGCCAAATTGCATTTTTTGATTATTACTCATTCAACCCTGTTTGAGGTTCATGCAAGCAATTTTGGGAGTAAAACTACATTACTTTTAAAATCCATCGCCTTATACTGGAAGAGCAGGTATTTTTGGAAGGCTGAGAGAGGAATATCAAGGGAAGGATCCCAATTCCCTGCATAAAGGCTTCGGTACTGCTTTGGGTTGTACCTCCCGATATCTGTGCACAGCTATTGCGTATGCTCAGTACAGCTTGCAGGAGCAGAGAATAAACACTTCCAGCAAATTTTCTCAGGAGGAGCCTGTCTGCCAAGTGGAGCCACCTCCCTCCTTGGTTGTGTTTATAAAAACACTGTTTAAAAGGGGAAAACAAGAGAAGAGCAAAGCGATTCCTTGACCCACCCAGCACGTCTCTCTGCAGCACAGCCACTCCTGCTGTGTGGGATCCGTCACATGACGGAGAGATGCTTCTGGGAGCTGTTATTTTAAAATATTGGCAGCACATCATTGGGTGGGACTGCTCTATCTCGTATCTTCTTACATTCTCCTACTTGCTACTTCTCCTGTTTTATGTGTCTTGCTGTGGCTGAATCAGCTATAAGAACATAATTCTTGTTTATCCTGTGTGACTTTTTCATATGCTTTCAATGAGAGTTGTTCTGTGGATGACATGCCAAAGACCAGTCACCACATCTGACACTTGTGTGTCTTTGGAACTGCAGGGAGGAAACAGTATTCTCCAGCTGGCCCGGGTGGCTTTTGACAGTGTATTAATGTACGTGCATGGGCCAGAGTCTGTCTGTGCTCAGAGTCATAAAGGGGCAGTGTTATTCCAAACTCAGGTTATCTGTGCAAGGCGTGATAAATGTCCTTGCGTGTCCTTGCTCCCTGGCACAGTAGTGTAGCCAGACCTTCAGTCTGACTGCAGGTTCTTGCTGTGCTTTTTACAGCAGTTTACACTTAAATCTGAGCCTGGCTTCAGGGGGTCCTGCCTTACAGTGTCGTATTTCATTCACTGTACAGCAATCTCCTGCCCTTTTATTGTTTGGGACAATGGTTGTTCTTGGGGAGAGGGAATGGCAAAGAAGTGATAAAGCATATGTAAGCCCTTGCATTATGTTCTTTCACTGTCTTGCTGTTTCGAATAGTAGCTAATGATACTTGCAAAGCCTCTTGCTGTTACACAGGTTTGTTCCATTCCAGTGAGGGAGACCCTTTGCTTCTTGTGGAGGTGTTCAGAAACAATGGACTAGTCACAAAAGGATTTTGCTTTAGCACTTGTTTCTGTTGGCTGGGCTACTACAGATAACATCTCCTCCTGCTGTGTACAAAGAGTGCTTGAGCTAAGGGCTTTAATGTCTTGTATGGTCAAGGCTTTGTTTTAAAGGGTGTAGTAGTTTATTTTTGGAAGGAACTGAGGAGCGGCCACATAGCATTGAACGCTCCTATCCTGTTTATCACCTCCAAGTCCAGCCCTTCTCCCAGGATGGGTTTTCAAGATGCAGCACTGTGCTGAGCTACAAGATAAGATTTGGCAGTCAGTTTTCCATTTTGGGCAAAGTAATAGTTGGCACAGGAGTTTGAAAATGGAAGTTGTTTGGGGATAAACTACTTAGGCTAATTCACACCTAGAATAATCTCATACACTGGTGGAGTTCCTTTACAAGTGAATTTGTTCCCTTTTCCCCACGTGTTGTCTTAAATCTGATGGAGCATGACTGCCATAGACAAGGCTGATTAAGTCAAAGAATGGTCAATACAAGCATTAGCTGAAAACACTTTTTAAGAAGTCAGATTCTTGGATTTTCTTGTCTTGTGTATCTTGTCCTCTCTGGTATTTTGCTTGTGCTCCTGAAAGAATCCTGCACAGGGCCTTTTCTGCATTGCAGGCAATGTAACTGAACAAAGTAGAGGGAAAGTTACTACTTAAGAGACCTGTCTAAGCTAGAGGGATAGAAAGCAGCAACCCTAATTTGCAGAGTCTTGGAGTTCTGAATGATCTAACTTAACTGTCTGAGAAGGATAATTTTGCCATACTTCCAGTTGTGTGCTCCAGGAGCATGACTAGAATACTGCCACAGAACTGTGGTGTGCCGAAATGCATCACCTGTATAGTTGCTGATAAGCACTTGTATTGAATGCTGATAAGCAAAGCTGCAACAGCCCATGTGCTTAGATCTGTTGACTTTAATGAAACTTGAGACCCTTCTTCTCAAGTGCTCTTCTTGAATTGGTATCTGACTCCTCCAGTACTTCCAAGGCAGTTGTATCCAAGTCAGGAGAACTAAGAAAACTCAAACTGAGCAAAGCCCCACAACTTGCCTTAGTTAAGGACAGGTGTTGAATGTTCGTATTGGAGAGAGAGGCATGAGAGAAGTGGTACAGCAGACTGTAGTGTGTTTCCTTTGCTGTAAATGCATCTTAAAAAAATACCAAAATCCCCTGCCTATTATTTTGACTAACTAATAGTAAGCCTTTTTGTTTAGAATGTCATCCAACCTAAGGTAACAGGGCTCCTCTTTGTACAGGCATATCTACAAATGCTTATCGACAGGGTTTGAAATGGATCTTCCAATTTTAGAAAAAAATCATGAATTTAAATCATGTTCTGCTTCCCTTCTGTAGAGGATCTTGGCATATGCATCTGAATTGGTAGTTGAGCACAGAGCTCTGTGCCAGCCCCTGCAACAGTTAGCAGATTAGCAAGGTTCTGATATAATTGGAAACACCAGCTCCCTGAAAGACTTGCATCCTATGAGACTTGTTTTCTCCAATGTAATTGAGAAAGTGCTGAATGTAGATGGAAACAGAGTTGGAGACAAGGTATGGGATGCAGAAAACCCACTAATTTCCCAGTTTTCATGGAAAACTGTGCTATACTTGTCCAAGCAAAAGTTACCAGCTTATACCTTGCTCTAAAAGTCATATAAATGCTTGCTGACCTATTATTCCAGAAGCTGGGAACAGGGGAATTGATGCTTTCCAGGCCTTGCTAACTTTCTCAGCTGCATTTCCAGGAGCTGAGGAAGGAACAGCTGCAATTGTCTTATGCTGCAAAAGCATTCCCTCTCACAGGAGAAATCCCCTCCTGAGTGGATTCACTAGGTTTTAAGCCTGCTTAGTGCAGAGTGTCACACATGAGGCAGCTATAACAGCTACAGAATTCATTCTTTCAAAGATAACAGATGACTTCTGAGAAGCGGTGTTAAGATGCTTTTTCTGATGTTCCCTTCTAACAGGTTTTAGTACCTATTCTTCTTGTGTGTCCTGTTAGGCACTCTGTATGTGGCTTGCAGTTCTCTCTAGTTAATCCATAACTGTGAGGTTTCTGGGCCTTGTAAGTAGTACCATCTATCACAGTAATGCTCTACTGTCCCCCAGTAAGGATTTATCCTCTTAAGTACTGCATGAAACTGTAACCTCTTCCTGAAGCTGTTCATGTAAGTGTAAATAGTCTCTTTCAATAACTTAATATACTGCCTTTGCTTTCTCTACATCCTGTGTGACTGTCTTATTCCTAGCAGTGATGCAAATAGTTACCCATGTCCACTGCTTAGGTGTTTCACCTTTGTCTCTCCTTCCATCAATCTCAGTGATCTCTTCTTTATGAAAAACAAACAATATTGGCTGGATCTGTTTCACAAAAAATTAGAGATTAGTGGCAGAAACTAAACACAGAAGCAGTTGCTGCTCCTTCAAGAGGTCAAATTGACTTGTTAGAAGTGAGAAGCCTCTAGCAGTACCCCTCCATCCTTGTTCTTTGGGTGCAGATCTTTGGGCTTAGAAATGTTTAGCAATGGCTTGATACAAGGTTAACAAGAACTATGATAAAAATAGGATATTTATGCATATTGGAAAATGCTTTAACAAGTTCAGATTCTAAAAGGCTGATTGGAGCAACTGAAATGTGTTGTGCTAAGTGTTGTGATTTTAGTGTGTGTTTTGAACAACTAACATTTTAGTGAGTGTTTGAAGGCACACTGCATAGATAGAAATTATTGCCTGATTTCCAGTCCTTTTAATAAAATATGTCCCAGCCAATACTGCAGTAGTTCATTTTCCTGCTGTTGTCTTGTTCCTTGAACAGCATTTACTTAAGCATAGAAAAGTCTCTAATGTTTCCTGCTAGTTTCCTTGGAAAGCAGTAGTAAAACCTCAATTCCAGCCACATAATTGTTGTGGTAGTAAACTGCAATATGATGCTCACACATATTCTGGTATTTAATTCCTGTAAGCATTTGTTATGAAACAGTTTGTAATGCAGATCAATCCATGCTAGATCAGAGGTTTCAAACAGAGTTTGCTGTGACAGCATTTGTGACTACAGAAAGTGCACAGGGGATGGAGTCCTGATGACAACAACAGCAGTTACTTGAACCTGTGCTGGTCTTGCACAAGGTTTCTGGTGCTTTCATTTGAGAGACGCTGTAATGTGGAAGATGAAAGGACATCACACGATGAACCAATATGGTTTTAGGTAGAATGCCATTCATTGATACACTGCAAGTGGTTTATATAGGGTCAAAGCTACGTGCTAATTTGCATAGTAATTTTCACACCGTAAAGCAACATTTCTTATTGGTTATATTCCATATCTCACAAGTCCAGTGTTTTGATAAAACATCCTAACGGTTCCCAGGTGAATCTCAAGAATCCTGTGAGAAACTTTCAAGAGTTCTTGTGTGTAAGTCTGGGGAGTTGCTGTGTGTACTCCTGGGCAGTGATTTCTTCTTTACCACTCAGCAGCAGCTGTGCCTTTGTTTATTCTTTGCTGGTGGCTGCTTCAATCTCACAGAGTCCATACAGTCTGGGTCGCTCACATGGCCATTTTCTGTAAGAAGTCTTTCTACAATGCTGTGCCAGGCCAGGTCCAACTTGCAGGTCTTTTGGACAGTAATTTTCATCCCATCCATTTTCCTGTTAACTACGGGAGAGAAATGAGCATGGGGCAAAGGGATTGCCTAAAACTAGAATGCAAGTCAGTGACAACAGAGACATACAATCCATTACGTGATGGTGGGAGGACTGCAGTGAACCACCTCTCCTGCTAGCTTATCCTCAAGATCCTTCATGACTGGGAGGGAGCAGATGGAATTGCTACAAAACACTGACTGCCCCATTACCCAAGCCAGACAGCTGAAGCAGAACAAGGCAGGGTTTGGCTAACACTGCTGTAGAAGCACACACAAACAGTACAGGCAAGCTCCCAGCACTTGAAAGGCAGGCAGGTATTGTTTCTGCAGCCTTTCTTTTGAGCTGTATCTGTGCTAGCAAAAGAGAAAGCCATGTTTCTCTTTTGAAATAGCCCAGCTAGGACTCCAGGAGCTGTTATCACTGGGGTATCTAACATTATTTTCATATCAGTGTTACTAAAGGCAACAAAGAACTGATTGCCTGTGGTTTGAACTCTTTATCATTGTCGAGCAGACCCAGGGTCATCTTTGCTGGGAAAAGCCATTCTCAGCAGCCTCCTGGGACACGCTACAATAGGAAGAGATTAGGTCTCTGGAATTCCCATAAAAGAGCTTTGGCTGACATCTCTTCATCAATGCTAGCAGCAGTCTCAAACTGCAGTGATTTACTGCTTCGAAATCCTCAGATGATTTTTAAGCTAAGATTGGATATGTTCATTGACAAAATTATATAAACTGTAGTAGAAAAGTTCATGCTGTCTATGCTATGACTTTATTACTGCTGAGGTGGACAGATGAGTGGACAGATTCCTAAAGGATCTATAAACAGCACAGCTTCCATTCGCTAAGAGGAAAACCCTGAATTTGTCAGACCAGTACCGTCCACTTAGATGCACTCTACCCTTCACTGTGCAGCCTCTCCTCCAGAACTGATGCTGCAGCATCGACATCCCACCAGTGCTGCACTGACTTGGGAGACAAGTTTCCTTCCACTGCTGGTTCTGACACAGACTGTGAGAGTTCATTCAAGTCCTGCTGCTCTCATTCAGGTTGGGAAATTCACAGAAACTTGTAACAAATGCAAGTTTGCAGAGTGTATTTTTCCCTTTTGTAACCACCAGCTGGAGAATAAGTTTCCATGTTAGATGCTGTGCTAAGCGTGAATCAGCACAAAGCAAATTGATTGGTGCTTCATCTGCTCTTCCTTCCAATTGCTTTTAAAGGAAGTTTGTGCTTGTTGTAAGAAGCCACATGCAAGGTATGACTGCTAAAAACAATTATTCTTTCACATGTACAGTCCAGTCTTTAGGTGGTGTTTGGAACATAAAAACATGTGCATAACAGCCCCTTTCCCTGGAATGAACTTTATTTTAGATATTCCTCTTTCCTACTCCTATTATATTTAAACAGACTTACAGTGTTTATGTAACAATTATCTGAGTGAAAACAAGGTGTGCATCTAGGAAATAGAGGGGTGTGCTAATATGCTACTGGATGACTTTGGCTTTGATATAAAACTTCAACATTAATTTTACACATGAGTAGATGAAAATAGGTTAGCACTGGAGCTTTCTAGATTTTTCTCAGCATTTGCCATAAATCAAAAGATGGTTCTCTGAGACATCCACTCTGCTTTGTGATCAGATGGCATTTCTGGGGAAACTTTAATATTCTCCTTGTGCTGCAACTTTGTGTAAAGTCACCTGAAGGCTGTAGCAGGGAGACCTTGGACTCTGACACCACCAGCCAGGCTTTTGATGCTGCCTTCAGCAAGAATAATAACAGAAATTATTTCCTGAAGTATGTTTTAGCAGCTGCCTTGAAACAGAAGAATCTGTGAACAGAATATTGTGGGTGATGAAGCTCTATCCATAGAGGGGTGGAGGAAAGAAAAAAGTGCCCACCCAATCATTACAGGGGGAATAAATCTCAACCAGCACTATGCAGAGGCAGGGAAGGGTCTTTTCTATTGTCACTCATAAGGCAGTGACAAATAGTCTTTATTCCCCTATTCCATGTTAGCTGTGCTGAACCTATCCTTGGTTTGTTTTACAGCTACTTAGTTACATGATCAGGGAAACCAAAATACTGTTGGGCTCCAACTAGGCAATTCCTCTTTGTCAGAGAAACAATATAAAATGAGAGAAATTGCTGAAGATGGCTCCACTAATGTTAGAGTTGGAAAAAAAGGCAGCCAATGTTTGAATGAATCCTCATCCTTTACATTGAAATCTATACAACTTAAAAACTGTTTTTAAAAACGCTGCATACCACAGGCACTCAGCACTTGTGAGGAGAAAAGTACAGGCACAAGGAAATTCAAATTGGGCACCTGCAGTCAGCAACCACTTAAACCAATTTTTACTCTATTTGCTGCTATCCTCTCTAGTCTGGTTGCTTTTCCTTGCATAGTACAGCTCTGTTCTGAACTTCCATACTACTGAATTCCTAATTTCATGTAAAAAATCCTATAGGACATGTTTCTACATCACCAGATTTAATTAATTTGACATTCATGCCACTGAGATACTTGAAGTTGAAATGCTGTAGAGGCTCTAAGTTTTGAGGTGCCGAACTAAGACCACCTGCACTTACATTTTGGTAACAAGGATCTACTTTGGCCACAGCATTGACCACTTCTGAAAGAGATGGATCTGATAATAGAGCATAAAAGAAGCACACATGTAATAGATCAGTCACTTCTTGTGCTCTTTACCCTGCAATGTGTGAAACCTATCACCCTCTCTTTCTAAAGCAAAAAGTCCTTTCACAGAATCGCAGAATTTGCTGAGTTGGACTGGACCCACAAGGATCACTGAGTCCAACTCCTGGCCCTGCAAAGGACCATCCCAAGAGTCACATCGTGTTCCTGAGAGCATTGTCCAAACACATCTTGAACTCTGTCAGGCTTGGTGCTGTGACTGCTGCCCTGGGTGACCTGTTCCAGCACCCAACCACTCTCTGGGTGAAGAACCTTTTTCTAATATCCAACTCAAACCTCCTCTGAGACAACTTTAGGCCATTGCCTTGGGTTCTGTCACAGGTCACCACAGAGAAGAGGTCGGTGTTTGCTCTTCCTCTCATGAGGACATTGTAGACTGCATCGAGGTCTCCCCTCAGTCTTTCTATGGATGTAAAAAAAGAAAACCACTGAGCAAATGGCAAAGCCATCCCTCTCTGCTGGTTCCTACACAGATGACTTGATGCAATGGCAAGAGTATGTAGAAATTTTTGCCGGAAATGTGAATGCAACTATATTGCATTGATCTCGTTTTTACAGAAATAGTAATCACATAGAGCAAAGAGCAAGACTGTTCCTTTTAGGGGAGTTTGTAGGTACATACCATTTTTGTTGGTGTCAGAATAAATTACGCAGAGAAGCACCATGATAAAGCCACTCTGAGGAGTCCAGGCATGGAAGAAAGCAAGCATGCCTTTTGGCTTTTCGAGTATAAATATGGTGATGTACAGATAACTTGGTTTAAAAACATTAATTTTAGGAAATAAAGCAGCAATACTTTTAAAATTAATCATACTTTTCTGAATTACTGATGAGCATTAACAGGAGAGCAGAAAAATGAATTGTAGTTTAGTCTTATCCGTTATTGGAAACATTACATAATAATATATTGTAATAATATTATTATTAATAATATAACATAATATATTAAATGATACTGTCATTATGCTGCATAACACCTTCCAGTAAATGTAGCTGTGCTACTGACAGCCCCACCTTTTCATGGCCTAGCAGCTTTGCGTAAACACACACTCCCAACCACGTCCTGACCTTTCCATGAAGTAACAGAACTGGTTTGCCAAGACTCTTCATGTGGTTTAGATGGCTTTAGGTTCCTTGTCTCTGTTAGGGATATACCAGGAAAAAGGCATTTGAAGTTTGTAAGCTTTTGGCAGGATCTGGGGCAGCAGTTTGTAGACCTCATGATCTATGACTTTAGTTGCTTTTTGGTATCAGTAAGAGAAACCTGCTCTCAAATGGTTCCTGGATTTTAAAGTCTACAATTGGAAAAATTATTAGCCCTGTCCAAACCCGTCTGATACACACTCAAAATAGCTGAGGGAGGGGAAACAGTGGCTAACATTTGGATTTACTCCATGGATACATGGATTGCATTAGACATTTTGGCCTTGTTCCAGCTTGTCTATGAACCTTGCACAGCATTTATGAAGTGCTCAGCATAGGTTTGGATACACCAAGTGGAATAGGGACATCCTGTGTTCTCCTGCCTTCCTGGCAGACCAGCCTGTAGTTTGGCACCCTCGTGAGGTGCTCCTGCTTCCTTCCCCTGGCAACAGACCAATACAATGACCTGTAACTCATCTTCCACTTTAAAAGTGCTGAAGTTAGGCTGGGTCATGAAGTAATACCTGCTAGTGGAAGAGTCATTTTAACCAAGTTCCTGATGGTTAGGCACTCTTTCTCTTCTTTGATTGAGTTTGTTGCTGAAGTTTTTTTAGGTAACAGTTGTAGAGTGTATACATTTCAAGCACAGTGAGCTTGTTTGAAGTTTCCCTTTGAATAGTAACACTTCACTCAGGCTCTAAACAGCTACTTTCCCAAGTCAGATACATGTCCAAAAGCAGAATCTTTGTGTTGCAAAGAAAGAACTGGTTTTGTAGATTAGCATAATACTGTCAATGAGCCAGTGAGTGGCTCCTAAAACTGTATCCTTTTATGCTTGGATACTTGCCCTCAATACATGACACTAAGGAAGGTGTGAGATTTCTTATTGCTTTCCTAGAAATCTAAGGAAATCAATTAATACTTTTGGGTTTGGGTTTTTTCCCCCTCCTCTTTCTCTACTGATACACAGAGAAATTGAATAATGGTTTGCAAGATGTCCAAAAATAGTTGAATGGTCCTTGCAAGTGCTCTCTCTTTGTGAGCACCCCTAGACACCAGTGAAATCCATGGTCTCTGTCAGGACTTAAGTAGGTTGGGATCCAGGCTTGCAAATTTGTTCAAGAATGATGCTTACTGGGATCATCAAATTTAGGCTGCTCAGTTTGTTCCTTGTCTGACCGTGTCCACCTCTTACTCAAGACTGTGTTATGCTCTTTAGTTATGTTACTAGTAAGTTAAATGGCATATTCAGATGTTTGTGTCAAAGGGTCACGGAAGGTAAATCCTCTGCGAATGATGGATTGTTTCTGTCAAAGGCTTAGGAAACTGACATTACCAGAAGCTTGTCTGTTATTTCTTAAGTGTATCAGTTAATTTAAAAAGAGATATTACTTTTGCCTACAAAACTTGCTCCGAAAGATTTTACCAGTAACATGACTAGTAGTTGTGATTTGGTAAGAACTATTGAAACAGGCTATAGGTGAAAGATAGTATCAGGTTAAGCAGGGATACAAAGTTGTATCTGTTGTATCAGATTAATTTCCCATGCACTTTGTTTCTTAACAATACACTAATATACTCAGCCTTTCACCAATCTTCCAGGGAAAGCTCTTAATGGTTTTAGAATGTGGGTGTTCGCTATTCCTCCAAGTGGAAAAAATCCAACAAGCTTGTTAAGGTCATTCTTAATATTTTCAGAAAGTGGGTGGTCACTGTTTTTTGAAGTGGAAAACACTCAACAAGCTTGTTAAGGTACTATAACCTGGACACTCAAAACTAAACCAAAAATCGTGTTTCATTTAAAAACATACCTGCTTTGGTACTTAAAACAAACGTGAAAGAGCATTTTCTTTTTCACTTCTAAGACTTCATTCACTATTTAATGCAATACCTGATTTCCAGTCTCTTTGCTTTATTCCAACAACATTTATCTCCTTATTTTTTCTGATTTTTTTCCTTTAGGCACCTTCTCTTGTAAACACTTCTGCCAAACTTAAACTACCCCCTGACTGTCCTCCAAAATCCCTTCAAGGTCTGTCTTTGCTGCACTGCCTACAAATCACTGTCACCTGGCAGTCTTGAAGCTGGAGGCCATCTGTGACCATGGTGACTGCTGATTTATGTGAGCACACCCATCTTCATTGTTATTCATGCCACCTTCTTTCATACATTTTCCTTTAGTCACTCGATTTGTTGTCTTGGGAACATGGAATGCAGAGACTCTGGGGCGGGAACTGCCTAAAATAATGACTAAAAGGTGCAAAATAAATCTAGAGCTTAGTGAAAAATATGTCAGGAAATAATATGTTTGAAGTGTATATTTGTCAAAACAAGATTGTATTGAATTAATTAGAGAAGAGGACAAATCTACCAGAATATGTAGGCCAGAGTCACTGATCCAGCCAAAGGCTGGAAGGACTTTGGTGAATAACTCACAAACTTCAGAGCTAGACAAGCTGCCATCTAACTCTATGTAATCCTGAAGCTTTTCTGAATTTTTGTGTCTTTCGCAGCTCTCAATGTGCACCAGAGCTTTGACATTTTGGGGATATATCCTCTTTCATATGGCTAAACCCTCAGCACTGGTGGCTGAGCATGGGGCACAGTGTGACAGAATCTTCTGGCAGATGTCTCTCACGTGGTACTCCTCTGCCCCAGAAAGCTCTCAAGGGACACAATGGGAAAGCTTCATGGCTGCTCTCTGCTTTATGTGTCTCTGGAGAGACCAAATCTTTACCCTTTTATAAAACCATACTAAGGCAGGATAGGAAAATACGTATGTGGAAAGAACGTAAATCTGTGTAAAGAAAATTTGTTATATAAATCAGAAGAGACTTTTTTTGAAAACCTGTGTCTTATAAGCATAAAATTAATTTAGTGGTAGTTCAAACATTTTAGAAGAATATGCCATATATGACAACAGGGGCCCAATCCTGTCTGCACTGAAACAGTAATAGTGCTGGAGTAGTAACAACAGAATTCCCAAAGTGTAAGTGAAGATTATTTCTTTTTTTGTAGTCACAGAAGACATGTAATGTCTACATTGCACTTCTCCTGCCTCCACATTTTCATATGCCTTAGCAGCAATCTGAGATGACTTTGGTGAAAGCTGGCTTATCTGTGCACAGAGCTGTGCTGCAGAATCAGCATAGCCTTTTTGATTTATTTTTCAAAGCTCTTCTGCATGGTTTCTGTCTTGATTTTCATGTCAACTTGATTTAGTGCAAATCTCTGGGGATGCATTGTGCATTATATGAAACTGGTGTTGCTGTTGTTGAAGCAGACTCAAGCAAAGAGCTTCTGTTTGTGGAACTGTTTTATGTTACATACATTAATAATGTCAAACTTCAGAAGAAAATTCTCCTGTGACAATCTAAAGCTGCCTTAGCAGAGCAATCTCTTCACTCTTCCCTGTAGTCTTAATTTTTCTCTATTCCTTGCTTCCCCTGATAAGCTGGTCTTGGTTTGAGACTTGGCTGATTAATAGCTTCATGTCAGTTCTCTAATTTGAGCCTGATTTGGTAGCAAGGTGCTGAGCACATTCATTGAGTCAGTGGGAGTGGCTGGTATTCAGCACTTTTGCAAACCAGGACGCTTACTGTAATGCCTCAGTATGGGTTTGGGAGCCTGATTTAGGCTCCTATTTTTATAACAGGAGTAATGACTTCCAAATATATTAACTCATGTGTTCTTTGAATAATTACAGGGGGTATTTTTTAAAAAAGATGAAGTCACTTAGCCAATTTGTAATTGCCCTGTGCTTCTCTGAAAATCCTCTCCTATCCCTTTTGTTCAGCATAACTCTGGGCCAGGACACATTTCTTTCTTCTATCAGCTTTGCTAAATATGTATTTTGTTCTTCTGCTTGCTTGAAACAGCCATACCAGAGCAACTGGGACATGGTGAATGCCTTAAAATGTGGGGGGCTGTCAGAATGAATAGATTACTGTAACTCTGATTTCAGTACATGAGTGCACTGAACGTGTTTGGGGCTGTGAAGGGTCAACAAGGAAGTAACAATGTTAAAAAAGGTCCCGTGCATCTTTGGTCCTACTGAATCTCTCATTGCATAAATTGACCCAACATGTCAGATCCTGCAACTCAGCAAGCTTTTGCAGGTGGTGTCTGAAGCGAGCTGCAAAACAAGACATCCTTTGAAAGGGGTATGAATTTGTATAAATGTATGAGGAATTGTTCACACAAATCCCTGTGCTGCCACAGTGATTTATTGTATGTGCAAAGCTCAGAACATCAAAATGGAACTGTAGCTGTGCTGGCTTACAGCTGGACCTAGAATGAATTAATGCAACATCATAATTCATTAAAGCAGCTCTGCTCCTGTCACAGAACCAGAGAGCAGTGTATGAGTGTTTTATCAGCCTAGCAGTGACCTGAGAGTATGTATGCAAATATGTAGGATATATTGTCCTGTGCATGAAGACATTATTTCTGTGGCATCATACTCAGATTTAACCAATAAATGTAATCCAGGTGGAGGAAAGGAGCCAAAGAGCTAAAAACATATAGCTAATTGAAAATGTTAATGGAAAAAATAGAAAACAGCTCTTACTTTGGTAATTTTCTTTGACTTTTATATTCTTCCCTATATGAATTCACTGATGCACATGGTCAGATGAATCAAAGTCTCTTTCTCGCTAGTCATTAGGAAAGCTGCACATGGTAGATGAAATACACTGAGACTCTGGAGCTAAATGCTTCAGATCCTGGGACTGGATAGCCTCATCCTTCTTATCACAGCCACTAGCAGAGATAGTGAAGTGGTGCAGGCTCTGATGTATTGAGAAGTTTACCTGTAATATATATTACTCATACAAATTGCTGTACAGAGATTTTCAGGCAGCAAAAGGTGGAAACCCAGGCTGTGTGAAAGCTTGCTCATTTCAGGTTACTTGTAGTTTTGTTCCTTAAGAAGGCAGCCTGCTTCAGGCAGGTTTATAATTCCATCTCTTCTGAGACCCATCAGTGCATTGGATGAGATGAGTGACTGAATGGTACCTTGTGCCCCCATCCCAGGGAAAATGGTGGAATCAACAGGAAATTACCTAGTGTTTTGTACCTGGTCCAGTCTGACATAGATCACAGCCCAATCTCCATATAAAAGTGAGGTATTTCAATAATATTTCTTTCTCTTTTGAGGGAGCCTGGAGACTGGTCAGCAGCACTTAGTGGTTCCCAGGGTAGAGGCCTTAGGACTGATTTCTGCTTTACAGTTCCTGTGGTTTTTTTCTCTAGACTTGATGGGGCTGTGTGGGATGGCAGTGCTGTAGGGCTGCACTGCACTGCACTGGTGGCAGCACAGCAAGCAAACTCAGCAGATGTAAAATGTCATCTTTTTCTTCATTCATATGCACAGATAAACATAACACTTGCCAATAAGTGGAAAAGGGGCATGGCAGGAATAAAGAGACCACGGTCAAGACAACCTGAAGACCGCTGATCCCCCAGCCTTTTGGCCTAGGCTAATGTATTCTTTTGTCCCATATTTTCCTCATGAGGCTGCTGGCATCTTTGTCAACTTCAGGACCCTTTAGCCTAACTGGGGAAAGGGCCAGTACTCAAGTATTAACACAAAAGGAAGCCTGAATCCTACTTATCTTGTCAGCTCTGACATTCCTGTCATGGCAGATATTTCTGTGTTCTTGTACACATAATTCACATACAATTTGTATGCATTTGTAGATGAAAGATGCAATCTGCAAAGTAACAACACAGAACTCTATAGTTAACATAAGGGATACTATTTTTTTTGCTCTCCCCTTAATTTTTGTCAACTGCTGTTTGAAGCTCTCTCTAATAGCCCAGCAGCCCTGCTACCTTTTGAGACCTGTTGTTTCAGAACTGCCAGGAAGCTGATGTTTTTATTATGATCTTTCCCAATTTTATATTATTCATTTTTATTGCTTTATAAATCTCAGCCATAATGTAATTGTCTAATTTGTTTTCTCTTGCTTCTAGAAGTAGGCACTATCTCTTAATTTACTCTTACAGTTGGTTGTGAATGCATTATCAAACTTAAGGATGCTTTGTTCTCTTCCATTCCCTTTGAAAGCTTCCCCCACAAGTTGGGCAGTTTATTTACTTCTCAGCCCCCATTAATCATTGCCATGTGTGCCTCATTTTGCAGACGATTTTATGGGCCACTTGTAGCTGTTGAGCAAATGTGGAAGACTCAGAGTTGCTGCTCATACTTCACAGGGTGAACAGACCACACACAGACACAACCTCCAAAGTCTGAGAAGTCAAAGGCTCCTATTAATTTAATATGGAGCTGTATTTTACAGCCAGAGAGGGAGAGGGGCAAACACTGACTTCTGGTTTTGCACAGAAACTGATTACATGGTGATTATTTTAAAGGGAGATCAGGTCAGATCTCTGTTGATAATATATCCCTAGGAATTTTAATATGTATCCAGCTTGAGGTTAAGGTCATGAGTTTCATTGGAGTTCACAAGACAGAGATTTTTGTCTATTGTTCTTTAAATAAAATATGCTTCATATAGGTAATATATATCTATTTGCACATTCCAGGATGTGTATAAATAATGTGTAGTCTCTTTGAGCTATTCGGTTGGTTCCAATATCCAAGTTGCTTAATTACATGGTTCCTCAAGGTTTGTAATGTGTCTGGCTGCTGCAGCAAACATGGAGCAAGAACAACAAAACACAGAGAGGCATGCTGAAGCAGCTATAAAGAATTATTTTTTCACACAGTATTAATTAATAATAATTAGGGAGTAGAGCTTACTGCTGATGAATGCAATTGAGGCTAAGAGCTTAGCAGGATTCAAAGTGACACTGGGTGTTTATAGGCCCCTACTAGGATTAGTCTGCCTAAGCACAATAAAGAAAAACCCCTCAGAACTTACAAAAAGTTCTTGGTTTCATGATGAAGCCTGAAGTTTGTGATAGTTTTAGAATGTCAGCTAGTAAAGACATTAAAATCTGAAATTTCTGCTAGACCTTTCCATGGTGCCAGTGGTCATTTGCCTCAGGTCGGAGTTCTGGTGTTGTCCCAGTACTGACTATTTATCCTGTTAACACATTTTGGTTCCTTTTTTTTTCAATATGCTGGTTTTTTAATTCCTGTTTAAGTGTTCCAAAAAGCTAAAACAATTAATTGCAGTGGATCAAGTTTGTGTAAAAACACTAGAACTAACATGTTGTGTAGCATGTCACCAATGCACTTTTTGCTCTGTAATTGTAAGTTGACTCTTCTTTCTCTTTCCTAATAGTAGTTATTCAGGTTGGTGTATGTGTACTTATTACATATTCTTGTGTTTTAGGAATATATACAACTTCATAAACATTTAGAAATTATAGGAAAATAAATTTACAGGAGTGGATAACATAAAGTGAATAAGGAAACAATAAAGTCTTTCCTAATTTCAGGACATGCTTTGCATGTCCCATCAGGGCCCCCGGGAATGCAATTCAGTGTTGTCAAATACTTTTGGAGGGGCCTTTCTCAGTGTTCTCTCAATCCATTCATGTTTGGAGGGTGAAGAAAACTCAGCTGCCAGTATCACATGCATAAACCCCTCAGGGCCTTGTTCAGCATGTAACTCCTGTAATGCATTGGCCCAGAACTGTTGCTATCTTGGTGCTAGAGGTTTGGAAAACCTTTTGACTCCATCTTTGTTCCTGCTTCTCATATGAGACTTGAGACTTCTGTCAGGAGAAACAGCTTAGCCTACAGGCCTGCTTCTCTGGCTCAAAGCTATGCCAAAACATTTCAGAGCATAATCATTAAGTGGGTTGCTGGTATCAGGTTTCAACATGTTCATAAACATTGCTCCATCAAAAATGTTGGTTTCAGTGGCAGGAGTCGTACCTTGAGGCTGAAGGTTGCTCCCCACAGTAGCCATCAGATCACCATTTCTTTTGCCAAGGTGATGCTTTTGCTTTGCAATTTCTTTTATGAACTTTTGAGTGTTAATATCACAACCCCCCATGTAGCATGATTTCTGTTATTGACAAAAGTTCTTTTAAACCATCTTTCTCTAGACCCTCCAGTCAGGTAATTTCTGTTTTATGAAAAGTTCATTCAAATTAAGTTAACATCTGATATTTTCTGCAAACCAAATAGAAAATGAGCTCTCTCTGATTCTGCTGTGGTAGTTTCTGTGGCACTGTTGTCTTGCCTGTATTTGCATGGGATGCAGAGGGATACATGTATTTGCATGGCATACAGAGGCATAGGATGACTCTTTTGATGTGTACCCAACTCATGAAGGGATGTGTGTGTCTATTACTTTGAAGCATTAGGTATCTAGTCTTTCTTCACTATATGCAGTTAATTTTTCATAGGCACCAAACATCTTTTACAGACTCAAGCTGTAATGAAATAACAAAGAAATTTATTAAGTTTTCCAATACCTCATTCATTACAATTTGTTTATCATAACAGCTAACATTTAGGCAAATTAAATGCTCAGTGGAAGGCAGAGCAACGTCTTTAATCTGTACAGCTTCGAGCATGACCAGAAGATGATTGCTCACAAAGTATAGCGATTTTCACATAATGCACTGTCTGGCATGGGAACAAGAATATGCATATGTACATAAATACCAGCCTGGGGTTTCATACAAGAATGTACCTGGTGGGCTTATATTTGTACATACATTGGACTGTGATTGTGTCTGACTATCAAAATTGCTAGTGAATGTGTCCTTAAATCAATCACAGTGAAGTTCTTATTGGAAGAAAAAAATCAGAGTACACGTCTTGTATGCAGTGTGGTAAAATGGCACGTGGCAATGTTCTTAAAATGGTGTCTGCAGCCATTAAAGCAGGAATGGTCCTGGTGTCATATCCAAACTTATTTAGTAAGTCAAGCAGTATGACTGATGGTTTTAATGCTTGTTACATTTGCATATATTCCCTTAGTTAACATGCAGAAGAGAAAAATCTGTCCCCAAGCTTCTGGGTATTAATGGCAATCACACTGACTTGGCACAGGAGATCCATCATTGCCATCCAGTATCTAAATCAGTACCCCCAGGCTTTGCCCAGTAGTCCCCAATGTTGTTATCCACTTGTCACTTCTGCACTGTGTGTGCTAAATGATACACCGTCTTTTTTCCTTGTCCACCCCATTAGGGTCAGGCAAGCAAGGTACCAGCTAAATAAGGAAGGTGCTTATTTGTTAGAAATGCTCTCAAAACAGTCTAAGCATAAAGACAGTGTTCCAAATTCTGCAGTAGTCACAATCTATGTCACTATGGGGTTTCATGTCCATAATCCTTAGGTGAAAGCTCTTATCTCTCTCCTTCAGCTGCACCATATTACCTGTTTTAAATGTTTATTGATTTATTTGTCATAGATATGGTTCCTATTGATAGGCATTCTCCAACAAAGGCTTTTGTACAGATAGGTTTCCTAAAATACTGTGCAATCCTGGAGGAAAGCACTAGTTTAACCACTAACAGAAATGCTGCAATTGCAAAACAAAACTGTGATTATTTTAATGGCTTGGAGATAGAGGGGAGTTTTCGGGGTAATTCATGGGTATGAACAGACAGATTTCTTAATTTGTATTAAGAGAAATTATTACACCTTGCAGTCTGTATCCCGTGATGGGAGCAGTTGGTGCACAGAACCTCAGACTGGAAATCATAATAGCAGAACTTCTGTCCCTGATTCATGGCTTGGTGTTAGACTGTGTGACAGTCATTTAATTTTCAGTCTCAAAATAGTGAGTTTTGCTTTCTATCTGAAACTGCTTTGAAAGCTACAGAGGAAACTTGGCTTCCAGCTTGGTCATTAGGGGTATCCCAAATTAAACAGCAGTATTTCTTTATGCTTATAAGGTATATAACATAAAGATGTGACTCGTTGATATTTTGTGTTTTTGACATAGAGCACTGACATTTTCAGAGTGGAGCAGTTTATTCAGTAGACAAATGACAGTGAAAGCCCAGTGGCTCAGGGTGCATCTTTCAAATGCTAGCACAATTACTTGATATTATCTAAACATTTCAGAACCTTAGGGATTCTGTATGTACAGCTTACTTCTCATTCATCAGTTTTAAGCCTCATGCTGAGACAGATGTAGACTATGTGGCAAAACACAAGTGTGAGGAACTCAAGGGTTTTGACTGACTAGTTGTGATAACTTTTGAAACAGTATTGCCCTCAGTTTTTCTTTTTGCCCCTTTATTAGAATGAAACCCTGTCAAAGGGACAGCAGAGCAGGATTTGTGCTCTGTCCTAGGGCGTTAATACGGGTATCTTTGCTTTGTTTCTGGTTTTGTTTTTGTTTGTTTGTTTAATGTTGCTGTGCTCAGATCCTTCACACTGCAAACGTTTCAGCTTGCTGTGGGTAGATAGGTTCCTTTGTGGTTCACAGAAATAAAGACAGCATGCAAATTAAATCCCAGCAGAGAATAAGTGCTTTGCTCCTCTTCCAAACTGCTTTCAAGATTTCAGTCTTACAAGTGAAAATACTGAGAAATAAACCTTGCTGTCAGTGGAGCTGAGTAAGAATCCACAGGTCAGAAATGTGGTGATAGGCCTCGGTCTAAAGTATTTCAAGCTTAGGTTCTCTTGCTTTATTAATTTCCAAATAATTTTAGATTCAGCACATCTCTTGGATTATTTCTTTATCTATCTTTTTGTTAAAAACAGGCAGAAATACAAAGAAGAAATGTCAGAAATTTTCCAGATCTGCTCAGTTCAAGTTGCATTTTAAATTAAAAATTAGGCTACAGAAGCTGTATTGGTATTTCACCCAAAGCAATTGGCCTTAAGTAGTTCTAAATGAAGGGAAAAATACCTATCATTGTGTGTACTTTTGCTTTTCAATTTGTCTGTGTAAACAGTTTAATCTGTCTCTAACGCTACATTCTTTCAGTAATTTCACTTTTAAAATCTCTCCCCAACAACACAACTTACCTTCTCCTACCAGCTGTGGTCTTGTTTTGTTTTTTATTCTTTCATTTCTTCACTCTCCAGGGTGGATGGGGCAAGAATGGGCAGAAAAGTCCACTCAATTCTTTCAGGAACGGAAGGGAAGAAAATGCCTTGATCCACAGACTCTTTCTGTTCTTTTAAGGTAGGAATAATATCACATCACAAAAAGGGGGATGACAGAAAAGGCAGCCAATCTGAGGAATGTATTTTTACAGCTAGACATGGACATTGCATACTATTAGTGATTGCTTAGCATTTTTTCACTGTTGACTCTTGAGACCTGGCACACTTCATGCATCATGCTGGCTTATGTTACCCTTTCCAGCTTGATGAAAGTATTTTTCTACCTGTAGAGATAGAATGGGAAAGTCTCCCTACTGCTGAAGCTTCTTGTTCCCAGCGTTGTTGCCATTTGCTCATAAACATTCTAGTCTGATGTCAATACTATTAGTCACAACAAAAAGTTGAAGTAGTATTATAACGTATTTATAGAAAGCATTTCAGGTTCATAAATTATTATTATTTTTATGGGAAACCTTTTTCTAAGCATTATCTATATCTTATCAGGGAGTACAGTATTACCTGTTGAAATGATGGGCTGTGTTTATTTAACAAAGATGGCTTTATGTTTTCTGTATGAACCTGTGTATATCTGCCTGCAAATATTAATAGATATGAATGACCCTGCATAGCCTGCCAAAGAAGAATTGGTTATTGAAATAATTTAATGATTAATTACATCAAGCAGAAACATGTACCCACACACCCTGTCACAACTGCACAGCAAGACACTTCCTTTGAAGAAGCATGGATTTCTTGTACATATGGTCTGCAATAGACCTAGACAAATAAAAACTTTTTTGACTTTCTCCACTAGGGACAGAGAACATATCTGTGCACAGTGGCATATGTGGCAGCTGCTACTTGAATGGAAGGGGCTGGAAATGCAGGCAGTGTGACAGAGGGGACAGTAGTGGCAAAGCTGGAAATAGAGCCAGGGCCCTGAATGATTACACCTATACATCCTCCTCCCTACTACCCTGTCTACCAGACAGAGAGAAGGAATAGACCATGATGGTGGAAGGCGGAGAAGGAAAATTCAAACTTGATCTCTGCTCAGAAGAGATGTATCTGCTTTATCTCTGTCTTGGTTTGCAAACTCTGCTTGTTCCCTTTACATAGTTCCCAGCAATAGAAATGTTAAACCAGCATTCAGAGCCCTCAGTCCTCCTGGGATCTGGAACATAACAACAGATGCCAAGGTTATCTTTGTCCTGTCTCTCCAGTAAGGCTCTAGAGCAAGCACCAACATAATGCTGCTCTTTTCCCTTTTTACTATCAACACCACCAATAATCATAGTTTCTTACAGTGATTCCATTTAAATTATAAAAAATAAAGGTAGTGGGACTGCCTAGTTTAAAAGTAAATCAGAGTCTTTTGAGGACAAATGAAGACTGATCACTGAGTTTAAATCTTATTTTTAAAGGCTTTCCAGAAGACTATGTTGTGTTGACCCTTCTCATACCAGCTGGGAGTCTACAGCATTTACCACAGCCAAGGCTGAAAACCATGACACAAAATCCCTGAACTGGTCAAGATCACCTCATAGCTGAACCTTTCCACACTGTAGTTTCTCTTCTTCCTTTGTTTGCCTGTGCCAAGTTGGTATAAATCACCATAACCCTGCTTTAATAATTTGTAATGATTCTGATGCAAAAACAAGGCAGAGCTGCCTAGTGGATAGGTGATGAAATTAGGACTAAGAAAGCCCGAGATCTCTTCTCTAATATGCCACTGATTTGTGGGGTCACCATGGTCATACTCCCATTCTTTGCCTCAGCTTCTCCATTTGTAAATCAGAGGCAATTTGTTCACTTTGCATTTGCTAACCATGGATATGAATGGTAGTCTGTGATTTGAATAAGGTGGATTCTGGCTTTTAGGTGTTTTTCCGTATCTTTTTACCTTCATCCTTGACATGCTTTGTACTCCGTGCCATCATTTCCACTCTGCACTTTTCATACAAGACTAAATGGGAGAGAACTCCTTCCTTGATGGTAGCCCATGTGCATTAGTCAAGACACAATGTCAACAGGAAAATCATGGAGGTGAAAATCCAGGCCATTCATCCTGACAGATGACAGCAGAAACAAATGTGTCTCACTTTTGCCCTACTATTTACTCAAGCAGAAAACAAAACAATAGAGATGGGAAAAGATCTGAAAGAGCTGTCACAGAGTAAGTGCACCATGCCAATAATTTCAAGGATTAAGGACCCCAAGCTGTATGTCCTGAAACAATAGCCAGGGCCATCCTGTTGGCTGGGTTCATGGATTAGAGGGATGTTTCATATGATTCTGGTTTTCTTTTCAACTCTGGTTGAACAAACATAGCCTGTGTGCTTGCAAATCCCTTGTTAGCCATGCAAAAAGTCAATACAATTTCCCTTTCACTACACTCTATGATTTTGCCTTTGGAAAATGTTGCAGTTGCTCTGTCTGGATGCCTTCACAGAATCAGCATGACTTTGTGTCTGGTTTAAATAGTGTGATGAAGGATGGTGGGAGCCCAGAAGAAGGGCCTGGAGTCAGTATAACTGCACTGAGTCCGTGACACTGAGAGACTGACCTGAGAGATACTTGATTTTCTTGTCTAAGCTGCTCTCTTGTGAAGTAGAGTAGTTCACCCTTGAAGTGCACTTTTGTTCAGGCTATGGCTGTGGAAATGGCAGTATTTTGGATCAGTGGTGTCACAGATTTTAGTTTAAAGACATCTTTATTTTACAAATAAAGAAAAGTGTTACAAAATCTTCCTAGTAAGAAGGATTCTGATATATGTGTGAGTGCTTTTTGTCTGTGTTCCCCCATAATCCATTTCTGTCTGTTTTCTCATACCAATTACTTAGCCATTACATCTGTCTTGTTTCAGTGAGGGTATTTAGATTAGCATTAACATTCCAGCACACCTGGATAATGTCTCAGAGTTGTAAGTGTGGTGCAGTCTTTGTACTTGCACACAGGACAAACCCTTTAAAGAGAGGGATTGATGTTACTGTGGAGGCTAGTAGTTGTTCTTACAGGCCTCTACCTGAAGTATTGGCAGTGTTAGTTCCCTCCATGTAGTTGTCCTTGAGACACACTGTTCATAAAAGAATAGAGTTCAGTCCTTGCTCTCTGGGACAGTTTCTTGAGGATGCAGTAGCAGTGGGGAATATTTATTCATTCAGCCCGAGATGTCTCTGCATTGGATTCAAAAGCAGTAACTTTGAGATGAAAGATTTGCTCCCTCTGGTAACAGCTCTTTGCACGAAGGGCTGAGTTCACTTCCTAATGAAACAATTGGCCCTACTACATACTTTGAGCTCTCATGTTCTGTCATCTTAGACTGAGTACTGCTATTAGCTTGGCTGCTGGTAACATAACAGTCCACTACACCCCTTCTTTAATACAGCTGGGGCACAAGCAGGAAGGCAGAGTTCCTGCTTCTGAGAGGAGCAGGAAGATGGGGCATTTCAGGGGACAAATGTTTGCTGTTTAAAAAATGCGTAGCACCCAATGGACATCTGTAAATTCACCTGCTGACAGCAGTGAGGTACTGCCCTCTATTACAGAGAAAGTGCAGGTTTCTAACAGATAGCCTGAATAAGATTTGATGGATTTTTATCTGTATTAGCTAAATGGTGCAGGTTTGGGCTTTGAACATTTTTTCATAAAGATATCTGCTCTTATTTAGGTGGATTTCCAGAGAAGCTCAACAGCTTTTGAAAACTGGGTCATGCGTGTAAGTGTGCTTTCACTTACCATCCTCATTTCTCCATGGTTTGACCTGCAGTCTCCTGCTGCTGTGGGTGGGACTGGTGTGGTGGCCATGTCAATGCTAAGGTTATATCATAACAGACCTGACTCCTCTTTTGCAAGCAGAAAAGACCTACATTTGTGCATTCCCTGTGATCTTGTCAACTACTCATTTTTAGTGCTCTTCAAGTGTCCATAAGCAACTGTATAATCTTTCCAAGGATAGCAGGAGTGGTACTTTAACAGTGCAGGTGAAAAATATGGTCCAGAAGTTCTTGCAAAGGTGCTAATGCAGTACAGGGTCAAGACCTTGTGCTTTGTGCTGCTGGTGGATCTGTCTGATGGAGGAACCTGTCCTGCTAAGCACCCATCTGCCTTCCCTACGCAAGAGCCTGGAACAAAATAGCTATTCTAGACTGGCAGATTGACATTCCTGCATCCAGAGATGAACCAGCAAGTCCTCAATCTACTTAAAGGTACTTGAACTGGTTCTTAGAAGCACTGTTTCAGGAGCAGAGACAGGCAAACAACTCCTATAGACCCTCAACAGTTCAGGAGGGATCAAGTTACAGTGATTAACTGCCTGTCTACCTACATGAATCCTGGGTTCTGCCTCTTTTGCATGGGGATATACATACACACTTGCACACATTTTTCATTTTAGTAAGTCTCTAAATCAAAAATGAGCATTTCAGCTATTAGGTCAACCCCAGGCCTTGCTTTCAGTTGTTCTCACAGATGGCTATTCTTATCATGCAGGGAGTCTTTTTTTTTGACGAGTGGGAATTTCAAATAAAATTTCGGGGTTTTTTTTTCTCCTTGATGCTATTCAGCCTGGGTAATACGAGGTTTTCTGCCTAAGTGGGTTCAATGTCTTTGGCAGGATGCCACAAAATTTATCACCCTTCTGTCCATTGGAGAGAGAAACAGACACCTCTATTCTGCCCAAGCTTTTTGATTTCAGATTTGAGAATTCCCGGCTGTCCGTTCTGCTCCGAGATGACGGTCACGTTCCTCTCTCCCGGGGATTTCAAGAAGCGGAGGGCTGCTCGCGATCGTCGCCGCAAACTTCCGGTCCCCATCTGGATGGCAATAAGCCTGCCTTTTGTGTGTATTCATCTCTCTGAAATGAAGGAGGTTTTTCCAGCTGCTGTTGAGGTTAGTGTGGAGGAAACAAAGTTTGGGGTTAAACTTCCTTTGTGTCTTCTGGCAATTGGAGACAAAATATGTTTGATCCTTTCTCAAGCTAATTTACAGACTGAGATGTAATTAATTTATTTTGGCACTTGGTTTGAATTATTTGGTGATACTTTTGATTCATGCATAGTATTCAAATAAAGACAAACTAGACTTATGGCTATCAGTATATTAAAGACAACAAGAACTTTGAAGGTGAAAAAGACAGAAAACAGAATGATAACCTCTGAAGATAAAAGGACCCACACGATGTCATCACAGCCTAAGAAGGGTGAAATTCCCTCTATGTCCATGGTGTTTCCTCTCTACACAAAGGCAGCACAGTCAGGCCATTTGTGGATTGGTACTTTCATGTGTTTTGTGCGTAACCTCTTGAATCTGGACTGGCTCTCCCTCACTTTTGTGGAGTACCTAAGCTCACCTGGGAGTTGTGCCCCAAGCATTAATGAAAACAAAATGGTAATATTAAACCAGTGCAATGGCGGGTGAACGAGACAGATTTCCCCTTTCCTCTATTTGATTTTTTTCCCCTGATGAAGCATTCAGTGGTTTACCAGTCCTCTTCCCCCTTCCTTCATCTCTTCCTCCCCATTCTTCAGTGACTTCCATTACATACAATCGATACCCTGATGGCTGCATTGGATGGAAGTCCCTTGCCCGGCCGTGTACCCACCGCACCGGTGGCAAATTTCACCACCCTGGGAGCCAGCGGCGCCCGACACAAGCAACAGGTCGGGCAGGGGCGGCCGCGCCACCCGTTCCCGGGGTGCTCCCGCCCTCCGCGGGGTCGGCTTGTGTTGGGTTTCCCGGCTGGAAGCGCAGGCCCGTTTCCCTCCGTGCTGGCAAGGGCTCGCTCCGTGCCGGCGCCGAGCGGGTGTTCCCGCGCCGCTGCGGCCGGGCGGGGGC